>CM062813.1:137520981-138033786 GCA_031772625.1 Pinus tabuliformis
CATTTGTGCATTTTATTCACATACACTTTATACTTAGGATAAAATATTTTTGTGGGTTTTTTGACTGAAATGGAATTTTAACTTGGGGTTATTTACTTTTCAAAGGAAAATTGAGTTTAACTTTAGGAAAAGGGGTTTTATTAGGGTAATGAGGGGAAATGACTTTTATGAAGGGAATTCTAACACTTGATGTCCATAAGTCATTAAGCCGAGGGTCCGGTCCCACCAAAAGTCAGAGAAATGCTCTGAGCCTTTATGACTTGAAGGATTTTTAGTACTAGAACTTATTTGTGGATGTGGAAATTATGTTGGAAATAATACTGAGAGGGGGGGTGAATCAGTATTATCTAGCAATTTAACAAATCTTCCTTATTTGATCTTTTGAATTATTCTTGCATATCAGTACCATAAAATAATGAGCATGAACAAAGAAAATAGACAGTCACACCAAAGAACACAAGATGTAAGGTGGAAACCCAATGTGGGAGAAAACCACCTGCTGCAATATGTCTCTATCTTCTTTCAATTTAGAAATTCTTTTACAATGATTTTGTACTGGTGCAGTCCTTTACCAGTACGCAGGCTGCAACCTGCAGAGAGCTACAACTCTCTCTCGTTCTCCAGTCTCTCCTGGAAGGGAGCTACAACCCCCTACTTCTTTTCATGAAGAATCAAATGATCAACAAGTATACAACAGTTACAGTCCACTACAGTTATCAGATCAGTAATCACAGAACTAACCCAGAACACCTTATGAACAGAAAAATACAGTCAACAGATCATCTTAAGACAGGGACGCAATTTTTCTTTCTGTGGCCTGCGACTGGACGCAGTTTTACCTTCTGCTGCTCTGCGTACCGACGCACTGTTCCTTTAAACTGCTCTGCGTACCGGCGCACCCAACAATACTATCGCGCCGCGTCTTTTGCTTCAGAGACGCACCCAATAATACTATCGCGCTGCGTCTTTCGCTTCAGAGACGCACCTGAGCCCTTACTGTACTGCGTCTCGGCGCACTTGCACTTCACTGAACCTGCGTCCCTTCAGATATAAAAGATATGAAGACTTCAGAACTAGCCCAAACAGTCAGATCTGCAGATCTGATCATGCGCCATAGAGATCACAGTCCATTAGAAGATTCGCCCTCATAGATCTGGACTAGATCACACCAAAAGATATTCAACCAAAGATGATGATTAATCCAAATGAACTCCTTTGCTTTATATAGGCAAGCTCCTCCCCAAAACATGGAACAATACCACGAGCCGACACCATAGAAACACAAAACCGTCGGCTAGATACCACACAAGAAACCCCCTCGTGCTTTTCTCTGTCTTGAAATGTGTGCACTGGGTGGACGCACCCCCTGAACGGCTGGCCTGCGTCCCTGGACGCGGGTTCTGCATGGTATACCTGCGGGGACGCACTTTCTGAACAGATTTCCTGCGTCCTTCTTAAAAATAGAGAGCTGATCATCAAGAATAGTGATCTACCACCTGAATGGGTTGCCATCAAGGACAACACCTGAATCATAATGCCAACAATCTCCCCCTTTGGACTTGATGGCAACCTCATGATCTTCAGCTTCATTCTCCCCCTTTGACATCAAGGGCAAAGGGTATGCTCCCCCTACGCTCATGCTCCTCCAGATCTGCAAATAACCAGAAATCCACCATGAAAGAGATAGAGACATATTGCAGCTATTTCCAAGATCTCCTTCTTCATAATGCCAACAATGCATTATGTGCTCCCCCTGAGCCTGTACCACCAATAAGAAGAGGTTCAACAAGATGATGCATCAACAACCCCCAGTTTTTGCCTGAGGTATTCAAAAGTGTCCCTGGGCAACGGTTTGGTGAAAATATCAGCAACTTGTTCCTTAGAAGGAACATACTCCAACTTGACCTTCTGTTCAAGTACTTGTTCCCGGAGAAAATGGTACTTGATTGGTATGTGCTTGGTTTTTGAATGCATAACCGGATTCTTTGAGATGCTGATTGCACTTGTGTTGTCACATAAGATAGGGATTGGAGGTGTACAAGTGATTTGATAATCCTGCAAGGTCTGCATCATCCAAAGGAGTTGGGTGCAACAAGATGCAGCAGCAACATATTCCGCTTCAGCTGTAGACAAGGCAATTGAACTCTGTTTCTTGCTGAACCAAGATACCAGTCTGGAACCCATAAAGAACGCACCACCACTTGTGCTTTTCCTATCATCCACGCTTCCGGCCCAATCTGCATCTGTATAAGCATGAAGAGTGAGATCTGTATCTCTAGGATACCATAAGCCATAATTTTGAGTCCCTTGAAGATATTTGAAAATTCTCTTCACTGCCTGAAGATGAGTCTCCTTCGGATTTGCCTGAAATCTTCCAACTATTCCAACTGCATGCATGATGTCTGGTCGGGTACCTGTCAAATATAGTAAACTTCCAATCATAGATCTGTAGGTTGGTTGATGTACTGCTGCAGATTCATCATTTGCACTGAGACTACATCCTGTGACCATGGGTGTACATACTGGTTTTGCATCTTCCATGCCATATTTCTTCAAAATCTGCTTGAGATACTTGGTTTGAGATAAAAGGATTCCTCCTTCCTTTTGTTGGATTTGCAAACCAAGGAAGTATGTCAGTTCTCCTAGTAAGGACATTTCAAATTCTTTCTGCATGACCGAGGCAAAGCTTTGACTCATAGCTTCTTCATTGCTGCCAAAAATAATGTCATCTACATACACAACAAGTATTAGCAATTTGTCATTTTCAACTTTTATATACAGATTGCTATCTGCTGAACCTTTTGAAAAACCTTGTTGACGAAGATATTTGTCCAACCGGTAGTACCAAGCCCTTGGGCTTGTTTGAGACCATAGAGAGCCTTTTTCAATCGGCATACAAGATTTGGATCATTTCCAAGAATGAACCCATCTGGCTGTTCAATGTACACTTCTTCTTCCAAGTCTCCATTCAGAAAGGCTAATTTTACGTCCATTTGAAATACTTTGAAGTTCTGAAAACTTGAGAGAGCAAGGAACATTCGGATGGCCTCAAGTCTTGCAACAGGAGCAAAAGTTTCTTCAAAGTCTATTCCTTCTTGCTGCGCATACCCTTTACAAACAAGTCTGGCTTTGTTTCTAATTACTTCTCCATTTTCATTCAATTTATTTTTGAAGACCCATTTAGTTCCGATAACATTCTTATCCTTTGGTCTAGGAACCAGCTCCCAAGTGTTGTTCTTTTCGATTTGCTCAAGTTCTTCATCCATTGCTTTCACCCAACATTCATCTTTGCATGCCTCTTTCACATTTTGTGGTTCAGTAGAGGAGAGTAATGCCAAATAGCTTGAAGCTTCTGCAACTGTTCTTCTAGTTTGTATACCTGCTTCTTTCTGTCCCATGATCTGAGATTCTGGATGGTTCTTCTGAACATATCTGGAT
This sequence comes from Pinus tabuliformis, assembly GCA_031772625.1. Lineage (NCBI taxonomy): Eukaryota > Viridiplantae > Streptophyta > Pinopsida > Pinales > Pinaceae > Pinus > Pinus tabuliformis. The sequence continues at coordinate 137,524,420 of CM062813.1, forward strand.
GGAGTCTTTTCTTCTATTCTTGTTCGTTCTTCTGCGTCTTCATGAGGTTCTTCTTGAGATTCTTCTTGAGGTTCTTCTTCTTCATCATTCTGTTTTTGAGGGTAGCTTTCATCTTCTTCGATGTCTTCACGATGTATTTGCCTAGGAATGTATCCCTTCTCATCAACCACTACATCAATGCTGTCAACAATTCTGCCAAGTCTTTTATTGTAGCATTTGTATGCTTTGCTATGTGGAGAATAGCCAAGAAGAATGCCTTCATCTGCTCTAGGATCAAGTTTTCCAAGCTGCTCTTCAGTATTCTTGATATAGCATTTGCTCCCAAAGATTTTGAAGTGCTTTACCGAAGGAGTTTTACCACTCCAGAGCTCATGAGGAGTTTGAGTGCTGTTCACCCGGACATTTGTCTTGTTGAGAATAATAACCGCAGCATGTGCAGCTTCACCCCAGAAAGTTGCGGGAGTTCCTGATTCATCAAGCATAGCACGAGCCATTTGTTGGATTGTTCTGTTCATTCTTTCAACAACTCCATTTTGCTGAGGAGTTCTAGCCGTAGAGAATTCTCTCCTTATCCCATGTTCATCACAGAAATCAAAAAATTCATTTGAAGTAAATTCCCCACCTCTGTCGGATCTGAGGCACTTAATTTTGTGACCTGATTCATTTTCAACCAAGGCTTTGAAGGATTTGAATTTTTCGAATGCTTCATCTTTGTGCTTCATAAGTCCTAACCAAACAAACCTGGAGAAATCGTCAATAAATAATATCAAGTATTCCTCTCCTCTAGGTGTTCTTTTCCTGAATGGTCCACATACATCTGTATGTACTAGCTCAAGAGGCATGCTAGCTGATCCTTCTTTCTCTGGAAAGTTAGTCCTGGTTTGTTTTCCAAACTGACATGATCTGCATATGGTGTTGTCAGGAATTTTGATATCTGGAAGATCGCGAACTGCCTGATATTTGCATGCTTTCCTTATTTGTGAGAAACTTAGATGTCCCAATCTTCGATGCCATAACCAGTGCTCTTCATCCTTGCTTAGATAGCATTGTTGTTGTCCTTCTTCAAATATGTATAGATTATTTGGAGTTCTTTTCCCTTTGAGAACTGTTTTCCTGTATCAAGATCACGAACAAGACATCCATTTGATCTGAATATAACCTCGGTTCTTTGATCACACATCTGGCTGACACTTAGTAGATTATGCTTCAATCCATCAACAAACAAAACATTTCCAGCCTTAACATCTTCTTTTAAAGGAGCAATACCTTTTCCTTTTATAGTTGCAGGAGTATCATTTCCAAAAGAGACTTTCTTTCCCTTTTCTAAAATAGAATAAGACTCAAGTTTTTCTTTATCACCTGTCATATGCTTCGAACATCCACTGTCAATGTACCATAGATTTTCCTGTCCTTCTGCATAAAACGCTATCCCACATCTTTCTGTTTGAGGTTCCTTTATTCTCCATGTTTTGGTTCCTGAGGCTTGTTCCTTTTTCCGCTCTTGTTCCTTTCTTTCCTGAAACCTGCTTCTGCATTCAAAGTCTTCATGACCAAAATTATTGCAAATAGAACATTCAACTTCATTTTCAAGAGCCGAAAAGCTGTTATAGGTCTTTTTTGTAATCCCTGTCATACTTCTTTGTTTTTGAGCTTCCCTAGTCATGATTGTTTTATACGCAACACATTGAGCTGCTTTGTGACCAAAGTTATGGCAAGAAAAGCATTGTCCATTGAAGAAGCTTCTGCGGTTATTGAATCTACCAGCCAACTGATTGTAATTTCTATTTTCATCTATTCTTGAACCAAACTGGGAAGATTTTACCTGTGGCTGGTTGTGGCTTTTGTTCACCCTTAAGCTGGATTGCCCCTGATAGTTTCTGTTTGAAGTTTGTCCCTGCTTTACCTGATGATCTTCATTGTGCTTTTGCTCATTTCTTCTTGTTGCATCAAGATAACTTTTTGAAGTGGATGCTTGAGAAGTTTCTCCATTATAGCCCAGACCTGTCTTATTTAGTGGAGACCGCTGCACACTGATAATCTCATCCAAAGTTTCAGATCCTTTGACAAACTTGAGATTAATAGCTTTTGTTTTCTCAATTTCTTTTCTAAGACCAACAATTTCACCTTCTAATTTTTCAAGATGTTTTTCCTTTTCATCAATTTGAAATTGTAGAGTATCAATGATCATGTTCTTTTCTTCTATACATCTCTTGAGCCTAGTAATTTCATCATAAAGGTTATCCACATCTACAACATCCTCATAATCATCATCTTCAAATGCCATTAACAACCTATATTTATTACCTTGTTCATCTTCATCACTGTTTGATAAGCCATCACTATCTTCATGGGTGTAATAGCTTTTCTTATTTGCACTTTGTTTCTTGTTCCATCTAGCTGGTTCCTTTCCTTTATCCTTATAAGGACATTTTGCAGCATAATGACCTACTCTCCCACAAGCAAAGCATTTGAAGGGTAGCTTACCTCTGAACCTTCCAGAACCCCTTTGAAGATTTCTGACAAAATTTGATTCTTCTTCCTCTTCTTCTGGAACATGGCTTGCTTCATAGTGATCTTCTTTGCCTGATGCCTTAAAAGCAGCCTCCCTTCTGTCTGATGGACCTCCTTTTCTCATTTCATAAGCAGTTAGAATTCCATGTAGCTGAGACATAGTGAGAACACGGAGATTTTCTTTTTCTTCTATTGCAGATACTTTAGATTCAAACTTGGGGGATAATGATCTTAGAATCTTTTGAACTACTATAGACTCTTTTACTTCTTCACCCAAATTTTTCATACAATTAACAATCTCATCTACCCGAAGAAAATAATTAGCTACACTTTCATCATTATACATCTTGAGAGTCTCATATTGAATCCTGAGAGTTTGAAGTTTAGCTTGTTTTACCTGTTCATCTCCTTCATAGCTCGTGATCATTTTGTCCCATATTTCTTTTGCTGATTTGAAGTGCATTACCTTCATGAATTCTGTTTGGGATATACTTCCTAATAGAGTACTGACTGCTTTTGCATTTGTTTCATACTTCTTTTTCTCAGCTGGATCTGTAGGAGTGGCTGAAGGAAAAGCATAGCCTGTTTCTACAATGTCCCAAACTTCTGTACCAAGAGATTGAAGATATGCAGTAACTCTTACCTTCCAATAATTGAAGTTTGTCCCATCAAAAACCGGTGGCCTGATTGATGCTTCTCTCTCGTAGTTGCTCATGATGAACGATCTACCTTCAAGCGATCAAGCTTTTCCGAAGGACCCGCTCCGATACCAATTGTTGGAAATAATACTGAGAGGGGGGGTGAATCAGTATTATCTAGCAATTTAACAAATCTTCCTTATTTTATCTTTTGAATTATTCTTGCATATCAGTACCATAAAATAATGAGCATGAACAAAGAAAATAGACAGTCACACCAAAGAACACAAGATGTAAGGTGGAAACCCAATGTGGGAGAAAACCACCTACTGCAATATGTCTCTATCTTCTTTCAATTTAGAAATTCTTTTACAATGATTTTGTACTGGTGCAGTCCTTTACCAGTACGCAGGCTGCAACCTGCAGAGAGCTACAACTCTCTCTCGTTCTCCAGTCTCTCCTGGAAGGGAGCTACAACCCCCTACTTCTTTTCATGAAGAATCAAATGATCAACAAGTATACAACAGTTACAGTCCACTACAGTTATCAGATCAGTAATCACAGAACTAACCCAGAACACCTTATGAACAGAAAAATACAGTCAACAGATCATCTTAAGACAGGGACGCAATTTTTCTTTCTGTGGCCTGCGACTGGACGCAGTTTTACCTTCTGCTGCTCTGCGTACCGACGCACTGTTCCTTTAAACTGCTCTGCGTACCGGCGCACCCAACAATACTATCGCGCCGCGTCTTTTGCTTCAGAGACGCACCCAATAATACTATCGCACCGCGTCTTTCGCTTCAGAGACGCACCTGAGCCCTTACTGTACTGCGTCTCGGCGCACTTGCACTTCACTGAACCTGCGTCCCTTCAGATATAAAAGATATGAAGACTTCAGAACTAGCCCAAACAGTCAGATCTGCAGATCTGATCATGCGCCATAGAGATCACAGTCCATTAGAAGATTCGCCCTCATAGATCTGGACTAGATCACACCAAAAGATATTCAACCAAAGATGATGATTAATCCAAATGAACTCCTTTGCTTTATATAGGCAAGCTCCTCCCCAAAACATGGAACAATACCACGAGCCGACACCATAGAAACACAAAACCGTCGGCTAGATACCACACAAGAAACCCCCTCATGCTTTTCTCTGTCTTGAAATGTGTGCACTGGGTGGACGCACCCCCTGAACGGCTGGCCTGCATCCCTGGACGCGGGTTCTGCATGGTATACCTGCGGGGACGCACTTTCTGAACAGATTTCTTGCGTCCTTCTTAAAAATAGAGAGCTGATCATCAAGAATAGTGATCTACCACCTGAATGGGTTGCCATCAAGGACAACACCTGAATCATAATGCCAACAAATTAGTAGGTAAAGGGGTGAAAAGAATGAAGGGGAGTTAATTAAATGAACTTGTAAACCATTGTTTTTGCCTTCTTAAATGCTCATGCACATTGAAACATATAATCAAGCATGACAAATGTGCTTTTATCCAATCAAATTTATACTTCAACAACCTTTCTTCTACTTATCCATTACTTACCCTACCATTTTTTCTTCATTTTATTTGGGTGCATTTGGACTAGCAGACTCTTATCATTCATTTTTCTTTTGAAAAGTAAATTATCTAATTCTAACCTTATATCATCCAAGGGCTCAGATTAAACTGATGAGCTCCTTTTATTTTCTCTACCTATCTAATGATCTGCCAAGATTAAACTATTTGGTCAGATTTTATTCTCTAACTATAAACATAAAATTCAAAGCATGAAATAGTCAAGATTAAACAGTTTGACTACCATGGGTTGTGGCATGTATGACAAGCTACACACAACCATTATTTAAGATAGTAAAGCAGTAAAATAGTAGTGGCATTTAGACTTGCACACTTTCATGATCTATTTTTGTTTTTGGGGTTCAAATTTTTTCATTTTTTGATCTTTCCTTATTCTTTTTATCATTTGATGTTTCTTTTAGGGCATACCCTCTTTACATTTTTTAAAATTTTTAATATGGAAAACATTTGTAGAAAGCAAAGGTATGTACAATATTACAAGGCTCAAATTAGCCAATTCAAAATTATGAATCCTATCACTATAGGACCCTAACAGTGGCTCCACTTGGGGATGGCATTTCCTAGTGAAATGTCAAGAACTCTAAAGATCAATAGCCTTTGAATTATCGCTGAAGTTACCTTGCAAAATGTCCTTCTGTGAATGTGCATTATTGATACTTATGACAGTAAATCTTTTAAAGCTTAGGGCCTTCTCTTCGGGCTTCAACTTCAAAGGATTACCATCCAATCCAATCTACACTCTGCAATGTTATGTACAATGATGGAAAATAAAGTGAAATACTGTAATTCAGTGGAAAAGTAGTGTTTCAGCATCCTACCATTAATAGGTCCTCCTAGTAAATCTGATCCATCTATGTTTCTCAAGAAAAATGCATTGCTGCCTTTGTAGCCAAAAATGACACAAGGCCCCTTTCATAGAAAATCAAATTTCCCATGCTTGCCTTTATCTTCTCTCCTTGAATCCCACTTGAGGACTTTGTCTCCTATGTGAAAATCATCTGCTTTAGTCTTGTTATCAAAGACTTTCTTGATTTTTTACTGGATTATCTGTGATTTTACATAAATCTCTTCTCTAGTCTGCTGCAGGTGTATAGTTTGGTTTATTCTTCTCTTAATGTCATTCGGTTCCACCTGTAGTTCTTGAAGGATTTTCATGACTGGCACTCCTAAGGATGATGGGAAAACTGCATCCATCCCATAAACCAGCTAATAGGGTGATGTTCCAATGGACTTCTTAGCAGTGAGTCTATCCGCCCATAAGGCATTGACTAACTTCTTGTTCCATGTCTTTTTATTATCCTCCATTAAATTTTTGATAATATTGACGAGGCTTTTGTTGGATGACTCTACCAATCCATTACCTTGACGGTAATAGGCTGTGGAATGGCCAAGGGTGATATAGTATTTATTACATAAATCTATCATTCTTTTCGACTTAAAGGGTGCTTTATTATCAATAATGAGCTTCTAGGGACATCAAAATCTCCAAAGGATATTACTCTCTAGGAAGGTGATTAAGACAATGTCTATGGCTTGCCTAGAAGTTATGGCCTCTATCCATTTGGTAAAATAGTCTGTGGCTGTTAGAATCCACTTATGCTGAGCTGAGGATGGAGGGTGTATTTCTCCAATGAAATCTAACCCCCATTATTGAAATGGCATCTCAGTGGAAATTGGTTTAAGAGGCAAGGCTAAAAGTTTCCTTTTTCCCTCAAAAATCTGGCATTTATGACAGGAGGTCACATGTTTTTTGACATATGAAAACAAAGTAGGCCAGTAAAAACCTGTCCTCAAAATCTTGTCAGTAGTACTCTTCCAGTACAAGTGTCCTCCATAGTCCCCTACATGAAACTCTTGCAAAATTTTGTCAACCTCATCTTTTAATAAACATGTTAAGAGAATATGCCTACTTTTCATCCAAAACAATGCATTATCTATAACACAATATCTTAATGACTTCATTTTTAAGAATCTAGCTTTAGTTCTTGTCAATCCAGGAGGAGCTTGTAAATTTAGTAATACAAATGTAATATCTGCATACCATGGTGATTCAGTAAAAGGTTCATTGATCTGTGGAGTCGCCATCTCCTCCTGATCATCCAAAGCACTAATGAAGTTGATATCAAGGGCCTGACAGTTCGATTCAACCATGAGTTTGGCTAAACCTTGGCCTTTGATGAGCTTGGTAGGTTTTATCTCTATGTCATATTCCAATATTGTGGCAATCCACTTGCCTCTTTTTCCTTCAGGCCCATTTTGAGTCAAAATGTCCTTAACTACAGAGTTTGGAACATAAGCAATGATGTGAGAGTACAGAATGTATACTCTAAAATATTTGATAGCTTTAACCAAAGCCAATGCCTGTTTTTCCATGATATTGTATTTTAGTGTGGCATCTCTTAAGGATTTACTAAAGAATGTTATTGGTTGTTCATATCCTTGATTGTTATTTTGCAGCAAGACAACTGTAATGGTGTGTTCTGAAGCAAATGAAAAAATAATAAAATCTTTGCTGAAGTCACGACTAATCAGGACTGTAGTATTGTTTAATGCTTCCTTAATAGATTCAAAAGATTGTTTGGCCTCCAATGTCCACTTTATTGACGATTCCTTTCATAGCATGTTATTTAATTCCCTAATTAATTCTGCTAGATTTGAGATGAATCTCCTAAGAAAATTAATCTTACATAGAAATGATTGTAGCTCTTTTATGTTTCGAGGATGGGAAATGGTCAAAATGGATTCTATTCTAGCAAGGTCTATCCTAATCCCATCTTTAGATATGATGTGTCCTAACAGATTTCCCTCTTCTCTACTGAAAAGTGTCTTTTTAGAATTGAAAGAAATCCCAAATTTCCTGCATTTGATAAATACTCTTCTGAGGTGGTCTAAATGTTCATTGTCTGATTTGGAGAAAACTATGATGTCATCCTAGTATACTACTAAGAAATCATGGATTTCTTTGGAAAAAGATATATCCATAGCTCTTTGGAATGTGGCACCTGCATTCATTAATCCAAAGGGCATCTTCAAATACATGAAGGTACCCCAAGGGGTAGTAAACGTAGTTTTGGGTTGGTCCTCAGGCTGGACTAATATCTGGTTACAGCTAGAGAATCCATCTAATAGTGAAATCCTAGATGAGCACACTACCCTTTACAATATATGGTCCATTTTCGGTAAGGGGTAGTTGTCTTTTAAAGAAACCTTGTTCAAGTTTCTAAAATCTACACAAAGTCTAATTTCACCTGTCTTTTTCCTAGTTGTAACTAAGTTTGAAATCCAGTCTGAGTATCTAATGGGTGCTATTATTTGAGCATCAAACATTCTTTTAACCTCTTTTTCTATGGATGGCATAAGAACTGGGTTTATCCTTCTAAGTTTCTGTTTGAAAGGTTTATGATCTTCTGTATTTTACGTTGGATTATGCTAGTGTCATAAGATTTTAAGTCTTCATAACTCCAAGCAAATACATCTTGGAACTCTTTAAATAGATTTAAATATTTGACCTTTTCCTCTAGGGGTAGGGCTTTAGATATCTTAATGAGCTTTGTATTATCTTCAGTTCCTATATTAACTTCTTCTATGTCAGATCTTAGAGGTTCCATCTTGGGCTTTCTAGCTACATCATTAGAGTCAAACAAATCCTCTAAAGGTACTAATCATCTTTCAAATTAAGAATCTCAGGATCATCATCCAATATTTCATCTATCTCTACATTCTCTATAACTATCTACTTCTACTTTAGTAAATTTAGTTGGTTTATGTAAATCAAAAGCATTTACATCTAAGCTACTTTCTACATTACTATCTATTGTGCAGTCAATATCTATCTTACAGTTTAGAAATTCACCTTCATTGTTCATGAAATCCTAGATCTGAGAGTCTTGGGAAAAGATCTGCCAATACTTAAGGTTATCTGGTATAACAGGCCTGTGTTTGACCTCTGTAGTGTACTGGTGGTTTGGTTGGAATGGCAATTTACATGTACTAGCAAAGGTAGCCAGACCGTGGGCCTGCATGTTTTGTTTTCTTGGAATGGCAGCAATGTTTGATTCTAGGAGGTCCTTAACCAAGTCTAGAACAATATCCCTATATCTACCAAACCTAGGGTTGTTGACAAAATATTCACCACTGATTTGTTTCATAGTAAGCTCTAAGTCTCTCATGATAGAAACTCTTTTGGCTCCCAATTTCCTAACCAATTGTAACCCTAGAATCAGGGCTTCATATTCAACCATGTTATTGGTACATTTGAAGTTCAATCTGAAAGCATGTCCCTCAGCATGGTTATTTTCCATATTATGATTCCAAACTCCTGCACCAGCTCCCAACCTATTTACAGACCCATCAAAATCTAAATGCCAAAGTGACTCATGGAATATGTTCTCACTATCAGTTGTTTTGTACTTAAGTTCTTTGGCTGTGATTTCCTTTTCATCGGTTTCTACATTGTATAAAATGAAGGAGTCCATATCTGAGTGCATGGAGTATATGGGAAAGTTTTGGGGCTTCTCCTCACTACTAACCATGTACTTCATCAATTTCTCCCTATATAGTTTTCTTGGTTGGCCGCAAACAAATATGGTGGCATAAGACATATCCAACTACAAAGATCCCTGCAGTTTTTCTCCCCATGAGTGAGATAGTAGCATTACATATTTTTGTGGGATATCTGCAACTACAATGTCCATTAGAATGCTCTTTATAGGGCACTAGACAAGAGTCACACATAAATCTTTGATCAAACCAAGGCATTTAACTTGGCTGGACTCAAAAGAAAATAAATACTTATAAGGCCTGGTTATGTCTAGGTTCAATCTTTCCATTATTGCTTTTGGCATGAGATTGTGGGATGCTCTTGAGTCCAACATAGCGTTATGCAAAATTTTATCATGAATATTTAGGCTGATGTAAAATGGAGGAACTCCCCCTTGTTGATGAATTCTATTGGCCTCAGGGCCAAACAACAATTCAGGCTGGTCATCGTTTAAATTAACAGAATCCTCTCCCTCTCCTTGTTGGTCACTTTAATTGTTGAATAATTCAGACAACTAAGTGCTACATGAATTGTCAACCCAAGGAAGTCTTTTATTTCAAAGGCAACTACACACTGTATGTATTCAATCTCAAAAGTAGTAAAAGTTGTAGTAATAAGTATACCAATCACACCTTGTTCTAAGAAAGCTGAAGCTCTACTCTGAGTTACAACAAAAACAATCTAATGATCAAAGAATGATTGATTTTATTAAAAAGAACAATCTAATAAAAGGAGTCACTCTACAAAAGAAAGCACTAGCTATGCTGTAACAGAGAACAAGACCCTATTCCCCAAGCAGGAACCTTCAGCACCTGTTTCTGATTACCATGCTTACCAACTCACTCTATAAACTTAATTGCCAATAAAACACTCACGGATTAACTGTAAATGAGTTCAAGGAAGTAATGCAGCAATCAATTAGAAAAATAGAGTTCAGCAATAACACATGAGCAACATTCAGTAAACAGAGCTTTAATAAGGTATGGATAGAAAAACACAATTAACACACTGTGGAAATGTAATGGGTGAATCTTGTGATAAAGGTGGGCCCTGTCCTTCTGACAAGATTCCCCAGAAAACAGGAGCTAGAAACAAATGCTCAGAACAATATTTTATTCATCCCTCAATATGTCATGTTACAAAAAGACTCCAGTTCTTGTCCTTCAGCTCAAAACCTTCCAGCAGTCTATCCATCCCCTTCTAATGTAGATGTCTCCTCTTTTTAAAGAGGAGACATATATTACAATTGATTTCATTGTAAGTCCTATCTTTAACCCAATATACAAAAATAGGGTAATCAGTTTTCTTATTAAGAAAATGCTGTTACAATGGTTATGGTAATGCTGACTTTGGAATGTAGTTATTACAGCCAGTGTAGCATCTCCTTTGATGATCTTCTTCTGTTGCTGTCGAATCTAGAATGAAAATCACAGTTGTTTCAGCAACGAGATTTGCGCATCGTTCTAACTGTTACAGCAACATAACCTGTAATGATAACCCTGTAGTCTCCAAGCTGTTTCAGCAACATAGACTACAATGATAATTGTTTCAGAAACTATCCGATTCAACGATTAACTATGAAGGTAATGTAATTATATGTAAAATAAATTAAACATATAGTAATGAGAAGAAATATTGTATACCTTAGGAAAAATGGATTAAAGTCATAACATGGACTTTAGATATAGGTTGAAAAGGGATGACATAATAGCAAAATATATGGTCAAAAAGGGACAATGTAGGGTCCTAACATCCCCCTCAATTGAAAGGGTTGCATGTCCTCATGCAACTTTACTCTGAATCTAAATCTGAGTACTGGACCTTGTAGTGCAAATTACTTAGGCAGTAAGTATAGAAGGTGCTATCAACCAGATTTCTGAAGCCATAAAGATTTTGTAATCTCTACCATGCTACTACTTCCTCCTTTTTGGACAACCTGAAACGAAACTTATACTATTGTGCTGGCATCCATAGAAGAGGGAAGTGAAAATGATATCCTATCCATTTTTCGGCACACTGCTGAACGCATTTGACATATTTAGGTAGCCGTGAAATTGCTACTTCAACATTAAGAGGACTAAAGGGATGATACTCCTACCTCTCCTTAGAAGACTGTTGCCAAATTAAGTTGTTTGCTTGTAAGGAAAGAGCTCCCTTAGATTTAATATAATGTTGGTAGTCTTTTAAGACTGCTGCTTGTAACTGTCTGATGTGTTCACACATTCCTGGTTCCTTCAAAAACTGATGATATTCAGCAATGAAAATGGCAGCATTCTGTGGCTCGAATCGAATCCACAGAAGATGATTATCTTCATTATGCCTTGCTGAAAGGAAGGCATTCTGCCACGTGAGCTGATTGGAAAGGAAAGAGACAAAGGCTCTGATCTGAATATCACCCACCAGAGGGTTCAGATTGAGCTTCCTATCCTTAGGGATGGCTTCATTATGAAGATACAATTCACAGAGTAGATTTTGTTCACTAGTAGATGCCTCTGTGAAAGTTTTCACAAACTGTTCAGGTGCAGATATCTCATGAGGTCTCCCATCTCTAATTGCTTTTATTTGGAAGAACGCTAAGTGTTTTGCAAGAAAAAGAGAGTAATTGGAGGATGGTTTCCTGGTGGCCAGTAATCTTTGAACCAAATCAAACATGAGAAGTAATCTAGTTTTTAGCTGTTTATTCTCCTTGTTCTGGGCACGAGAGTGTTGGAGCACCTGATCCAAAACTTCCCAGTTTGAATATATATGATTTTTCCACGATGATTTATGCTCCTGCAAGATCCTCTCTTGCAACATAACATATTCTTTCTTCCATTTATCCATTTGTGCTTGAGTGCTGCTAGTCTGAGTGAAGACAATTTTTGTAGGCCGAGGCTTAGTCTGAGTAAACACAGTTTTTGTAGACCGAGGTACAGGACTTTTAGTTTTAACAATCACAGTAGGCCGAAGTATTTGTGGTTTAACCTCTTTTTCAATTTTTTTGAAGGCCCTGCTGGTTCTTGTGTGACAGTAGGGCGTTCCTTTTTAATTACAATAGAAGTAGATGCAAGGGTGGCTCCAGGCAGTGGAATTTCAACTATTTTATAACCGTCTTGATGATAAATATTACCACATTGGCTACACATATATTCATTATACCAGTCTTTCTTTGTACTCTTCTTAGTTGTGGATGCTGCATGGGCTAAAGTGTACAAATTAAGTTCTTTGTCATAGGCTTCCCTTGTCGTTATTAATTCCTGTTTATAAGCTTCGAGTTCTGATTTTAGAAACTCATTTTCCTGTAGAAGGGAAGCCAAAGTGACTGGGCTTTGTGTAGCAGTCATAGTCTCAGTAGCTGATTCTAGTGGATGAATGGCCTGTTGTTCCATAGCAGCTACATCTCTTGTAGCCTCAGCAGGTGGTTCTTGTGTGACAACTGCTGAATCATCAGTTGGTTCTGTAACAACTACATTATTCACAGCATCGTGAGCATCCAGATTTTGCATATCAGCAGATGGTTCTTGTGTGGCAGCTGCTGACTCAGTAGCTGGTTCTTGTGTAACAACTACAGTTTGTGCAACATCCTAGTTTTCTATGTTTTGTTCATCAGTAGGTGGTTCTTGTGTGGAAACTATTGAATCAGTAGCTAGTTCTTGTGGGGCAGCTACATCTTGGTCGTCTATTTTCTGTTCATCAGCAAGTGGTTCTTGTGTGGCAACTGCTGAATCAGTAGTTGGTTCTTGTGGGGCAGCTACATGCTATACATCATCTTGGGTATCTAAATTTGGTGAATCAATGGCTGGTTCTTGTGTGGCAGCTGCTGAATTGGTAGCTGGTTCTTGTGTGGCAGCTACATTTTCTAAAAGGAATGATGTCACAAAATCCTGGGCATCTTGCATTTCAGTACCCGAGGGTGAGACAGGTAAAGATTCAGGAACTTGGGACTATGGTGGTGTATGGGGTTTTAGGCTAACAGGTGGGGAATTTGGGATGGTAGTAATAGTTGTTGCTTCAGTAGACGTCCTCATTCGTCTTCGAGGTAAAAAGGCAGGTAAAGTAGTGATTTTTCTTTTATGAGTAGGTTTCTTTAAAAGGGGAGGGTCATGAGGGATGGTGGCTTCTTTGGTTGAGGCCCTTGTTTGTCTTTTTGGTAGGGAAGCAACCTTATCTTGCCTTTTTCTTTTTGGCCTAGCAATGGGAAGGTTATCCTCAAAATCATCAGTAGGAATGTGGACAGTGGGACTAGATGATTCTGCTAAATTATGGGGTGGAATTGATGTGATAGAAGGGTCAATTGGGCTGGCTGATGCAGCTGTTGGGATTTCTGGGGGATCAAGGATACTCCCTGGTTGCTGTTCGGAAGGATTTTCAGCTTGCTGAGAGATTCCAAGAGTTTTTTGTGGACTTTCAGGAGCTGATTGAGGGAATTTGGGAGTTTCAGGGGGTTCTTTGGGAATTTCAGCTACTGCTTGAGGAATTTCAGCAGCTTCTTGAGGTTCTAGGGGTGGATTGTTAAGAGGGGGAGGATTCTGTTGAGCAAAACCCCTCTGAATTAATAGCTAAACAAGACGATTATTGGTGAGGGAAAGGAGTGGGTATTTTACATGCAAATAGTAATGTGACATATTATTTAGACACCCAAGTAGATAATATGGCATATTTAACAGTCGACCATGTCTCAAATGATTTAACAAGACAAAATCATGCTGATAGACTACCTGGTAGCGTCCTTCGTAGGTGAGATAGTGCTTGACGAATTCTACAACCGTCGGCCATGGAGGTGGTAATGAATGAAGTGCGACACCCCTGCCTTTAGGCTCGACCTGCTCTCCTGGCAGAAGAAAGTCCTGTTGTGCATTCAAAATGATGTGTTTACGACTAAACCATCGAATTCCAGCAGTCGGTAGGCCTGAAACCTGTGCTATATCATACTCTGAGACTGGAATTCGAACTCCTTGAATAGTAGAGTAGCCATCCCGTAGATTACGTGCAAATTCAAGGACTTGCTGTGGATCAAATCCCTGGAGCCTCCGAAAATAATCTACCCATCCTACCTGCTGAAAAATTTGATATACCTCTGGGTGTAATTCTAATAAAGCTATGGAGCTGGGCTCATGTCGAATAGCAGGTCCTCCCATAGTTACCAGCTTCAGTAAAATGCACAGTGACAAACCGAATTACTGCACCCAGGATAGAGTAAATTTTACAGATGAGATCATGGAATAATAGGACAGAGATGGGGTGATAGGATGTAATCGTGGGTAAAAAAACAACGGTGATTGGTGTGTTGCGAAATGATGGCGTGTGATTTTGATATTCCCCCCAACTACGGCTGTAATAATGAGTTTTAAATGTATGGAGATCGTGGTAATAATGTCATAATCTTCTCATTTACTATAGTTTAATAATATTCACACATAACAAACACATACCTCATGTTAACCTTTGATTGATATTCAGAAAATATATTATACGTTGCTAATAGATCATCATTGGTTATGGAAGAGGGTTTTGAAATATGAGGGTAATTATATGAAAGGCCCGTATAAACATAGGAGAGGGTAGTGAAAGAACAGAGTTAAATGAAATGGGTGATTCTTACAACGGAAGGTAATGTATGATAATTCCTTGAGGAGAAATGGTGTTTCAGAAACGGGGAGGATGGGTAAAACTTGGTGTTTCAACAACAGGGAAAATGAATGGAAGATAGTGTTTCAACAACAGGAAAATGGGTGGAAGATGGTGTTTCAACAACGGAGAAAGTAAGGAAAAATGTTGCTGTAAATAGGAAAAATAGGGAAAATGTTGCTGAAAAATGCTTATTTCATTGATGATAAAAATGTAAAAATGTTGCTAAAAAATAATGGGGGACATAGGGAGGGGAAAAAAGGAAAAATGATCGAAATGGGGGAATGAATTTGTGAATTGGGATGAGATAACAATGCTTCACAAAATGAAGCTTAAATCTACTTGTAGTGAGATTGTTCTTTCCCATCAACCTCTCCTACATCTGAGATCTGCAAAATAACCATTTGTAACATGCCAACCCTTGACAGGGATTATTAGTTAAGAAATCTAATCTAATACTTAAAAAAATATAATGCAGAAATTAATAGCAATGAGGGGCAGCAGGTTCCCCCAAAAAGATATAATGTGATTCTGCCATGCAAGTGGCCTTAAAGTCCTCTTTAGAAATGGGTCGCTGGTACAGACGAAGCCGATGACCATTCACCAATAATGGTGTCCTAGAATCATCAATTGTTAGGAGCCTTACTGTTCCATTGGGGAAAACAATATCTATTTCATAAGGTCCCAGCCATCTTGTACGTAGTTTCCCTTGAAAATTTTCAAACCGAGAATCATACAATAAAGCCCAATTACCTTTTTGGAACTGCTTATGCTTGATGGTTTTGTCATGCCACCTTGTTCTTTGTTGTTGGATCATAGTTGTTTGATGAATGGCATCTAACCTCTTTTCATCCAATTCCTGAAGTTGTTGCAACCTTGCTGTCTGTGCATCAGTCAAATCAAGGTTAACAACTATAGCAGTGCTTAAAGTTTTAATTTCAAATTCCACAGGAAAAACAACACTTTTACCATAAACCAATTCATAGGGAGAAAATCTTTTAGTGTTCCTCCAAGTAGTTTTATAAGCCCATAGTGCTTCAGGGAGCCTTTGGGACCAATCCTTCCTATTCTCTTTCACTGTTTTTGTTAGAATGGCTTCTATAACTTTGTTTGTACTCTCCACCTGCCCATTAGCTTGTGGGTGGTATGGTGTAGTCATTCTATGATGAATATGATATTTTTGGAGGGTGGCTTTAAAACCATGAGAATTGAAATGAGGTCCTCCATCTGTAACTAGCTCTCTAGGTACTCCAAATCTGACAAAGATCTCTTCAAATAGAAAAGCTAGAACAAATTCTTCATTAGCTCTAATGAGTGCTTTAGCCTCCACCCATTTAGTCATATAATCTGTACAAACTAATATATAAACTCTTTGATTGGATGGAGGATTGATGGGCCCTACGAAATCTAGAGCCCATCTTTCAAAGGGTTCAAGTATTACCTAGGGATTCAATGGCATTTCATCTCTATGATTCGGTTGACCCATTCTCTGACAGCTGTCGTAGGCCCGAAAATATTTCTTTGCATCCTTGAACAGTGAGGGCCAATAATAACCCATTCTGAGAATTTTATGTGCTGTTCTCTTATCAGCAAAATGCCCTCCGCAAGGGCCATCATGACAAGCCTTCAGTATATCATAAACCTCATCTTCTCTAATGCATCTTCGGATCTCATGATCAAGTCCTGTATGGAAAAGACACCCACTTATCCAGCTATACGTAGCACTTCGTTGAATGATATTCCTTTTCTCCCGATGTGATAGGTGTGATGGTAACTTCCCTGCAACAAGATAATTGGAAATGTCTGCATACCAAGGTGAGTGAGCAGATACTGCAAATAAATTCTTGTCAGGAAAGGAATCATCTACTGGAGTATTATCATCAGCTTTTATCCGAGAAAGGAAATTAGCAACTACATTTTATTTACCTGATCGATATACAATTTTAATATCAAATTCTTGTAATAACAATAACCATCTGGTAACTCGGGTATTTGTGACAAATTTGTTCATTAAGTACTTAATAGCCAAGTGGTCAGTATGGGCAAAAGTAGAGTAACCAGTAATGTAATGTGAAAACTTGTTAATAGCATAAATAACTGCTAAGAATTCCTTCTCAGTAACTGTGTAATTAAGCTCAGCAGGAGTCATATTCTTACTAATAAAATAGATAGCATAAGGAAGATGATTTTCCTCTTGTCCTAAGACAGCTCCAATTGCAGTATCTGAAGCATTAGAGGATATATTAAAGGGAAGTGCCCAATCAGGTCCTCTCAAAATAGGAGCTGTGGATAGTTGATGCTTGAGTTCATCAAATGCTTTCTGGCAAAGATCAGTCCACTTAAATTCAGCATTTTTCATAAGTAACACAAACAAAGGAGAAGCTATTTTAGAAAAAAATTTAATAAATCTTCTATAGTATCCTGCATGTCCTAAAAAACTTCTTACATCGGTTTGTGTTCTAGGAATAGGAAGATTCTGAATTACCTGTATTTTGGATGGATCTACCTGAATTCCTTGAAATGAAATGAAATGTCCAAGTACAATTCCCTCATTCATCATCATATGACATTTTTCAGTGCTTAAGGAAAGATGAGCTTGTACACAACGTTTAAGTACTTTTTCAAGGTTTTGCAATGCATCTTCAAAAGACACACCATAAGGGGTGAAATCATCCATAAATATCTCCATGGAGTCATTAATCATATCAGAAAAGATTCCTATCACTGCTCTTTGAAAAGTTGCTGGAGCATTACATAGTCCAAATGGGAGAACTCTATAGGAAAAAGTTCCCCAGGGACTAGTAAAAGTGGTCTTATCCTGGTCCTGGGGTGTAATTTTGATTTGATTGTACTCACTAAAACCATATAAAAAGGAGAAGAATTTCTTTCCTGACAAACTATCTAGCACCTGATCAATGAATGGCAAGGGAAAGTGATCCTTTTGAGTTGCTTTGTTTAAGGCTCTATAATCTACACATACTCTCCATTTCCCATTTTTCTTAGGTACTATAACCAATGGAGAAACCCATTCACTATCAGATATAGGATATATAAACCCTGCATTAAGTAATTTTTGAAGTTCTTCTTTGACAATTTCCCTTAAATTGGGATTCATTCGTCGTTGGGGTTGACAGATTGGTCGGCAACCTTCCTTAATATAGATGCGATGAGTACATAATTCAGGAGAGATTCCCTTCATATCTGTATAATCCCATGCAAATGCTTCCTTATTTTCACGAAGTAGCTTCATTAATTGTTGTGTTTCAACATCTGTTAAATTGGGGTTTATATTCAATGTTTTGCCAGGTTCGATTTCTACTGTTATGCTTTTAGAAGAGATGGTGGTTGATGTTTGAGGTAGATCTTCTGATTTAAGCTTTTCCTGGGTATTAGATTCCAAAATTGCAGTCAAGTGGTTGTGTGTTTCAGTAATGACCGAGGAAGGTTCACAAATAAAATGATTAATTATTTCATCTTCAGTGGTATCTTTAAGACTTAAAGCTTGTCCAGTAGTCAAAATAGGTTGGGTAGCATCATCATCATAGTCCAACCATACAAAATTGTCATTATTAATCATAGGTGTGGCATGAGGGTAGAGGGTAAGCTGCTTGGTTTCACACCCATTAGAAATTGTCATTGAGCCAGATCTACAGCTGATAAAGGCATCGACTGTAGCTAACCAGGGCCTTCCTAGAATTAGAGGGTGTCCCCCCAACTTTGTTTTAGTATGTAACACCACAAAGTCAGCTGGGTAATTCCAGGACTCAACTGAAATGATTAGGTCTTCAATGACTCCTTCGGTTTGATTGTAGAACAGTCAGCTAATTCTAGAATGGTTGGTGTCGCTCTGATCACATTTTTCAGTTGTAACAATTGTGCAGTTTCTAGAGTCATAATGTTTATAGCAGCACCTAAATCTACCATAACTCGTGAGATGATAGTTTTTCCGATCTGAACTGTAACAGTAGGATGTCCAAGGTCACCATATTTAACAGGGGGAGCTTTTCCAGACATTAACGCTGATAGATCACCCATAACATGAACTGTAAGGGGATCTTTAGCTTTCCTACCAGGTTTCTTGACAAAAATATCCCTCATAGTTCTGGCATAGATTGGTACATCTCTTAATTCTTGTAAAAGTGGAATTTTAACATAAAGATTATGTAATTCCCCCAAAAGGTTAAAAGCAGGTGGCTTAGGGGTTTTAGTCAAAGCTAAACACTCAGGGAATGGTGGTTCAGCTATTTTAGCACCCTTGTTAGAGGGTGACTGCTCCTCCTTATGAGAATTATTTTTCTGAGTCTCTTCCTTATCAGAATCAGAGGAGGTAATGTCATCAATAATAGGTTCAACTATTTTCCCAGATTGTAAGTGGATATCATTGCACTGCATAGGCTGGTTCTGAATATCAATAACTTGTACGACTTTATTATTGGGGTTAGGGTTCGGTTGTATCGATAACTGGGGTCTCATTGTTTGATTATTAGGTGGAGTTCCTGATGGCAGGAGTGGTTGTTGAAACTGAGGAAATTGGTTTGGAAACAGGAGTTGCTGACCCCTCCAATTTGGATTCCATTGGTTAAAATAACATTGCTGTTGCGGGGGCCAATAAGTCCACATTGTTGGATCTACAAAGGGAGGGTTTGGTTGTTGCATGGGTGGGTAACTCATTTGATTGAAGGGTGGGTATTACATCTGGTTAAAGGGAGGGTAATTTGCTTGATTAAAAGAAGGGTAATTATTCCAACGATTAGAAAATGGCATATTAGAGTTCATACCTTGTCCTCGTGGTTGCCATTTCCTTCTCTGTGTCAATAGATAAACTACTTCAGCTTCTTCTTCAGTTGGTTGCAATGTTGCCTTTATTCCTGGTAAAGAAGGGCATTGTTGTGTTTCATGATCCCTCTCACAAATGGTACAAATTGTTACTTTGTCCAACGAGCATTCCCTTAGTGGATGTTTTTCTCTGCATTTAGAACAAAAGATGGCTAAAGCAGCTTCTGCTTCTGCCTGTTTCTTCTTAGCCTGCAAGGTGTCAATCTGTGAAGCAAAAGAACTTAACATTTCAGTTTTAAATTCCTCAAGTAAATTACCTATTTCAGCTCTTGTTTCTCCTCCACTGGCTGATTTCTGAACTCTTGAATATGTATTATCCTTGCTATTTGATCTGTTCCTTGCAACTCCTCTTGACCATCTTTTGTAGAGGTTAACAATTTCATCATATGATTCTTTAGATATGTCCCCTTTACCAAGCATGTTTAACATGTCTAGACAATCATCCCTCACCCCTTTCAATAATATTGTTTTAAGAATATCTTTACTTACATCGGGGTGATTGGATCTTTGCAGGTTATATTGCAGCCTTTCCACAAAGTCCTCCAGATTCTCGTCCTCCTTTTGCACCATCTTAAATAATTCCTCCCTTTTTTCTCTTGTCCGGTAGTAGTCTTGATATTTAGTCAAGAACTTCTCTTTCATTTGTTCCCATGTCGTGATTACATGGCCTCCCAGACTCATAAACCATCTTAGTGCATTTCCTTTTAATGTTGCTGGAAATAGCTTCAATTTCTGAGCGTTAGTAACATAATCATAACTTCTATACGATATATCAAACTCAAAAAGAGACTCATCAGGATCTTCAAAAGATAAACCATGGAAGTTAGGTAAGGCTGAGAGTGGGATATTCTTCATGGGAGTTTCCCCCCTAGGAATATCCCCAATAGGAAATCCCAAGGTAGAGAGAGAATTCTCCCCCTCTTCCTTCATGTCTTCCATTATAGAATCCTTCATTATTCTCTTCTGTTGGTTGTTCTCCTGCTGCACTTGCTCTGTCTTCAATGTTTTCTGTTAGCTCCTCAACGTCCTTAATTGGTTCCTCAATTTCCTCTATTGATTCCTCAATGTCTTCAACTGGTTGCTCTGTGTCCTCAACTAGCTCCTTAAAATCCTCTGCTGATTTTTCAATTTCTTCTACTGTTTCCTCAACTTTTTCAGGACCCACAACTTACTCTGTTTCGTAGTTTGTTTGGAGGGAGAGCTGAGGCTTGGGCTTCCGAGAGCTTAGCCTCTGAGAGGTTTCAGCTTTTGATATAATATCATCAATAAAGGTTTTTCTTCCTCCTCCTTTACCCTTGCCACCTGTATGGTTGTTTTTCTTGCATCCTCTCATGCATTCTGCATTTCTAAAAGAAAAACGTTAATGCTTTTGAAATCTACAATTGCCTTCCCTGGAAACGACGCCAAAATGTTGGTCACTTTAATTGTTGATTAATTCAGACAACTAAGTGCTACATAAATTGTCAACCCAGGGAAGTCTGTTATTTCAAAGGCAACTATGTACTGTATGTACTCAATCTCAAAGCAGTAAAAGTTATAGTAATAAGTATACCAATCACACCTTGTTCTAAGCAAACTGAAGCTCTACTCTGAGTTACAGCAAAAACAATCTAATGATCAAAGAATGATTGATTTTATTAAAAAGAGCAATCTAATAAAAGGAGTCACTCTACAAAAGAAAGCACTAGCTATGTTGTAATAGAGAATAGGACCCTATTCCCCAAGCATGAACCTTTAGCACTTGTTTCTGATTACCATGCTTACCAACTCACTCTGTAAACTTAATTGCCAATAAAACACTCACGGATTAACTATAAATGAGTTCAAGGAAGTAATGTAGAAATCAATTAGAAAAACATATTTCAGTGATAATGCATGAGCAACATTCAGTAAATAGATCTTTAACAAGGTATGGATAGAAAAACACACTTAACACACTACAGAAATGTAATGGGTGAATCTTGTGATGAAGGTGGGCCCTGTCCTTTTCACAAGATTCCCCAGAAAACAAGAACTAGAAAGAAATTCTCAAAACAATATTTTATTCATCCATCAATATGTCATGTTACAAAAAGATTCCAGTTCTTTTCCTTCAGCTCAAAACCTTCCAGCAGTCTGTTCATCCCCTTCTAATGTAGATGTCTCCTCTTTTTAAAGAGGAGACATCTATTACAATTGATTACATTGTAAGTCCTATCTTTAACCCAATATACCAAAATAGGGTAATCGGTTTTCTTATTAACAAAATGTTGTTACAATGGTTATGGTAATGCTGACTTCGGAATGTAGTTGTTACAACCAGTGTAGCAATTCCTTCGATGATCTTATTCTGTTGTTGTCGAATCTAGAATGCAAATCATGACTGTTTCAACAATGGGATTTGCGCATCGTTCTAATTGTTACAGCAACATAACCTGTAATGATAACCCTGCAGTCTCCAGGCTGTTTCAGCAACATAGACTACAATGATAACTATTTCAGAAACTATCCGATTCAACGATTAACTATGAAGGTAATGTAATTATATGTAAAATAAATTAAACGTATAGTAATGAGAAGAAATATTGTATACCTTAGGAAAAATGGATTAAAGTCATTACATGGACTTTAGATATAGGTTGAAAAATGATGACATAATAGCAAAATATATGGTCAAAAAGGGACAATGTAGGGTCCTAACACTCCTATGTTCAATGTCTCAGTTATCTGGGACCTATAAGTTTCATTTTTTACCAGTTCGGTCAGAGGAACTGATATCTTTAACTTAGCTATCTCATTTTTAATATTGAAAGGGAGCTGAGGTTTGTTTGTTTGATTCAAATCTTCCTTAATGTGTGCAGTTTGAGTGTCTTTATCCTGTTTCTCAGTGGTAGGCATTTCAGTCTGTGTTTCTATTGTTTTACCTTGATCTCTTTTATCTTGATTGTTTTCAATGATTGGCTATGTTTGGGTTTCATTAGAGGTTATATCTACAATCCTAGGGGTTGAAGTTTCAGGTGTTCCCCTAGGGAGAATTTGCAAAACTTTTTTAACTAGAGTTTCTTTTATTATCTTAGTCTGAGTTTGGATGGATCTTTTAATGGGAGTTTCATTATTCTTCTTACTCCTCAAGCTATATTGTTTATGTACCTCATATATAGCTTATTCATATCCCTACTTAAAATCAAAAGATTCACCAGATTCTAACTGTAACTGTTGGAGCATATATAACTCCTGTTATTCCTGAGTAAGAAAAACAGTGTCTTGCTCTGTGGTCTCTAGTAAGTTAATTTGGGTATCATCCTTTGCTTCTTGGTTTTGTGATTCCTCAACATAATTTTCTTGGAAGGGTGGCCTAATCTGTTGGTCTGGTGTAGTATTTTTTGCAACATTAGGGTTCTTCCTAAAATTTGGGTTTCTTATTGGGGGTTGTTATTGTTGATTCTCCCATTGATTTTTCCTATCCATGATATCTAACCTATCCATAATTCTTTCTAAACTTTTAGCTAAAACATCTACTTTTCCATCTGAAGTTGAAGCTTCTTCTTTAAATACAACTTTTTTTTCATTCTTCATTCGTGCTTTCCTAGCTAATAGGTTGGCTTCTACACTAACAACATTACTCTGCATTTGTTCAAGGGTTTCAGGATTTCTCTCCCTTAGCTGGTATGACATATCAGCATCAAAACCATTAGGGAAATTAATTAATGCTAGGTCAGGGGGGGCTTAATTTTGGCTGGAATTTCATTATAGATATTATTAAACCTAGTGTAATAGTCCTGAACTGACTTGTTGGTAGCTCTCCTAATATTGTCATATTCAGAAAGAATTTGCAATGGGTTCTTCTTTCTTTCCCACCTATCAATGAATAACCTTTGAAAATTTGTTAGGTCTGCAATGTGGTTGGCAGGAAAGGCTTTAAACCACTTCTTGACATCACCAGTAAAATTTTGGGCAAAGACTCTCATTTGGACATTTGCCTCATCTATTTCATGTAATTCAATAAAGTCATACATCTTGTTTAGATGTTGTTGGGCAGTGTAATGAACAACAACATCAAACAAGAAAATCTTACTCTGATAATCTGCAGGCATGGCATGAAGTTGGGCAGGTAAAACAAGAGGAGCATATATGTTTGCCATTGCTATGATTCTGGTTTGACTGGGGGGTAAAGTTGAGGTGGTTGAAGAAGGGCTTGAAACCGATGGAGGTGAACTAGATGATGATGAAGATGATTGATTAATAAGTGATTTAGGTGATTGAATTGTGGTATATACAATTAATGAGGTTGTGGTAAAGGAAGGTGGATTTACAATGAGTGATGATTGTGAAGAAATTTGAGATGCATCAGTAGTAAGGGCAGCTAGCTCTACAGATCGCTGAAGATAAAACTATCTATTTTACTAATCAATGTAAAGGTCAAGGCTTCTAATTTGTCGAAAGCATCTAAGACAATTTTTTCCAAATCTAGATGAATAACCCTTTTTGATTCTATGAGTTGAGTAAACTCAGGGTCTAAAACTGTTTCACGGATATCATTCTCAAATTTGGTTCTAAATAGTGAGAGGTCAAATGAAAAATCAAAAGGGACTTCTTCTAAAGTTGAAAACTCCTTAGGGAGTGAATTGGCTCTATCTAGATGACTACTACTGGCTTGAGTTTCTTCATTTTTTGGTTGTCTTAAAATCCTCTCTGGGTTATCCACTACAGTTGCAGGGTTTGAATCTGGGTTGACCCTCGTGTTGTGAATCTTTTAAGGAGCCAAAATTTTAAGTTTTTAAATTGTTTTTATGAAATTTTCTAAAAAATTACTTCGGGTAATGACCTTAAGGGGCTCAAGATTTGGTTGAAGGTTTCCTTAAAATTTTTATGAGGCCGAGGATCGAAGTCCCCAGTATGGTCGCCATAAATGTTATCACTCTGATAATTACTTTGAAGTAATAAGAAGGGAAAACCAAAGGTAACCACTATCCACTTTTGGAGATCAGGACCTAGCCTTCCTGATGCTCAGAGAGGGCTCTCTCTTTAAGTTTTAACTTTGTTTTAGTTAAGATGTTTTAGGCTAACTATGATTATTCAAGGGGTTTTGATTTTGTTTGAAATTCGGTGGTGGGATCTCTTAGACAGATGGCTAAATTGATGTCTTTCAGACCATTGGGCTATGGAGTCCACTGATAAGGAAGCAAGGCTGGATAAACTCACTAAAGGGGATGTTCCAAGGGCAAGATAGCAGAGTGTATTTCAAAATGTTTGAGACAGAGGGGTGAAATGGCTTCACTCAGGGTGAGAGAGCAGTTAGGGTTCTCAGACCCGAATAATGAATGAGGAAGGCAGGGGTAATCAAAATCAAAGGGCAGTTAAGAATCCTTTAATCTGGATTGTTTATGAAATCAATTTAAACAAAAGAGAAATTAAGAATTCTTTAATTTAAATATCAGAAGGAAACATTCAAATGCTTAACTGTTAAAATAGAGTGTGATTTAAACAAGTTCTGAAATATATTTGCAGTTATAGCATTTAGATCGAAACACATCTAAGATTATGAATAACTTTGAGAAATTGACAAAGAAATGAAAATACTTGTGTGATATTCGCTCAACACATGACTCCTTGGAACGATCTGATCTTTATTAATCAATCCAGCTTGCTGGCTCATCAACTTGATACAATAACCTTCTAGTTCTTCTTGATAAAAAAAATCTATAGAAATATCTAGTAGAATCCACACTACATACTTCGAATTGTGAAGTATTTATACGAAAATTATTACAAAATATCTCAAACTAATTTGAGATTTAATATAGGAAATAAAAATATCTTCTTGTAAGATGATAGAGACAACTACTGAACTGCTTCATGTTGTCCCTTTTATTTTGGTACTACTGGCTTTTATGGTTTGATTTTAGCCCTTTATGTTGCTTTGTTGTTTGATCTTTTATGCTAGAAGCTTCATTTACTTTAGGCTTTCATCTGATACACTTTGACACTGAAACACTTTGACCCTGTTGATCTGTCTTCATCCTTTTACCTGGCTGTTTCACTTTTACTGTACATTAACCTTTTTACTACATATTTCTTACAGTAAATCAGTCAATTTCTCCCATGTTTCAGCATTAGTTAATTGTATTTTTAGCATTCTCCTATATATTTCATTTGCCTCAATGTACTTGGAAAAAGTAGGCTTATTGATAAACAAGTGTTTTACCTCATGAAGGAGGTAAAACAAGTTTTCAAATGTCTGATAAAGTACTTTGCTTGTTGGAAATGCCTTGATTGATGATGTATTGACCTGTTCTTTTGCTAGCTCTCTTATATTGCTGTTGTAATCCTGATGTGTCATGAGCTTGTCATTTATTACTAAGGGACTGGGTAACCCTTTCTTTCTCAAAATTTGAAACTTAGCCATAGATCTGTCAACAAATACCTGCATATTTTGACGCTTGTCCTCCAAGTTTAGCATTAAGTTTCTCTTGGAGAGGACCTTTCTCACCTCCAAAATTGTTTATGTTCTGTCTTCTATTTCCAATTCTTGAAGCTCATACTTATTTTTACTGTTAAGGAACTGGATAATTCTAGTAGCATCTTCTGGCATATCTCCTAATTATTATTTTACTCTTTGGATGGCCTCTGTAAGCATCTTTATTAAATCTATCTGTTCAAAAATCACCTTAATAGATGGCCAAATATCATTGACAGAGTCAATGATATTGGCCCATAGTAGTTCCTTAGCTTGCCCAAGGGGTTCCTTTAATGTTAGGTCCTTCTCCATGGCTTTTAATCTTTCACTCATCCTGGAATCTTTTTGCACTTCTTCTTTGTGCATGATTTTGGAAAGCTTGTAATTAGTCTCTAAGCTTGTCACCCTTTCTTTCAACTTATTCATCTCTGTTTCCTGTATGGACATTTCTTCCATAGCTTTAACCAACTTTGTTGCTTCTTCACCTGATGTACTTGCTGCTAATGTAGACTCTATTGAAACTAGTTGTGTTGTGGTCACAAGATCTGTGGGAGCCAATGAGGCTGCCAGTGTGGAAGGAACAACTGTTGAGACTGTTGGGATGACATTCACTGATGTAGTGCCAAGATCACTTTGCTTCAATTGGATTAAACTATCCAATTCCTTCTCTGTCTCCCTTAACTGATCATTTAGTTTGAGGACTAATTCCATCAACTCTTCATGCCTGGTTTGGTTTTCCAAGACTTCCTGTGTCTGGGGATGCTGCAATTGAGGTATCTTCAATTTCTTTTTAAGTACTGCAATGCCATCATTCTTTTTGTTGATCAATTGTTCAGTAGCTTTGATGTCTTTGGGATCATGTCGCAATTCAATCACTAACTCTTCCAAAGACTTGATTCTGGTGTCTTTGGCCTGTGAGGAGGCCTTCTCCAACTGATACTGGGCTGAAATGTTGTTCAATGAATTTTGCAATTGATGGGAAGCTATGGATTTTCCAGTAAGGGTGGAGTAAATCATTTCTCTAGCCTGCCTGTGAAATTCAATTTGGTCAAAGGGATGAATATCCCTTGACAATACCTAAAAATCAATCTTTTTGAAATTTGATGATGTCCTTGGTTGTTGCACAGTTGGATTTATGAAAGACGTTTGCATTTTTCCTTCCTTGATGTCAAAAGTTGACATCAACCTAGTTTGATTAGTTGGTGTAAGTTTGAGATACTGTGCATAAGACTATGCCTTCAGTTTCTCATTTCTCATATTGATTTCCTTGAACCTGTCCTTTATGTCCTTACCTTTATCAGTAAGCCTACCAAATGAGGAGACTTCTACACTGAGTTGCCTTTCTAACATCTGAGTCTGTGATACAGATCGGTCTTGTGTTTCTCCAGATCGAGTTGTGCCCTTGCTCATGTCTAACTCAGAATTAGTTACTTCTGTTGAACCTTTTGTATCTTCTTGTTCTAAAACAAGATTGAGCCTTGGCCTTTTGCTCTCGCTGGCTTCATACTACAATTTGAAGTGTCCATACCTAAACTGGAGGCTCCCTCTCTGTTCCTCTTGGGATTAGTTTCCTCATTCTGAGGAGTCTGCAAAACAACAGGGGTACTCATGGTTGCTTCTTGCTGTGGTACCTGCAGGAATGAGCTTTCATCAAGCTGTCTTTCTAAATCACACAAGCTATTTTCAACTTCTACCTTTGTACTATCCCTGTCTATGAGAGTGTTTTCCATCCACTCAGATTGATTGGCATATCTTTCTATCTCTGGTATGGGGTGATGAATGTAAGGCCCCAATTTGACCTTTTATCTAAGTTTGGTCATAAATCCTTGAGGGTCATATCTCCACATGAAACTGTTTTGGAACTTCATTTGTTGCAGAATCTGATCTGCTCCTTCCTTGCTTCTCTAGAATTGAAAATGAAAGGTCCTAACTGATTTTTGACTTTGAACTGAGTTCTTTTCTTGGTTGAGATAAAGTTGACTTCATCAGAGTTCATTATCTGCCTATAATACTCTAGAACAAATAAACTTGTTGTAGCTCTGATACCACTTGTTATAGATCTGAGCCAAAAGATATATGAGAATAGAAATAACCCAAGAATAACAAGATCAAATATAGATAAATGCTTCTTTATTGATCAAACCCTTAAGGTAGGGCAACACCATATATTCACTCCTTAAGGAAGGAGAATACTCCACAAGCCATATGCCTGTTCATACAATAATCCTTCACTATCTCCCATGTGGAGTTTCTAGCCTCTATATAGCCTCATACATACAATACCATGGATCATTACCATGGTTCCCTCATACCATCAAACTAATACCATGGGCCCATTACATTATTATTAACTACTTGTGGTCCCTTACATGACATGAGTTAACCACCTTATTTATTACTATGGCCCATCCCATTATTACATTATTACCTTGGGTACCTCCCTTGGTACCCCATATTATCCCCCCTGGGTATATAACATTCCACCCCCTAAGCATGTTTCGTCCCCGAAACATGGGAAGAACACAAATAATAAGATCTACTCAAAAGAGTAGTCCACTGATACCATGCACGTGCATCTAGCCATCCAAGAGAAAGGTGAACCCTCGATCTCGCTGGTGCCTCGCTCGCTTGAGATGGAAGTTGACTGTGGCAGCTCTTCTGTGTTGATGTGTAGTGGGTGGATCTTCTCTCCTCGCTATCCGTCATGTGACTACTTGGTTTCCATCTTGATGGTTGTCTTGTGGGGTGATGTGGGTGATGATATGTTGAAGTTTTAACCCACGATGTCTTTTTATTTAATTCACCCTGCTGTGGTGCCTGTTGTGGTGTCTTCTTTTCCAATATGACTTCAACCACTGAACCCTCATCAGATGTGTCAGCACCTGTTACCTTCTTGGCTTCAGCCTCTGTTTGTGTTTGATTGTCGACCATCAACTGCTCATCATCTAATATGTCAGTCCCTGTAACATCTTCTACTTCAACCTCCTTGGACTCTACCTGCTTATTAATGGAAATATCCTGTAATGTAATTTTCTTCTTTTTATACAAGAGCTTCAGGAATTTCTTCTGCACATTAATATTTATAGTACCCACTAATTCCATCCAAGGGTATCCCAAAACAACATCCATGTTATCCATATCTGAAGCATAAAAATCACCATGAAACACATACTTACCCATAGAAATCTTCAAATCCTTGTACACTTGAACATCCTCATTATCAACTTGTGCAGTTTCAATGTGTTTCGCTGGAACTTGCAATCTTTTTGCCAAATTAACACTTATAAGATTTTGCTTGCAACTAGGATTTATAGACACAACGATTTTCTCCTTCTGAATCAATCCATGAACCTGCAATAAAGATATACCAATAGGAAATAACCCCATATGTTTCTCCTTATCTTGTTTTCTAGTATGAGATCATCTGTCTAAAAGGAATTTTTCAAATTCTTCATCAGGCAAGTTGTAACACTTCTTTTGGTTAAGTAATCCCCACCATGTGGCCGCCTCATCTCTAAAATCCTCCACTACCCACCATTTCTAGTTTTTCCATACCCTCTTATGTATTTTTATGTATTCTTCAATAGTAGGACCATCATCTTTTCCTGTAAAATATAGAGTCGCCATGAAGAGAGTTTGAAAAAAATTCGCTTACTTGGCGAAAATTTGAAAGTGTCACAGTTTCATCAATATTGCTCAGAATCCTTATTATGACCTGTTTTTAGAAATGGAAAAATCATTCTGCATCTGCCCATGTGATAGAAATCCTGATCCAGGCACTAGAATTCAGATCTGCGCTGCTACTCTCCCGCCGTCACCCAAAATTTCTGAAAAAAGAGCTGATTTTAAATCAACGATATCTCCCTCATCCGGACTCCGATTCGACTGATTTTTTTTTTGAAATGAGGTGTTTTTTCACAAAGATTCCAGATCTACAATTAGATCTTGCAGATCGTGCTCCAGGACATCCAGATCTACGCCGCAAACTCACTGCCCTGAAAAGTTGTCTACAACACCACTGATTTTTAGATCAACGATGGCTCTGATACCACTTGTTGTAGCTCTGATACCACTTGTTATAGCTCTGATACCACTTGTTGTAGCTCTGATACCACTTGTTATAGATCTAAGCCAAAAGATATATGAGAATAGAAATAACCCAAGAATAACAAGATCAAATATAGATAAATGCTTCTTTATTGATCAAGCCCTTAAGGTAGGGCAACACCATATATTCACTCCTTAAGGAAGGAGAATACTCTACAAGCCATATGCCTGTTCATACAATAATACTTCACTATCTCCCATGTGGAGTCTCTAGCCTCTATATAGGCCTCATACATACAATACCATGGATCATTACCATGGTTCCCTCATACCATCAAACTAATACCATGGGCCCATTACATTATTATTAACTACTTGTGGTCCCTTACATGACATGAGTTAACCACCTTATTTATTACTATGGCCCATCCCATTATTACATTATTACCTTGGGTTCCTCCCTTGGTACCCCATATTATCCCCCCTAGGTATATAACAAAACTCATGGGGAGGTATTTGGGGAGTTCGTATGGGGCTAGCTAGCAACCATAGATTCTTATTTCAGTGTGATTTTCATAAAGGTACCAATCTCCTACTTTACTTTTCTTGGACAGTTGGAGGACTCTTTTGATCTCTTGGCTTATTCTGGGTGGAGAACTTCCTCTCAGCATAGTCATGACTGGATGGACAAAAGAGTCAATGAAGTCTATATAGGTGTATGGTGATGAATACTTGTGGAATAATGGTGTCCAAAATAAGACTAACCTGGGCTGGCCTCTGGTATCCAGCTTCTGGAGGGTGAAGGGAAATCTATCTGGCTGATAATATAAAAACATGTGGTATAGTACAAATGAGTACTTGAATACTCTTTCATTGTTCATTCTGGTAAATTGTTCTGGATCCTTTCAACTATTAATTGGGCATAATTGTACAAAGTAGCAGGAGGCTTTCCTTGGGTGAAAATGGACATGAAGGCTAGGACAAGCTTATCAACAAATTCATCCATGGTACAACCCAAAATACATGATATCATAGTCACAATATGCTTGCCCCTTTCAAAGAAAATGGTAGAAACATATGGAGGGGCATCTTTAGGAATGTGCTGCTCTTCTACAATGAAACTTTGGGATATTTGGGCTAGTCTAGAGGGAGTCAACTTGGTGTATAGGTCTAACAAATCCCCAATGGAGAGTGGGGTCAGGTTACGACCTGGTTGGACTTGCAACATCTCATTAATTGATTCAGCTGTAATTGTGAACAAAACCTTTTGGTTAGAGGACATTATAGCTCTATAGCCGGGAATGTAATAGGCATGGCACATATAGACAATTTCAGGAAAGATATGTACTTGGGGAAACTGGTATTTGGGAAAATTGGATTCCCAAAGGCCAATGTCATCAAAATGGTTTATATATCTGTCTTTACTCAAACAATGACTTTTGAGAAGGACTTCATATGCACTTGTGTCTCTGATTTGAAAGTCCCTGTTTGCCAGGGGAAGGTGGTCAAGGTCCAAATGGGGAGTTGTGATAAGTCTGAAATCCATGGCGACAGGGGCAGCCATAATTCAGTTCTTGTGGATTTGAATTTGGCACTACAGGTTTATTCAGAGGTTTTGAAGGAAAATAGAATATTTTAAGAGTGTTTGGGTGTGCACTTTGAATTTAACTTATTTTCAATTAATTTTTCTTAATTAAAATACTTTTAAAGACTGAACGTTTTCAAATTTGAAAGGGTGACTGGTAATTTATCTTTAAATACCTGGAATTGGGTGAATTAACTTCAAATTCAGTGTTCTCAACAATTGCAGGAGTTTGAATGGCTCTGGTACAGACTGAGAGGTTGATTGGGGTCTCTGTAGCTTCTTTAGGAGTGAAATTGGAGTTCAATGGGCGAATTCAATATTTGCAGGTGTCGCAATGGTTTGCAGAGGTTTACACACAAAATGAGTGAAAAAAGGCGAAATAGGGCTTCTCAGCCCTTTTATTGAGAAACCGTCACTTTTTGGTGGGTAATTTATGAATGAACAGTGGGCCGTTTTTCAGGTTTGACAGGGAGGTGGTTTCCCAAGCCATCACACCACTTTCATGGAGGAGGTAGTATTTAGGAGGGGTCACCCGATCTATGCTAGCGCTTGACACGTAGTAGATGGGGGCTCGGGGAAAACCACTTTATTAGGCAGGTAAAAGTCGACCATCGGGTGATGCCGATATGGTTGTGGACCGTCATATGTGGGCGATGATGATCGAACGACAGTCGGGCGAGGGATGTGTGCGGATGTTATGAGCATAGGTTTAGGGGGGCCGAGGCTTTAATCCTTGGCAGTTTGGGATTAAACAATCAGGCTGGGTTTAGTGACGAGATTAGTTTAGCTTTTACCGCGCAATGGTGTATTAAGTGGGTTTTGTCGGGAATATGGGACAAAGTATAGTTTATATTAAAACTAGGGGTTGGGATATTTATATAGGGGATTTATTCAATATACGAGAAAAGGTATATCGGGATTTATATAATTAAGTTAAAGATTAATGTGAAATGAATGTGCGGAGTGAACATACCACTAAGCTTAATGTAACTTTTGTGCATTTTATTCACATACACTTTATACTTAGGATAAAATCTTTTTGTGGGTTTTTTGAATGAAATGGAATTTTAACTTGGGGTTATTTACTTTTCAAAGGAAAATTGAGTTTAACCTTAAGAAAAGGGGTTTTATTAGGGTAATGAGGGGAAATGAATTTTATGAAGGGAATTCTAACATTTGATGTCCATAATTCATTAAGCTGAGGGTCTGGTCCCACCAAAAGTCAGAGAAATGCTCTAAGCCTTTATGACTTGAAGGATTTTATGTACTAGAACTTACTTGTGGATGGGGAAATTAGTAATTAAAGGGGTGAAAAGAATGAAGGGGAGTTAATTAAATGAACTTGTAAACCATTGTTTTTTCCTTCTTAAATGCTCATGCACATTGAAACATATAATCGAGCATGATAAATGTGCTTTTATCCAATCAACTTTATACTTGAGCAACCTTTCTTCTACTTATCCATTACTTACCCTACCATTTTTTCTTCATTTTATTTGTGTGCATTTGGACTAGCAGACCCTTATCATTGATTTTTCTTTTGAAAAGTAAACTATCTAATTCTAACCTTATATCATCCAAGGGCTCAGATTAAACTGATGAGCTCCTTTTATTTTCTCTACCTATCTAATGATTTTCCAAGATTAAACTGTTTGGTAAGATTTTATTCTCTAACTATAAACATAAAATTCAAAGCATGATATAGTCAAGATTAAACAGTTTGACTACCATGGGTTGTGACATGTATGACAAGCTACACACAACCATTATTTAAGATAGTAAAGCAGTAAAATAGTAGTGGCATTTAGACTTGCACACTTTCATGATCTATTTTTGTTTTTGGGGTTCATATGGGTTGTGGCATGTATGAAAAATGGGTCTTCAAATCCTGGACAATTTCCTTGTCATTTCCAACCAACAACATATCATCCACATACAAGACCAGATAAATAACACAGTCACCAATTAATTTAAAATACACACAGTGATCTGCTTTGCTTCTGGTGAAGCCAAGTCCCCATATAAATGTATCAAATTTCTGATACCACATCCTTGGTGATTGTTTTAATCCATACAAAGACTTCTTTAACTTGCATACAGTTCTTTCTTACCCTCCACCGCAAAGCCTTCAGGTTGCTTCATGTAGATCTCCTCATTCTAGATCCCCGTGAAGAAATGTTGTCTTCACATCCATTTGTTCTACCTCAAAATCAAAAGCAGCAGCAACAGATAAAAGTAATCTAATAGAAGTTACCTTGGCAACAGGAGAAAAAATATCACCAAAATCAATTCCCAGCACCTGAGAATAACTTTTTGCTACCAACTGAGCTTTGTATTTCTCCACCTTTCCTTCTGCATTTGTCTTCTTCTTGAACACCCATTTGCTGCCAATGGGTTTTCTTCCAGCCGGCAACTCCACCAGATCCCAAGCCTCATTTTTGTGCAAAGATGCCATTTCATCAACCATGGCCTCTTTCCAGAGTTTGCCATCCTCTGAATCTACTGCTTCCTTCACAGTTCTGGGATCATCGTCAGTAATAGATATAGCAAAATTTGAATAGAAAGCAGATGGAATATTATAACTTTCTGGTTGCCTTCTTTCTCGAACTAATCTTCTCACACCCAGATTTTGTGGCTCTTCATCTTCTGATTCCTCCTCTGCTGTAGAGTCTGATTCTTCCTCCTTAAGCTCAAACTCTATCTTCTCAGATTCCTTTAGTTGGACTTCATGTTTAATAAAATCTTTTACCTCTCTGAACACCACATCTTGGTTGTACACAACCTTCCATGTGACTGGTTCCAAAGCTTATAACCCTTTAAACCATCCTTATACCCAATAAAGATGCACTTTTCAGATTTACTATCCAACTTGGTTCGTTTCTCCTTTGGAACACGTACATATGCATCACATCCAAATACCCTCAGATGTGAAAGAGAGGGTTTCTTACGAGTCCATACCTCTTGTGGAGTCTTATCCTCCAACGCTGATGAAGGTGACTTGTTGACCAGGTAACATGCAGTATCCACCGCCTCTTCCCAGAATTCCTGTCCTAACCCGACACCACTGAGCATGCTTCTTGCCCTTTCCATCAACATCTTGTTCATTCTTTCTGCAACTCCATTTTGCTGAGGTGTATATAGAGTAGTCTTCTGTCGTGATATACCACACTTCTTACAGAATTCTTCAAATTTCTTGCTGCAAAACTCTCCACCATTATCTGTCCTTAGCACCTTTATCTTCTTCTCTGTCTGATTTTCCATGAGAGCCTTAAATTCTTTAAACCTGTCAAAGACTTCAGATTTCTTCTTAAGGAAATATATCCATGTATTCCTTGAGAAGTCATCTATAAATGATACATAGTACACAGACTTACCCAGTGACGGAACCTTCACAAGTCCAAACACATAATTGTGCACAAGCTCTAATATCTGTTTCGCCCTCTTACTACCAGAGGGGAAACTCACCCTATTCTGCTTCACGTATACACAATTTTCACAGAAATCAAAATCCAGAGAGCTATTACTCATACCTTCTACCATACCTTTAGCATGAAATATTCGAAGGCCCTTCTCTCCAATATGTCCAAGCCTTTGATGCCACAACATGGTCTTCTCTCCAGAGACCACTAGATTTTCTGCTCCACTTTTAGGAACCATAGAATTGTTTCACCCATCAGCAACAGTGCTTCCTTGCAGCTTGTACAGAGTTCCAATCCGAACTCCCTGCATCAATACCAGTGCTCCCCGAACCATCTTGCACGTATCCTTCTCAAACACTGTTTTTACACTTGCATCATCCAGCTTGCTAACAGAAATCATATTTCTGGCTAATGCAGGAATATGCAGAACACCCGAAAGTGTTCTAACCCTTCCACCTTGCAGCTTCAACTTTACTTTTGCACGACCAATGATTCTAGCCTTCCTATCATCCCCCAAGAAAACATCACCACCATCATATTTCTCATACTCTCATAACCACTCTCTATGGGGAGTGAAATGAAAGGATGCACCTGAGTCAATCAACCAGGCCTTATGATCTACATGTGTACTTGAAGAAGCGAAGTACACATCCCCACCTTCATCTGAGGTGGTTTTTGCCTCTATAGAAGGAGCATCATTAGATCCCTTTCCTTTATCGGGAGCTTTAGATTTACAGTCCCTCTTGTAGTGCCCTTCATTTCCACATTTCCAGCACACCACCTTTACAGGATTTCCTGGAGATTTAGATCTCCCACTCGATGACTTATTTTTGTTTCTATTCTGGGACCATCCTTGTACAGACAAGGCATCACCATTCTGGCTCTCCATATTTTTCCGTCTCATCTCCTCCGTCAGCAAGGCTAAGACTATTTCATCAAACTGCAAGGCAGTTGCATTGATACCTATTGCAATAACCAGACTATCCCACGAATCTGGTAGAGAACACAACAAACTGATGCACTTATCTTCATCTGAAATTTTAATATCAATAGATGCTAACTAACTTACTACAATATTAAATGCATTCAGATGCTCTATCACCGAGTCTCCATCTTTCATCCTCAGGTTATATATCTTTTTCCATAGGAACAGTTTATTCACCAGAGACTTAGATTGGTACAAAATCCCTAACTTGTCCCATAAATCCTTTGTCGTAGCTTCCCTGATACATTCAGCAATACTGAATCTGAGACACACAGTCATATTGTGCTCTTTGCCTTCCGATCCAACTTCTTCCATTCTTCATCAGACACTCCTGTTGGTTTAGTACCTAGATCTACCACGATCCACTGATCTTTATCCACCAACAGATCCTCCATCTTGAGTTTCCACAACTCAAAACTCTGACCATTAAATTTCTCGATCTCTATCTTTGCACTGCTCACCATCTTCTTTCACCACCAAAATCGATCTCGCAGATCTCCCACTGAATAGAGTCTACCATAGGCTTGAACGAAACCCCTCAGCAAAAAAAGGCGTCCCCTTGAAGCCAAAACAGCTCCAACACCAAATGTAGGTTTTAACCTCATACATAAATTACCTGCATACGAATTCTAAGACACAGAAAATAAACAATGTGAGAGAATAACACATAAAACACATATACACAAAGATTTTCCCCTGGATCCCAAAACCGAGACTACCAGCTTGATTTTTCATTATAATACATATTTATACATACCGAAGCATCCAATACCATGGACTGAAAAACCATCACGTCCAATACCATGGACTGAAAACCATCACGTCCGAAAACATGTGCGAAAATCATGCACAAAACATAGGTGGGTCTGCCCAACCTAACATAGGGTCTAAAACCAAAATTTTCTGGGGCGCTGCTCGGACCCCATAAAGTGCGGTTACGGGTATGCCTCAAACCCCCTGTGAGCTCCCCCTCTAACCCCTGATTAACTACGTGGGCTAGTCGTGGAAAGAATATAACACAACCCAACACATGATATAGTCAAGATTAAACAGTTTGACCACCATGGATTGTGCATGTATGACAAGCTGCACACAACCATTATTTAAGATAGTAAAGCAGTAAAATAGTAGTGGCATTTAGACTTGCACACTTTCATGATCTATTTTTGTTTTTGGGGTTCATATTTTTTCATTTTTTGATATTTCCTTATTCTTTTTGTCCTTTGATGTTTCTTTTAGGACATACCCTCTTTACATTTTTTTAAATTTTTAATATGGAAAACATTTGCAGAAAGCAAAGGTATGTACAATATTACAAGGCTCAAACTTAGCCAATTCAAAATTATGAATCCTATCACTATAGGACCCTAATAGTGGCTCCACTTAGGGTTGACATTTCCTAGTAAAGTGTCAAGAACTCTAAAGATCAATAGCCTTTGAATTGTGGCTGAAGTTACCTTGCAAAATATCCTTCTCTGAATCTGCATTATTGATACTTATGATAGTAAATCTTTTAAAGCTTAGGTCCTTCTCTCCGGGCTTCAACTTCAAATGATTACCATCCAATTCAATCTACACTCTGCAATGTTATGTATAATGATGGAAAATAAAGTGAACTATTGTAAGTCAGTGGAAAAGTAGTGCTTCAACATCCTATCATTAACAGGTCCTCGTGGTAAATCCAATCCATCTATGTTTCTCAAGAAAAAAGGCATTGTTGCCTATGTAGCCAAAAATGACATAAGGCCCTTGCCATAGAAAATTAAATTCCCATGCTTGCCTTTATCTTCTCTCCTTGAATCCCACTTGAGGACTTTGTCTCCTATATGAAAATCATCTGCTTTAGTCTTTTTATCAAAGACTTTCTTGATTTTTTTCCTGGATTATCTGTGATTTTACATAAATATCTTCTTTGGTTTGTTGCAGGTGTATAGTTTGGTTTATTCTTCTCTGAATGTCATTTAGTTCCAACTGTAGTTCCTAAAGGATTTTCATGACTGGCACTCCCAAGGATGATGGGAAAACTGCATCCATCCCATAAACCAGCTGATAAGGGGACGTTCCAATGAACTTCTTAGTAGTCAATCTATCTTCCTGTTGAGGGCCCGGAAATCGGGTCAACAACAAGGGGGATACCCACCCGGTCCGGAACTTGGTTGGCAGCTCCTTGTCCGTTTGGTATAGCAGGTCCGACTGAGGATAATGGGACCAGTTTCCCAATGTAAGGGGTGTGTGTGTGTGTAGAGTTTGATGATGTTGATCTAGAAGTAATTTGAGCTAATTTAACTCTAACTTCTAAACTGAATCTATGCTATTGTAATCTAACAAAAACAACACATCTAATCTACGCTAACCCGGGGTAGATTTCCTCTATTATGCGATCTAAAAAGATTTCGAACAATAACTGGTAATAAAGATTATTCAGCTATCATAAGAATAGAAATCAATTAAGATAAACCATTCTGCATAAAAAGTTAGGCAAAACAGTTGTGAACAGCATATCGCATAATAAGTTATTCATATGTCAAGCATAAATAAATGACTCCACCGTACAGAAGTGCCAAATGGTAACCCACACATTCATACATTAACATATAAACAACTAAAACTGCATATCACTCTAAGAATATAAGCAGAAATTGGTCAAGAGATAAAAGTACCATTTATGACTGATTTCACTCACAAACTTCAAGCAATAACGATTTATCTCTACTTGTTCTAATATCTACTAAGAGTACAGAAGTGCAACATCAGTAGCAGACATTAAAATGCAAACACAAATAAATCACGATCCATCCATTTATCAAAACCTCCTCTGAGGATGCAGAAGTGCATGTTCCGAGGACAAGTTTTTGACAAATTTCTAGACCCTTCTCCAATGCAATGAGAAGGGTTAAAATACTACTACCTAATTCTAAAGATAGTATTATTACAAAATTTTAGGATGCAGTTTTCAAACGACCGTCCTTTTTCTAATCTAGTTGAAGGAAAAAACAACATTCTAAATGAAGTCACTTATGAACTTGGTCCTTAAAGTTGCAAGTGTTCAGCATAGGCTTGAGAAGAGTCGGCTGACTGATTTCTGCGCTGAGCTGGGCTGCGAAAACGGCATCTACGAGAGTTGGCGCTACCTTTTTGGCTGCATTTGAAATGCATTTCATCGTCTTCCATTGGCTGTGCGGTTTAACCAAGTACGTCCAGTAACATTCCCAATCCAACCTGGCCAATGCTTGGATTGCTTTCCCTTTTGCTTGCGCTTTCTGCTTCCATTCTGTTTCCAGTTGCAACTTGTTTGGTAGGTACCCCGGGGTGGTCTTTGCAATTAAATTGGCCCTGTGTAAATTCTCATTTACATAATCGATAAGAATGCTTGCCTGTGTCGCTGCTGTCTCTGCTGCTCGCTCCGCCTGCCTGATTTGATCATCCCACTTATTAAAGAGCAACTCCTTATGATTTTCATTTATCCTGGGTGCACCTGCCCTTTTGCCTTCATCATCATCTTGCCAAGTCAAATATTCTATCACCTTCTTGTCATTCTGATCATAGTCACTCCGCAAGTCCACCACTTGACTGGTGATTTTGTCGCTCAGCTCACAATAGTGACTCCACTGTGATATTTTACGTCCCAACTCTTCTTGTTGTTGCAGTAGTTGCTCGTTCAAGCCAATAGATTCTGAAATGAATTCTGCCAGCTTGGGCTCATCTTTATGCATTTCCTGTGAAGTCTGCAATTGTTTTTCTTTCTCTTCGAGACTCCTTTGATAGCCTATCTGCATTTGTTGAAAGTCTTCCTGTAATTTTTCGAGCTGTCTGGAAGCTTCAGTGTTAGCGTTGGCTTGTTGCAACTGTTTTTGTAGTAGTTGTATATGATTTTCTTGTTCCTTCAATAGTTGCTGAACTTCCGAGGCCTTGTCAATAGTTGCAGAAGCATATGCTCCTGCAATCTGAGACAGCTTCGTGAGATTTTCAGTCAGATTATTATTGGGGTCTTTCCATAAGACGTCCAAATGTTCAGCATCTTGCGACAGTGTATTCTCTAGTTTTCTTTTCTTCCTCTGTCTCCTTACAACTGCTTCGTGTTGGGGACTGTAGAATACATCCAGTGGGGGAATTTCTTCTACGTTAAGTAGAAGCTCTGAAGGTGGAGTGATAGGAAGGTGTTCTGCTTCTGCGGCACTACTGACTATGGTCGAAACCACTTCTTGCACCACCTATGTATTATTCACAGGTGTTTTCGGGGCTTTCCCTTCAAGATTGATCAATTCATTGAAGGTTTCCCACTCTTTATCTAGCTCTGTTGTGACAAGTGGTGCGTCGATGACAGGAGGGGGAAGATTTCTTGGTGGGGAGGCGATAACTTGCTGTTGAGACATTGCACTTGATTGAGCTGTATCTTTGGTTGTTTCTTCGTTTTTTCCTTAGTCGTAAACAGACTCTTCAGGATGCTCAGATACTTCTTGCACTGCGTTGGACTTAGATCTGGAAGTGCTAGAGTTTTCACTGAGGCTGATGCTTGGAGTTGGTTCTCTAGCAGGCAGTCGCAGCTTCTCTAGCGGAATACTGGCCAGCCTTCTTTCTATGTATAACGTGAATTTTTGGAGGTCACCTGAAGACAATCTCGACTGAGCTTCCCGCAAAATTTCTTGGAGCGAACTCTTATTCTGAAACAGGTCATCAAACAAATCTTTCTTTCCAGAGAACACTCTAATTCTTGGGCCACATCATTTGGGTCGAATGGCCTCGCCGGGAATTTAAATAATTGAAGACACGTCACATTCTCCACTTCGCCAAAAGCGTGTCCTACATCGAACAAAGAGAAGGCCCCACAAGTTACGGGAAATTGAGGCCATATGGCCTTCTTCTTGTCCTTTAGGTCTTTGGTCAGGCCGCCTTCAGAACAGGTTTGATAAGCGATTTCCCGAGCCAAAAGTTTATCAGGGATATATAGGGGTAGGACATGTGGAGGTACAATGATTCCAAAAACTCTAATGTAAGTAAACCATTCTTCCCCGAACCATCTCGCAATGGGGATGATGTCAATTTGTGCCTCGGGAGAGCACCTTGGGGGGTCTTTGTCATAGATTATTTTATATAGGGGCAAAATAAGCCCATGGAAAATATGGTAGAAGTGAGGGGCAAACTGGGAATCCCATAATACCTTATGATAAACATGGATGGGCAATGGGTCTTGGGTAGTCCATTTCCAACCCATAGCAGGGAATTTAGATACAAGACAAACGGAATCCATAATATAAGCAGACAGATAAAAAGGAGGATAGACCCTTTGAGACAAGGATCTTTTAGACCGGTAATTGATAACGGCTGTGTATAGATTGTCAGAAAGCATTTTGGCCCAATCTATAATGTCGGCGTTTGTGGCAGCATCAATTAATGGTAGCCATTCAGATGAAAACTTGTTGATATCCGGCATCCCAAATAACCTACAGAGCATGGCCACAGAAAAACAATATGGAGAGGTGAGGGAACCAGTGCTGTACATACCGTTTTTATCCTTTTTTAGCGGCTCATCTCTTCTAGACCATTCTTTAGTGGTGTCCGATAGATCTGGATTCTCTGCCGCGAACTTCTTAACAAATTGTGCATTATAGGTCGCTTGCGGTTCTGGAAGATGATACATAAGCTTCAAATCTTGCGCAGCAAACGATCTGGTGAACCCGTATCCTTGAACTTTGAAATGTCTGTTATTTAAGTCTGCATCATCCAATATCCACTTGATCATATCCGTATATGGTAGAATTTTAGGTCTTGCCGCTATTCTGTGAAGAAATGAACATGCTAGTTCCTCTAAGGATGCCTCAGAAGAGCGCGGTGCATCCACGACAGCAACAACCTTCATTATTCTAGGTTTTTCCTCTTCTAGCAGCCTGTACATGCCTTCCCATGTTGATATCCCCGCGTCCCTGTTACAGGCCGTGTCTATGTACAGAGGCGCCATCTCCTTTGTCTTCTCCTTTGCTTCGGAGCTTTGAGCTTTATTTTTCTTTCCCATTTCTCTCTGCGTTTGTGTCTGAGTCATCTCAGCTCTTCGTTCCTGCAGATTACGAGTGAAATGGAAATGACTGATCCAGAAAGGTGATGGGAGAGTTTTAAATGCAGCAGATAAATCAAATATGCCACCTTACGTGAAGTAAATCTCTACCAAGGCACGCATCTTTAATCCACTTAATAACTGACAACTAATTCATTTACTATCATTAAAAGTGCATGATTTCGGGTCAGATTATGGTAAGTGGCTTTTCTTTGAATGGCGTGCCCGGAGGATTCGTACTGAAGTGATTTATGATTTGCTGACGTAACCTTGTATATCGCGCGGTCGCTAATCGCATCATCGCAAATCGCAAGGATGTAGCATCGCAGCGATCGCAATATCGCAGATCACAGAAATCTGATATTTGCCAAATCTAGCCGACTTATTTCTGCGATATGCGATCTAGCGATCGGCGTTATCGCAGAGCGGTGAATCTCTAAGTTTTTCTTTATGGGCACTACTTTGCTGCGATGCGATGTTATTGTTAACACGAGGGTCGTGCGCATATCGATCTTTTAAAGAGAAATAAGGGTATTTCCTATCCTTCTACAAAGCGACTTTAAATATTTTCTTCTCATCATAAACTTAGGCTTAAAATATCCAATAGGCTTTTCCTAAGCATATGATTGTGACCTTAGAAAGAAACTCTTGCTTTTTCTAAAAATTAACTAAGGGTCCCCATTCTTTGATACTTAGATGAACTAGGGGGGGTGTTGCTGGCCGCAACAATTGGTGATTCATTTGGGAGAACCAGTTATCTCTGATTTTCTATTGACGCTTTCAAACTCCTAAATTTTTTTTTCCAGAAAACTTGAACTTTATTATAAAAAGATAAAGCAAATGATACTTCAAACTGTCAATGATGTTTTGTTTCAACTCTTTTCTATTTCAATTACTTGCATCCTCAGTTTGTCCTTGCATCTAAATCAGTCATTACTTGGTCTTGTAAAACGTAAAATAAAGCCTTCTCTATATAACAACCTCTTTTTAAATATGCTCCTTTGTCGCAGGTAGAGCCTCTGCTGCCAGCAGGCGTCCATAGCCTCGACAGGGTTACCTATTACCCAGCAATGATCCTTTATCCTGCTTAAGGTTATTTACAACTTTTTCTGAGAAAAACCCCTTTTTGACACTTTTTCTTTTTATATTCTCTAAAGAACAATGTCTTGGTTTGGTGGCCAAATTATGACACAGTCATTCACTTGATTTACACTTTTGCTGAACAAGCTGGCTCGTGATGAGACCCCTTGTCTTTTGATTGCAACAATCTTGAGTCATTGCCCTGTTTTGATAGACAGTT
This sequence comes from Pinus tabuliformis, assembly GCA_031772625.1. Taxonomy (NCBI): domain Eukaryota; kingdom Viridiplantae; phylum Streptophyta; class Pinopsida; order Pinales; family Pinaceae; genus Pinus; species Pinus tabuliformis. Next base: position 137,567,960 of record CM062813.1, read on the forward strand.
TTGGCAAAGTCAGCAAGTTATAATATCTGTGATCATGATAAGCCGGCTCGTGATGAGACCTCTTATTCTTTGAGATATAGTGTCTTTTGGATTATTCCTCTGAATGCTGCATTTTCCTTTAGCAGGGAGGAAGTCAAATTTTCTTTCCTTAAGAAAGATCTGGACGACAATGATAGAGTTGTTTGGTTATGGCTGTTTCTACAGAGAATCTTTATTTTATTATTGATACCTTTCATTGTACTGACCTAAGACAATTTCTTCACTAAGGTAGCTTTCTTCAAATTTCTTGGAGTTGAAACTAGTATCATATCTGAGTTAAAGTTCTATTGATAATAAAGATCAAGTTTCTAAAAGATTTTTTTTTTCGTTCATAGAAGTAGAAGTTCAAAATCTTTAACATAGAAAAGGTGTCTTTAGTAAATGTCCAATGCCGTTAACCAAAGCAAATGTTATTATGGAGAAAAATATTTAACGCAATGAGAAGTAGATATTTCCTAGGGTTATGCACAGAATAGGTATAATTTTGCCTATCAATTATCGAAAGCAAACCTAATAACTTAGCTAAATTACCCCTACTATTCTAGCGATATATAGAGAATAAACTATGTGAAATGATATTTCCAATGGAACCATCTATTCATTTTTATTCCTAGCCCTATGAAACTTCCAAACATCAGTGTAAAGAACCAAATTTCCCTTGGATCGTAAATGTTGGCTGTGGAATAAGAACATATAACCTCAGCTGGAATTATGTCTGATTTTCTTTTCTCATGAGAACTTCTTTCCAACTGGATACCTATTGGATCATAAAAATTAGGATGAATTTCTGTTATGAATTGATGATCTCGTAATAGGAAGGATAACAAGCCAGGTTTTGAAGATGATTTTTTAGTTTCAATGGCTTGTAACCTACTGTTTGTTAACGCTGAGCTTTTAGCGATTTCGTTTGAAATGAAAGTTCCCATATATAAATCGCTAAAACATAGTCTATCAAAAGTTTGAAAATTTAAAACGAAATCCGATTTTGTACAAGATGAGCGCAAGTGAGAAAGAAAGGAATGACTATTTGTACAGATAGTGTTACAGCACAACTGGGGTTTACTTGTAACATCCTGCTCCTCACAAGAACTGGCCAGGTCTTGTGAATCGGGAGATGAGTTATGATTGCGAACAGGTATGGAGCTTTCCTCATGATATGAATCATAGATCGGGGTATTGTCTTGGATAGTAAAATCATTTGAATGATCTTTTACTTTGAAATGAGGGTCGACTGATATGATTTCTGATTTAGGATGTTTCTCATTATCTGAACTTAGTTGAGTTACTTGGGATAACTCAACAACATCATCGTTGTCGAAGCAACTATCACAAATGATTTTACAGACTTTCCTAGGCTTCTCTTTTTCATTATATATTTTCAGACAAGGGAGGTCAAGCGACTCTTGTTTGACATTGGTCAAAGGATGTGCTAAAGCTGTCTCTTTATCTTGAAAACCTAATGATGAGTCGTTTGAATAACCCTCTGTGTTTTTTGAGATATCTTTAATATTGAGAGGGGAAAAATTGTCATCACTGAAAACATCGGGATAAAGAGAAAAATGCAAATCTGGAATAATGCATTTGAAAACATCATGAAAAAACTTTGTTCATCAGATTCATCATAAATATCAGGCTTTAGATCATACCTTTGTGCGCTGATACTTTTTGAAAGAGAAATAGTTCGTTGTTCTAACCTTGGCATCTGCATTTGTTGGTTTGTACTGATATTGTCTGACCTTGTATCAGAGTCATCTCCTGGTTCCAAGGTAGTTTCTCCTTCAACATTCGCGTTTTTGTCTTCTGGTATTAGAGCATGCATGACTCCTAGGCTTTGCAGATTTTCTTCATTATGGATGATTTGTGTATTCAACTTGGAATGCTCATTCATATTAGAAGAAAATGAAACAAAGGTTGAACTAATTTCTGCTTGATCAAACATAGGAGGTAGGGAATACTCATCATAATCTGAAGATTCTTCATCCGTGAGCTCACTCTCAAGATCATACTTTAGACATTTAAGATGAAATCGCATATTAAAATCCCTTACGGGTTCATCTTGCTTCCGTAGATAATCGATTTCATCATATACCCGATCGTAGTCATAACAATCAAATTCCAAAATGAAAATCTTGACGAATTGGTCCCAGCTGTGAATTGATGCAACTGGGAGGGTTCTGCACCATTTTCTAGCTTCCGTTGTGAATGTAAGAGTAAAAATCCTGCACAAAACGCCTTCATCAATTCTCTGAATATCAGAACCTGAAACTTTTTGAATAAACTGAAGGGCATGATTAAAGGCAGAAGAATTATTCTTACCGTTGAATTTTACCTGAGACAAGAGTCTTACCACATCCGGTGGAGTGTTGGAAGAGGTAGGAACATGGATGCAACTCCAAATAGGAATTTTATGAGCAGCCATCCTCATTCAAATTTTTACAATTTGGAAATCATTCCAACAGACACTATGTTCAGGCCCTCCTTCTAGCGCCAAATATGTTGAGGGCCCGGAAATCGGGTCAACAACAAGGGGGATACCCACCCGGTCCGGAACTTGGTTGGCAGCTCCTTGTCCGTTTGGTATAGCGGGTCCGACTGGGGATAATGGGACCAGTTTCCCAATGTAAGGGGTGTGTGTGTGTGTAGAGTTTGATGATGCTGATCTAGAAGTAATTTGAGCTAATTTAACTCTAACTTCTAAACTGAATCTATGCTATTGTAATCTAACAAAAACAACACATCTAATCTACGCTAACCTGGGGTAGATTTCCTCTATTATGCGATCTAAAAAGATTTCGAACAATAACTGGTAATAAAGATTATTCAGCTATCATAAGAATAGAAATCAATTAAGATAAACCATTCTGCATAAAAAGTTAGGCAAAACAGTTGTGAACAGCATATCGCATAATAAGTTATTCATATGTCAAGCATAAATAAATGACTCCACCGTACAGAAGTGCCAAATGGTAACCCACACATTCATACATTAACATATAAACAACTAAAACTGCATATCACTCTAAGAATATAAGAAGAAATTGGTCAAGAGATAAAAGTACCATTTATGACTGATTTCACTCACAAACTTCAAGCAATAACGATTTATCTCTACTTGTTCTAATATCTACTAAGAGTACAGAAGTGCAACATCAGTAGCAGACATTAAAATGCAAACATAAATAAATCACGATCCATCCATTTATCAAAACCTCCTCTGAGGGTGCAGAAGTGCATGTTCCGAGGACAAGTTTTTGACAAATTTCTGGACCCTTCTCCAATGCAATGAGAAGAGTTAAAATACTACTACCTAATTCTAATGATAGTATTATTACAAAATTTTAGGATGCGGTTTTCAAACGACCGTCCTTTTTCTAATCTAGTTGAAGGAAAAAACAACATTCTAAATGAAGTCACTTATGAACTTGGTCCTTAAAGTTGCAAGTGTTCAGCATAGGCTTGAGAAGAGTCGGCTGACTGATTTCTGCGCTGAGCTGGGCTGCGAAAATGACATCTACGAGAGCTGGCGCTACCTTTTCGGCTGCGTTTGAAATGCATTTCATCGTCATCCATTGGCTGTGCGGTTTAACCAAGTACGTCCAGTAACATTCCCAATCCAACCTGGCCAATGCTTGGATTGCTTTCCCTTTTGCCTGCGCTTTCTGCTTCCATTCTGTTTCCAGTTGCAACTTGTTTGGTAGGTACCCCGGGGTGGTCTCTGCAATTAAATTGGCCTTGTGTAAATTCTCATTTACACAGTCGATAAGAATGCTTGCCTGTGTCGCCGCTGTCTCTGCTGCTCGCTCCGCCTGCCTGATTTGATCATCCCACTTATTAAAGAGCAACTCCTTATGATTTTCATTTATCCTGGGTGCACCTGCCCTTTTGCCTTCATCATCATCTTGCCAAGTCAAATATTCTATCACCTTCTTGTCATTCTGATCATAGTCACTCCGCAAGTCCACCACTTGACTGGTGATTTTGTCGCTCAGCTCACAATAGTGACTCCACTGTGATATTTTACGTCCCAACTCTTCTTGTTGTTGCAGTAGTTGCTCGTTCAAGCCAATAGATTCTGAAATGAATTCTGCCAGCTTGGGCTCATCTTTATGCATTTCTTGTAAAGTCTGCAATTGTTTTTCTTTCTCTTCGAGACTCCTTTGATAGCCTATCTGCATTTGTTGAAAGTCTTCCTGTAATTTTTCGAGCTGTCTGGAAGCTTCAGTGTTAGCGTTGGCTTGTTGCAACTGTTGTTGTAGTAGCTGTATATGATTTTCTTGTTCCTTCAATAGTTGCTGAACTTTCGAGGCCTTGTCAATAGTTGCAGAAGCATATGCTCCTGCAATCTGAGACAGCTTCGTGAGATTTTCAGTCGGATTATTATTGGGGTCTTTCCATAAGACGTCCAAATGTTCAGCATCTTGCGACAGTGTATTCTCTAGTTTTCTTTTCTTCCTCTATCTCCTTACAACTGCTTTGTGTTGGGGACTGTAAAATACATCCAGTGGGGGAATTTCTTCTACGTTAAGTAGAAGCTCTGAAGGTGGAGCGATAGGAAGGTGTTCTGCTTATGCGGCACTACTGACTATGGTCGAAACCACTTCTTGCACCACCTGTGTATTATTCACAGGTGTTTTCGGGGCTTGCCCTTCAAGATTGATCAATTCATTGAAGGTTTCCCACTCTTTATCTAGCTCTGTTGTGACAAGTGGTGCGTCGATGACAGGAGGGGGAAGATTTCTTGGTGGGGAGGCGATAACTTGCTGTTGAGACATTGCACTTGATTGAGCTGTATCTTTGGTTGTTTCTTCGTTTTTTCCTTGGTCGTAAACAGACTCTTCAGGATGCTCAGATACTTCTTGCACGACGTTGGACTTAGATCTGGAAGTGCTAGAGTTTTCACTGAGGCTGATGCTTGGAGTTGGTTCTCTAGCAGGCAGTCGCAGCTTCTCTAGCGGAATACTGGCCAGCCTTCTTTCTCTGTATAACATGAATTTTTGGAGGTCACCTGAAGACAACCTCGACTGAGCTTCCCGCAAAATTTCTTGGAGCGAACTCTTATTCTAAAACAGGTCATCAAACAAATCTTTCTTTCCAGAGAACACTCTTATCTTGACATTCGTTGTGAATTCTTGGGCCACATCATTTGGGTCGAATGGCCTCGCCGGGAATTTAAATAATTGAAGACATGTCACATTCTCCACTTCGCCAAAAGCGTGTCCTACATCAAACAAAGAGAAGGCCCCACAAGTTACGGGAAATTGAGGCCATATGGCCTTCTTCTTGTCCTTTAGGTCTTTGGTCAGGCCGCCTTCAGAACAGGTTTGATAAGCGATTTCCGAGCCAAAAGTTTATCAGGGATATATAGGGGTAGGACATGTGGAGGTACAATGCTTCCAAAAACTCTAATGTAAGTAAACCATTCTTCCCCGAACCATCTCGCGATGGGGATGATGTCAATTTGTGCCTCAGGAGAGCACCTTGGGGGGTCTTTGTCATAGATTATTTTATATAGGGGCAAAATAAGCCCATGGAAAATCTGGTAGAAGTGAGGGGCAAACTGGGAATCCCATAATACCTTATGATAAACATGGATGGGCATTGGGTCTTGGGTGTTCCATTTCCAACCCATAGCAGGGAATTTAGATACAAGACAAACGGAATCCATAATATAAGCAGACAGATAAAAAGGAGGATAGACCCTTTGAGACAAGGATCTTTTAGACCGGTAATTGATAACGGCTGTGTATAGATTGTCAGAAAGGATTTTGGCCCAATCTATAACGTCGACGTTTGTGGCAGCATCAATTAATGGTAGCCATTCAGATGAAAACTTGTTGATATCCGACATCCCAAATAACCTACAGAGCATGGCCGCAGCAAAACAATGTGGAGAGGTGAGGGAACCAGTGCTGTACATACCGTTTTTATCCTTTTTTAGCGGCTCGTCTCTTCTAGACCATTCTTTAGTGGTGTCCGATAGATCTGGATTCTCCGCCGCGAACTTCTTAACAAATTGTGCGTTATAGGTCGCTTGCGGTTCTGGAAGATGATACATAAGCTTCAAATCTTGCGCAGCAAACAATCCGATGAGCCCGTATCCTTGAACTTTGAAATGTTTGTTATTTAAGTCTGCATCATCCAGTATCCACTTGATCATATCTGTATATGGTAGAATTTTAGGTCTTGCCGCTATTCTGTGAAGAAATGAACATGCTAGGTCCTCTAAGGATGCCTCAGAAAAGCGCGGTGCATCCACGACAGCAGCAACCTTCATTATTCTAGGTTTTTCCTCTTCTAGCAGCCTGTACATGCCTTCCCATGTTGATATCCCCGCGTCCCTGTTACAGGCCATGTCTGTGTACAGAGGCGCCATCTCCTTAGTCTTCTCCTTTGCTTCGGAGCTTTGAGCTTTATTTTTCTTTCCCATTTCTCTCTGCGTTTGTGTCTGAGTCATCTCAGCTCTTCGTTCCTGCAGATTACGAGTGAAATGGAAATGACTGATCCAGAAAGGTGATGGGAGAGTTTTAAATGCAACAGATAAATCAAATATGCCACCTTACGTGAAGTAAATCTCTACTAAGGCACGCGTCTTTAATCCACTTAGTAACTGACAACTAATTCATTTACTATCATTAAAAGTGCATGATTTCGGGTCAGATTATGGTAAGTGGATTTTCTTTGAATGGCATGCCCGGAGGATTCGTACTGAAGTGATTTATGATTTGCTGACGTAACCTTGTATCTCGCGCGGTCGCTAATCACATCATCGCAAATCGCAAGGATGTAGCATCGCAGCGATCGCATTATCGCAGATCGCAGAAATCTGATATTTGCCAAATCTAGCCGACTTATTTCTGCGATATGCGATCTAGCGATCGGCGTTATCGCAGATCGGTGAATCTCTAAGTTTTTCTTTATGGGCACTACTTTGCTGTGATGCGATGTTATTGTTAACACGAGGGTCGTGCGCATATCGATCTTTTAAAGAGAAATAAGGGTATTTCCTATCCTTCTACAAAGCGACTTTAAAGATTTTCTTCTCATCATAAACTTAGGCTTAAAATATCCAAGAGGCTTTTCCTAAGCATATGATTGTGACCTTAAAAAGAAACTCTTGCTTTTTCTAAAAATTAACTAAGGGTCCCCATTCATTGATACTTAGATGAACTAGGGGGGGTGTTGTTGGCCGCAACACTTCCCATAAGGCATTGATTAACTTCTTGTTCCATGTCTTTTTATTATCCTCCATTAACTTTTTGATAATATTGATGAGTCTTTTGATGGATGACTCTGCCATTTCATTACCTCGAGGGTAATAGGCTGTGGAATGGCCAAGGGTGATATGGTATTTATTACAGAAATCTATCATTCTTTTTGACTTAAAGGGTGTTGCATTATCAGTAATGAGCTTCTGGGGACATCCAATTCTTGAAAGGATATTACTCTCTAGGAAGGTGATTATGACAGTGTCTGTGGCTTGCCTAGAAGGTATGGCCTCTATCTATTTGGTAAAATAGTCTGTGGTTGTTAGAATCCACTTATGCTGAGCTGAGGATGGAGGGTGTATTTCTCCAATGAAATCTAACCCCCATTGTTGAAATGGCATCACAGTGGAAATTGGTTTAAGAGGCAAGGGTAAAATTTTCTTTTTCCCTCAAAAATCTTGCATTTATGATAGGAGGTCACATGTTTTTTGACATCTGCAAACAAAGTAGGCCAGTAAAAACCTGCACTCAAAATCTTGTCAGTAGTACTCTTCCAGTACAAGTGTCCTCCACAGTCCCCTGCATGAAACTCTTGCAAAATTTTGTCAGCCTCATCTTTTAATAAACATATTAAGAGAATAACACTATTGTTCTTCCAAAACAATGCATTATCTATAACACAATATCTTAATGATTTCAGTTTTAAGAATCTAGCTTTAGTTCTTGTCAGTCTAGGAGGAGCTTGTAAATTTAGTAATACAAATGTAATATCTGCATACCATGGTGATTCAGTAAAAGGTTCACTAATCTATGGAGTCGCCATCTCCTCCTGATCATCCAAATCACTAATGAATTTGATATCAAGGGCCTAACAGTTCGATTCAACCATGAGTTTGGCTAAACCTTGGCCTTTGATGAGCTTGGTAGGTTTTATCTCTATGTCATATTCCAATATTGTGGCAATCCACTTGCCTCTTTTTCCTTTAGGCCCATTTTGAGTCAAAATGTCCTTAACTATAGAGTTTGGAACATAAGCAATGATGTGAGAGTACATAATGTATACTCTAAAATCTTTGATATCTTTAACCAAAGCCAATGCCTATTTTTCCATGATATTATATTTTAGTGTGCCATCTCTTAAGGAGTTACTAAAGAATGCTATTGGCTATTCATATCCTTGACTGTTCTTTTGCAACAAGACAACTGCAATGGTGTATTCTGAAGCAAATGAAAAAATAATAAAATCTTTGCTGAAGTCAGGACTAATCAGGACTAGAGTCTTGGTTAATGCTTCCTTAATAGATTCAAAGGATTTTTTGGCCTCCAATGTCCACTTGATTTATGAGTCCTTTCTTAGCATGTTATTTAATTCCTTAATTAATTCTGCTAGATTTGAGATGAATCTCCTAAGGAAATTAATCTTACCTAGAAATGATTGTAGCTCTTTTATTTTTCATGGATGGGAAATGGTCAAAATGGCTTCTATTCTAGTAGGGTCTATCCTAATTCCATCTTTAGATATGATGTGTCCTAATAGTTTTCCATCTTCTAGACCGAAAAGTGTCTTTTTAGGATTTAAAGAAATCCCAAATTTGTTGCATTTGATAAATACTCTTCTGAGGTGGTCTAAATGTTCATTGTCTGATTTGGAGAAAACTATGAGGTCATCTTGGTATACTACTAAGAAATCATGGATTTCTTTGGCAAACGATATATCCATAGCTCTTTGGAATGTGGCACCTGCATTCATTAATCTAAAGGACACCTTCAAATACATGAAGGTACCCCAAGGAGTAGTAAACGCAGTCTTGGGTTGGTCCTCAAGCTGGACTAATATCTGGTTATAGCCAGAGAATCCATCTAACAGTGAAATCCTAGATGAGCCCACTACCCTTTGCAATATATGGTCCATTTTCGGTAATGGGTAGTTGTCTATTAAAGAAACCTTGTTCAAGTTTCTAGAATCTACACAAAGTCTAATTTCACCTATCTTTTTCCTAGTTGTAACTAAGTTTGAAATCCAGTCTGAGTATCTAATGGGTACTATTATTTGAGCATCAAACATACTTCTAACCTCTTTTTCTATGGATTGCATAAGAACTGGGTTTATCCTTCTAAGTTTCTATTTGAAAGGTTTATGATCTTCTTTTAGAGGTATTTTATGTTGGATTATGCCGGTGTCATAAGATTTTAAGTCTTCATAACTCCAAGAAAATACATCTGGAACTCTTTAAATTGATTTAAATACTTGACCTTTTCCTCTGGGGGTAGGGATTTAGATATATTAATGAGCTTTGGATTATCTTCAGTTCCTATATTAACTTCTTCTATGTCAGATCTTAGAGGTTCCATTTTGGGCTTTCTAGCTACATCATTAGAGTCAAACAAATCCTCTAAAGGTATTAATCCTTTAGGCAAAAAATTGTCTTTCAAATTAAGAATCTCAGGATCATCATCCATTATTTCATCTATCTCTACATTCTCTATACTATCTACTTCTACTTTAGTAAATTTAGTTGGTTTATGTACGTCAAAAACATTTACCTCTAAGCTACTTTTTACATTACTGTCTATTGTGCAGTCAATATCTATCTTACAGTTCGGAAATTCACCTTCATTATTCATGAAATCATAGATCTGAGAGTCCTGGGAAAAGATCTACCAATACTTAAGGTTATCTGGTATAACAGGCCTGTGTCTGACCTCTGCAGTGTACTAGTGGTTTGGTTGGAATGGAAATTTACATTTACTAGCACAGGTAGCCAGACTGTGGGCCTGCATGTTTTATTTTGTTGGAATGGTAGCAAAGTTTGATTCCAGGAGGTCCTTGAACAAGTCTAGAATAGTATCCCTATATCTACCAAGCCTAGGGTTGTTGACAAAATATTCAACACTGTTTTGTGTCATAATCAGCTCTGAGTCTCCCATGATAGAAACTCTTTTGGCTCCCAATTTCCTAACCAATTGTAACCCTAGAATCAGGGCTTCATATTCAGCCATGTTATTGGTACATTTGAAGTTCAATCTGAAAGCATGTCCCTCAGCATGGTTATTTTCCATATTATGGATCCAAACTCCTACACCAACCCCCAACCTATTTACAGACCCATCAAAGTCTAAATGCCAAAGTGACTCATGGAATATGTTCTCACTATCAGTTGTTCTGTACTTAAGGTCTTTAGCTATGATTTCCTTTTTATCAGTTTCTGCATTGTATAAAATGAAGAAGTCCATATCTAAGTGCATGGAGTATATGGGAAATTTTTGGGGCTTCTCCTCACTACTAACCATGTACTTCATCAATTTCTCCCTATATAATTTTCTTGGTTGGCCAAAAACAGATATGGTGGCATAAGACATATCCAACTACAAAGATCCCTGCAGTTTTGCTCCCCATGAGCGAGATAGTAGCATTCCATATTTTGGTGGGATATCTGCAACTACAATGTCCATTCGAATGCTCTTTATAGGGCACTGGACAAGAGTCACACATAAATATTTGATCAAACCAAGGCATTTAACCTAGCTGGACTCAAAAGAAAATAATCCTTATAAGTGCCTGGTTATGTCCAGCTTCAATCTTTCCATTATTTCTTTTGGCATGAGATTGTGGGATGCTCCTGAGTCCAACATAGCGTTATGCAAAATTTTATCATGAATATTTAGGCTGATGTAAAATGGAGGAACTCCCCCTTGTTGATGAATTCTATTGGCCTCAGGGCAAAACAACAATTCAGGTTGGTCATCGTTTAAATTAACAGAATCCTCTCTCTCTCCTATGTTCAATGTCTTAGTTATCTGGGACCTATAAGTTTCATTTTTTACCAGTTCAGTTAGAGGAACTGATATCTTTAACTTAGCTATCTCTTTTTTAATACTGTAAGGGAGTTGAGGCTTGTTTGTTTGATTCAAATCTTCTTTAATGTGTGCAGTTTGAGTGTCTTTATCCTATTTCTCAGTGGTAGGAATTTTAGTCTGTGTCTCTACTATTTTACTTTGATCTATTTTATCTTGATTATTTTCAATGATTGGCTATGTTTGGGTTTCATTAGAGGTTATATCTACAATCCTAGGGTTGAAGTTTCAAGTGTTCCCTTAGGGAGAATTTGCAAAACTTTTTTAACTAGAGTTTCTTTTATTATCTTAGTCTGAGTTTGGATGGATCTTTTAATGGGAGTTTCATTATTCTTCTTACTCCTCAAGATATATTGTTTATGTAGCTCATATATAGCTGATTCATATCCCTACTTAAAATCAAAATATTCACCAGATTCTAACTGTATTTGCGGATCATATATAGCTCCTGTTATTCTTGAGTAAGAAAAATAATGTCTTGCTCTGTGGTCTCTAGTAAGCTAATCTGGGTATCGTCATCTGCTTCTTGGTTTTCTGATTCCTCAACATAATTTTCTTGGAAGGGTGGCCTAATCTGTTGCTCTGGTGTAGTATTTTTTACAACATTAGGGTTCTTCCTAAAATTTGGGTTTCTTGTTGGGGTTTTTTGTTGTTTATTCTCCCATTGATTTTTCCTATCCATGATATCTAACCTATCCATAATTATTTCTAAATGTTTAGCTAAAACATCTACTTTTCCATATGAAGTTGAAGCTTCTTCTTTAAATACAACTCTCTTTTCGTTCCTCATTCATGCTTTCCTAGCTAACAAGTTGGCTTCTACACTAACAACATTACTCTTCATTTGTTCAAGGGTTTCAGGATTTCTCTCCCTTAGCTGGTATGACATATCAACATCAAAACCATCAAGGAACTTAATTAATGCTAGGTTAGGTGGGGGCTTAATGTTGGTTGGAATTGCATTATAGATATTATTAAACCTAGTGCAATAGTCCTGAACTGACTCGTTGGGAGCTCTCCTAATATTGTCATATTCAGAAAGTATTTGCAATGGGTTCTTCTTTCTTTCCCACCTATCAATGAATAACCTTTGAAAATTTGCTAGGTCTGCAATGTGGTTGGCAGGAAAGGCTTTAAACCACTTCTTGACATCACCAGTTAAAGTTTGGGCAAAGAGTCTCATTTGGACATCTGCCTCATCTATTTCATGCAATTCAAAAAAGTCAGACATCTTGTTTACATGTTGCTGGGCAGTGTAATGACTAGTAGCATCAAACAGGAAAATCTTACTCTGATAATCTGTAGGCATGGCATGAAGTTGGGCAGGTAAAACAAGAGGAGCATATCTGTTTGCCATTGTTGTGATTCTGGTTTGACTGGGGGTAAAGTTGAGGTGGTTGAAGAAGGGCTTGAAACTAATGGAGGTGAACTAGATGATGATGAAGATGATTAATTAATAAGTGATTTAGGTGATTGAATTGTGGTAGATACAATTGATGAAGTTGTGGTAAAGGAAGGTGGATTTACAGTGAGTGATGATTGTGAAGAAATTTGAGATGCAACAGCAGTAAGGGAAGCTAGCTCTACAGATTGCTAAAGATAAGCACTATCTATATTACTAATCAATGTAGAGGTCAAGGCTTCTAATTTGTCGAAAGCATCTAAGACAAATTTGTCCAAATCTAGATGAATAACCCTTTTTGATTCTATGAGTTGAGTAAACTCAGGGTCTAAAACTGTTTCATGGATATCATTCTCAGATTTGGTTCTAAATAGTGAGAGGTCAAATGAAAAATCAAAAGGGACTTCTTCTAAAGTTGAAAACTCCTCAGGGAGTGAATTGGATCTGTCTAGCTGACTACTACTGGCTTGAGTTTCTTCATTTTTTGGCTGTCTTAAAATCATCTCTAGGTTATCCACTACAGTTGGAAGGTTTGGATCTAGGTTGGCCCTAGTGTTGTGAATCTTTTTAGGAGCCATAATTTTAAGTTTTTAAATTGTTTTTATGAAATTTTCTAAAAACTTACTTTAGGTAATGACCTTAAGGGGCTCAAGATTTGATTGAAGGTTTCCTTAAAGTATTTATGAGGCTGGGGATCAAAGTCCCCAGTATGGTCGCCAGAAATGTTATCACTCTGATAATTACTTTGAAGTAATAAGAAGGAAAAACCAAAGGTAATCACTATCCACTTTTGGAGATCAAGTCCTAGCCTTCCTGATGCTCAGAGAGGGCTCTCTCTTTAAGTTTTAACTTTGTTTTAGTTAAGATGTTTTAGGCTAGCTATGATTATTCAAGGGGTTTTGATTTTGTTTGAAATTGGGTGGTGGGATATCTTAAACAGATGGATAATTGATGTCTTTTAGACCATTGGGCTATGGAGTCAACTGATAAGGAAGCAAGGCTGGATAAACTCACTAAAGGGGATGTTCCATGGGTAAGATAGTAGAGTGTATTTCATAATGTTTGAGACATAGGGGTGAAAGGGCTTCACTCGGGGTGAGAGAGCAGTTAAGGGTTCACAGACCCAGATAATGAATTAGGAAGGCAGGGGTAATCGAAATCAAAGGGCGGTTAAGAATCCTTTAATCTGGATTGTTTATGAAATAAATTTAAACTAAAGAGAAATTAAGAATTATTTAATTTAAATATTAGAAGAAAACATTCAAATGCTTAACTATTAAAACAAAGTGTGATTTAAACAAGTTCTGAAATATATTTGCAGTTATAACATTTAGACTGAAACACATCTAAGATTATGAATAACTTTGAGAAATTGACAAAGACACATGAAAATACTTGTCTGATATTCACTCAACACATGAATCCTTGGAACATTCTAATCTTTATTAATCAATCCAGCTTGCTGGCTCATCAACTTGATACAATAACCTTCTGGTTCTTCTTGATAAAAAAGTCTATAGAAATGTCTAATAGAATCCACACTACATACTTCAAATTGTGAAGTATTTATACAAAAGTTATTACAAAATATCTCAAACTAATTTGAGATTTAATCTATGAAATAAAAGTATCTTCTTGCAAGAAGATAGAGACAGCTAGTGAACTGCTTCATGCTATCCCTTTTATTTTGGTATTGCTACCTTTTATGGTTTGATTTTAGCCCTCTATGTTGCTTTGTTGTTTGATCTTTTACGTTGGAAGCTTCATTTACTTTAGGCTTTCATCTGATACACTTTGACACTGTTGATCTGTCTTCATCCTTTTACCTGGTTGTTTTACTTTTACTGTACATTAACCTTTTCACTGCATATTTCTTATAGTAAATCAATCAATTTCTCCCATGTTTTAGCATTCTCCTATATATTTCATTTGCCTCGGTGTACTTGGAAAAAGTAGGCTTATTGATAAACAAGTGTTTTACCTCATGCTGGAGGTAAAACAAGTTTTCAAATGTCTGATAAAGTACTTTGCCTGTTGGCAATGCCTTGATTGATGATGTATTGACCTGTTCTTTTGCTAGCTCTCTAATTTTGTTGTTGTAATTCTGATGTGTCATGAGCTTGTCATTTATTACTAAGGGACTGGGTAACCCTTTCTCTCTCAAAATTTGAAACTTAGCCATAGATATGTCAATGGCTACCTGCATATTTTGACACTTATCCTCCAAGTTTAGCATTAAGTTTCTCTTGGAGAGGGCCTTTCTCACCTCCAAAATTGTTTATGTTTTGTCTTCTATTTCCAATTCCTGAAGCTCATACTTATTTTTACTATTAAGGAACTGGATAATTCTGGTAGCATCTTCTAGCATTTCTCCTAATTGTTATTTTACTCTTTGGATGGCCTCTGTAACCATCTTTATTAAATCTATCTGTTCAAAAATCACTTGAATAGATGACCAAATATCATTGACATAATCAATGATATTGGCCCATATTAGTTCCTTAGCTTGCCCAAGGGATTCCTTTAATGTTAGGTCCTTCTCCATGGCTTTTAATCTCTCACTCATCCTGGCGGTTGTTTGCACTTCTTCTTTATGCATGATTTTGGCAAGCTTGTAATCAGTCTCCAAACTTGTCACCTTTTCTTTCAACTTATTCATCTCTATTGCCTGTATGGACATTTCTTCCATAGCTTTAACCAACTTTGCTTCTTCTTCACTTGATGTACCTGCTGCTGATGTAGACTCTGTTGAAACTGGTTGTGTTGTGGCCATAGGAGCTGTGGGATCCAATGAGGCTTCCAGTGTTGAAGCAACAACTGTTGACACTGCTGGGATGACATTCACTGATGCAGTGCCAAGATCACTTTGATTCAATTGGATTAAACTGTCCAATTCCTTCTCTATCTCACTTAACTGATCATTTAGTTTGAGGACTAAGTCCATCAACTCTTCATGCCTGGTTCGGTTTTCCAAGACTCATGGTGTCTGGGGATGCTACAGTTGAGGTATCTTCAATTGCTTTTTAAGTGCTGCAATGTCATCATTCTTTTTCTTGACCAGTTGTTCAATAGCTTTGATGTCTTTGGGATCATGTCCCAATTCAATCACTAAGTATTCCAAAGACTTGATTATGGTGTATTTGGCCTGTGAGGAGGCCTTCTCCAACTGATGCTGGGCTGAAATGTTGTTCAATGAATTTTGTAATTGATGGGAAACTATGACTTTTCCAGTGAGGGTGGAGTAAATCATTTCTCCAGCATGTTTGTGAAATTCAATTTGGTCAATGGGATGAATATCCCTTGCCAATACCTCAAAATCAATCTTTTTGAAATCTGCTGATGTCCTTGGTTATTGTATAGTTGGCTTCATGAAAGACATTTTCATTTTTCCTTCCTTGATGTCAAAAGCTGACATCAACCTAGTTTGATTAGTAGGTGTAAGTTTGACATACTGTGCATAAGATTGTGCCTTTAGTTTCTCATTTCTCATCTTGATTTCCTTAAAGATGTCCTTTATATCCTTATCTTTATCAGTAGGCCTACCAAATGAGGAGACTTCTACACTGAGCTGCCTTTCTAACATTTGAGTGTGTGATGCAGATGGGTCCTATGTTTCTCCAAATTGAGCTGTGCCCTTGCTCATTTCTAACTCAGAATTAGTTACTTTTGTTGAGCCTTTTGTATCTTCCTGCTCTGAAACAGGATTGAGCCTTGGGCTTTTGCTCTCGCTGGCTTCATACTACAAATTTGAAGTGTCCATACCTGAACTGGAGGCTCCCTCTTTGTTCCTCTTGGGATTCTTTTCCTCATTCTGAGGAGTCTGCAAAACAACATGGGTACTCATGGTTGCTTCTTGTTGTGGTACCTGCAGGAATGAGCTTTCATCAAGCTGTCTTTCTAAATCACACAAGGTATTTTCAACATCTACCTTTGTACTATCCCTGTCTATGAGAGTGTTTTCCAACCACTTAGATTGATTGGCATATCTTTCTATCTCTGGTATGGGGTGATGAATGTAAGGCCCCAATTTGACCTTTTGTCTAAGTTTGGTCATAAACCCTTGAGGGTCATATCTCCACATGAAACTGTTTTGGAACTTCATTTGTTGCAGAATCTGATCTGCTTCCTGCCCTGCTTCTCTAGAATTGCAAATGAAAGGGCCTAACTGATTTTTGACTTTGAACTGAGTTCTTTTCTTGGCTGAGACAAAGTTGACTTCATCAGAGTTCATTATCTGCCTATAATACTCTAGAGAAAATAACCTCATGGGGAGGTATTTGGGGAGTTTGTATGGGGCTAGTTGGCAACCATAGATTCTTATTTTAGTGTGATTTTGGTAAAGTACCAACCTCCCACTTTAATTTGCTTGGATAGTTGGAGGACTGTTTTGATCTCTTGGCTTATTTCAGGTTGAGGACTTCCTGTCAGCATAATCATGACTAGATGGAAAAAAGAGTCAATGAAGTATGTATAGGTGTATGGTGATGAATAATTGTGGAATAATGGTGTCCAAAATATGACTAACCTAGGCTGGCCTCTAGTATCCAACTTTTGGAGCGTGAAGGGAAATCTATCTGACTGATAATATAAAAACATGTGGTATAGTACAAATGAGTACTTGGATACTCTTTCATTGTGCATTCGGGTAAACTATTCATGCATCCTTTCAACTATGAATTGGGAATAATTGTACAAAGTAGCAGGAGGCTTTCCTATGGTGAAAATGGACATTAAGGCTAGGACGACCTCATCAACAAATTCATCTGTGGTATAGTCCAAAATACATGATATCATAATCACAATATGCTTGCCCCTTTCAGAGAAAATGGGAGAAACATATGGAGGGGCATCTTTAGGAATGTGTTGCTCTTCTACAATGAAAGTTTGGAATATTTGGGCTAGTTTAGAGGGAGTCAACTTGGTGTACAGGTCTAACAAATCCCCAATGGAGAGTGGGGTCAGGTTTGGACCTGGTTGGACTTGCAACATCTCATTAATTTATTCAGTTGTAATTGTGAACAAAACCTTTTGGTCAGGGGACATTATAGCTCTCTGGTTGGGAATGTAACAGGCATGACACATATGGAAAATTTCAAGAAAGATATGTACTTGGGGAAACTGGTATTTGGGCAAATTGGATTCCCAAAGGCCAATGTCATTAGAATGGCTCAGATATTTGTCTTTACTCAAACAATGAATTTTGAGCAGGACTTCATATGCACTTGTGTCTTTGATTTGAAAGTCCCTCTCTACCAGGGGAAGGTGGTCAAAGTCCAAATGGGGAGTTGTGATAGGTCTAACATCCATGGTGATAGGGGAAGCCATAATTCAGTTCTTGTGGATTTGAATTTGGCACTACTGGTATATTCAGAGGTTTTGAAGGAAACTGGAAGCTTTTAGGAGGGTTTGGGTGTGCGCTTTGAATTTAAGGTAATTTCAATTAATTTTACTTAATTAAAATACTTTTAAAGATTGAACGTTTTCAAATTTGAAAGGGTGACTGGTAATTTGTCTTTAAATACCTCGAATTGGGTGAATTAACTTCAAATTTGGTGTTCTCGGCAACTACAGGGGTTTGAATGGCTCTGGTATAGACTGAGAGGTCGATTGGGGTCTTTGTAGCTTCTTCAGGAGAGAAATTGGAGTTCAATGGGTGAATTCAATGTTTGCAAGTGTCACAATTGTTTGTAGAGGTTGACACAGAAAATGAGCAAACAAAGGCGAAAAAGGGCTTCTGAGCCTTTTTATTGACCAATGGTCACTTTTTGGTAGGTAATTTATGAATGAACAGTGGGTGGTTTTTTGGGTTTGGTAGGGAGGTGGTTTCCCAAGCCATCACACCGCATTCATGGAGGAGGCGGTATTTAGGAGGGGTCACCTGATCTATGCTAGTGCGCGACATGTAGCAGATGGGGGGTCGGGGAAAACCACTTTGTTGGGTGGATAAAGGTCGGCCATGGGGTGAAGCCGATATGGCTATGGACCGTCGTATGTGGGCGATGATGATTGGACGGAATTCGGGCGAGGGATGTGTGTGGATGTTATGAGCATAGGTTTGGGGGGGCCTCGGGCTTTAATCCTTGGTAGTTTGGGATTATTTAGGATTTAATCATGGGATTAAATGACTGGACGGGGTTTAATGACATGATTAGTTTAGTTTTTACCGCGCAGTGGTGTATTAAGTGGGTTTTGTCAGGAATATGGGACACAATATAGTTTATATTAAAGCTAAGGGTTGGGATAATTATATAGGGGATTTATTTAATATACGAGAAAATATATATTGGGAATTATATAATTAAGTTAAAAATTAATGTGAAATGAATGTGCGGAGTGAACATACCACTAAGCATAATGTAACATTTGTGCATTTTATTCACATACACTTTATACTTAGGATAAAATATTTCTGTGAGTTTTTTTAATGAAATGGGATTTTAACTTGGGGTTATTTACTTTTCAAAGGAAAATTGAGTTTAACCTTAGGAAAGGGGTTTTATTAGGGTAATGAGGGGAAATGAATTTTATGAAGGGAATTATAACACTTGATGTCCATAAGTCATTAAGTCAAGGGTCCAGTCCCACCAAAAGTCAGAGAAATGCTTTGAGACTTTATGACTTGAAGGATTTTTAGTACTAGAACTTACTTGTGGATGGGGAAATTAGTAAGTAAAGGGGTGAGAAGAATGAAGGGGAGTTAATTAAATGAATTTGTAAACCATTGTTTTTGCCTTCTTAAATTCTCATGCACGTTAAAACATATAATCAAGAATGATAAATGTGCTTTTATCCAATCAACTTTATACTTCAGCAACCTTTATTCTACATACCCATTACTTACCCTACCATTTTTTCTTCATTTTATTTGGGTGCATTTGGACTAGCAGACCCTTATCATTCATTTTTCTTCTAAAAAGTAAACTATCTAATTCTAACCTTATATCATCCAAAGACTCAAATTAAATTGATGAGATCCTTTTATTTTCTCTACCTATCTAATGATTTGCCAAGATTAAACTGTTTGGTCAGATTTTATTCTCTAACTATAAACATAAATTTCAAGGCATGATATAGTCAAGATTAAATAGTTTGACTACCATGGGTTGTGGCATGTATGAAAAGCTACACACAACCATTATTTAAGATAGTAAAGCAGTAAAATAGTAGTGGCATTTAGACTTGCACACTTTCATGATCTATTTTTGTTTTTGGGGTTCATATTTTTTCATTTTTTGATCTTTCCTTATTCTTTTTTTTTCTTTTGATGTTTATTTTAGGACATACTCTCTTTACATTTTTTTAAAATTTTAATATGGAAAAAATTTGCAAAAAGAAAAGGTATGTATAATATTATAAGGCTCAAACTTAGCCAGTTCAAAATTATGAGTCCTATCACTATAGGACCCTAACACTTTCTAAGCCACCTGTCTTCGATGATTTACATGTTGATGAAGTGGAAACCCCACGAGCTATCGAGGCACTTCAGCCTGAGCTGATGGTTATGTCAGGTCCTCATTGTCTTGAGGTCGATTCCACTCCAGATCAGAAATCTGTTGAAACACGCAAGACTCCTCATCACTCTCTTGTTTACATTGAAGATCAAACTAGTTCACATAATTCACATCCTCCACCTGAATCACATGATCTCATCGCCCATGCATTAGGGGAATCATATATAGTGAGCACCCTTTCTAAACATAAGTTGTCTTTCTTTCTAATGTTTTCTTGTTTGTCACAATCAAAAGAGTGTGCATGTTTTTCGTCTGCACACAGTGTGATGCATAACCATAATATGTCCGTAGAATACTTATCTTGTGCTTTTATTCTTTTCTTTTTGTGGATATTTTTAAACTCAGAGTGTGTTCGTCTTCATTGCTATATATTTATTTTTTGTTGGTTTGCAGATTTATTGTTCTTGTAGACCACGCCTTCACCAACATGGGTCAACCAATGCACCAATCACTGCATTGAAAATATCACTTCACGTGAGCCGACCCATGCACTGCTTAGTTTAGGAGTAGGAGTAGTGTTTGTTTCCTTGTTTTTCTTTCTTTGCATGCTTTCTTTGTTACTTTGTTTGCGTTTCTTGTTTTCTTTCTTTTATTTCTTTCTTTTCTTTCATTTACTTTTGTCCTTTGCTTTCTATTTGTTTACTTGTTTTCCACCCATAGGTTTAGTTTCAAATGAAACCGTGTGTGGCTCTTGAGACAAGCAAGGTAAAGTACAAGAGGACTTATACAACTATCAACACTTGGTTATCTATTGTCCTCTCTCTTTATGAAAGAGATTGTTTTCTTCAATTGATGATACCCTGATGGAAAATACATTATGTTTAGAGCGAGTCTTGGTGAAAACACAATGCTTACACTTTAACTAGTACTAGCTACTCTAATCGGTTCTTTTGGATTAACCCTTGTCAGCTATGTTAAGTAGAGTAAGGTGAGGGGGGAAACCTTAACAAGTATTGTTAGAGGTATACATAAATTACTTCTTTGAAGGGACAACCCCTTTTGCTCTCAATAAGTTAGGATCCCTCTCCTGCCTCGAAAATAAATAAGTTCCTATACACATGTTCTTTGGACAACAAAAAATGAAAAATAAATCAGGCGAAAGAAGAGAAAGGCTTCCTGCACAGAGAGGTGATGCAAGTAAGTTCGTCGGGGTATTAACGAGGCTCGCTGGTAGCAGAGTGATGCATGCGTTCCTATGTGACTCCGTCAAGGTACTGTCTAGGCCTGCTGGCAGCGAAGCAACACTAGAGATGAAACTAAGACTCTGACATATTTATTACTTGTGTACTAATATACCCCTCATCCCCAATCGAAATAATTAACTTGACTTGGCTTGGAATGTGTGTTGACCGATCAAGAGGATGAAAGGGACTATATATTTAACTCAATCTTAGTGTTGAAGCCATGACAATTGAAGATTCGAATAATATTTTCGGAGGAGTTAGATTTACTTTTTACAAAAAATGTCCATACAAAGAGATGGAGTTCTACTAGTGTGTCGCCAATGTTGTAGTGGCTACAACCACCCTCCAAATTTTCCCTTCTCCTCATTTTGGAACCTCCCTCCTCAAAATCATCACAGCTATTCTGCATTGATCAGGTACTTGTGTTTATTCATTTTCATTTGTCGTTTAACAACTTGTGTTCACTCACTTGTCCCGTCTGTCAACCACAAGCACATTCAACACTTTGTTCATATTCGTTCAACAGGTTGTCGGGCAAAATTGCACAAACCTGGGAGACAACTTGTCTTCCCTTCAAGAATTGCATAGAGCAGCCCTACTATTTCCCTGCACTCAGAAATTGCGCAGAGCAGGCCAATCAGCACTACTCTCAAAAAATGCGAAGTTTCATCCAGCTGGCATTCCTCTCCAGAATTGCGCAGAGTAGGCCAAGCCAGTTGCACTGCCCTCAAGAAATGAAATGAACTGGCCGAACTAAACTGCTCTCCAGAAATGTGCAGAGTAGCCCAGGCCAGCTGCACTGTTCTCTAGAATTGCACAGAACTGGCCAATTGCACCACTCTACATAAATGCGTAGAGCAGCCTAGCATGACTACTCTGGAAATTTACGCAGAGCTAGCCAGCCAACCAAGGTCACTTAGCCCTGAAACAACGTAAAAGTTTTTCCTCAATGGTTGTCCGTCGCATGTGCCGGTAGGTTGCTTGATTCCCTCCAGAATTGCGCAATCCTTCTTTGCATGACGAGCAACTTTTCCCAAAAATAAAAAAGAAAAAAGAAAAAAATAATCCCTAGATTTTAAGGATCTATTTTTAGCAGCAAGAGTTACATGCAAAGTCATTTTTAGAAACTCCCCACCAAGTGTTGCTTTTTCCTAGATTTGTGGCATGCGTGTCATAAACCCTAATTTCACCAAATCTATTTAAATTATGTCTCAAAGCTCATTCTTCACATTTGATCTTGGAGCTCTGGAATTCTCGAGGCATCCAAGAACCTTCGGCACTGTAGGCGCAACTTTTCCAGGTAAGCTTTGTTTCTCATGCCTTTTGCCCTTTTTTCTGTCACTTTTTAGTTTTCAGCTTGTATGAGTGTTGTTTCCTTGTTTTTATTGAATGACCATTGGTGTGTCAATGTGTTTTAGCTTCTAGAAGTTTGTTTCAAGTTTTTCATTACCTTTCCTTAGCGTTGCATGCATAACACTATTTTTGCACTCACAGTTGACGTTGCAGTGCCTCACTTCATGAGCTTCTTGGTTTTTCCATTTGACTGATTTCTGCACTTGCTCGAATTTCATGCATGTTTGTTTCACTCATATCAACACCAGATTTGCACACACATTCAGTCCTTCATGTTTTCAGGTTGCCATTGGGTAGATCTGGGCTAGCTTGGCCCAGATCTTGTCTTTCCCAGCATGCTCTGCACATTCTTGGCAATCAAGGCTCTACCTTGCCTCTAGGAATTGGGAAGAGGTTGCCCACACTGTCTCCCAGCTTTTCTCTGGGCAATCCTAAGAGGCAGTGCCCAGTCCTTCCCACTGGAACTACACAATGTGCAGTTTCAGCCAACAATCCAGCCTCATGCCAAAAGCAACTGAGGTCACTTCATAGACTTCACCAACTCCGACAACAAAGCAAGTCACAAGTGAACAACCATTCTCCTTTAGGACCATCTGGGAAGGGAGGTGTACAACATAACCTTTGATGAGTCACAACACATAGTTGTACAAGCACGCAGAGCATGCACCCCAAATGAGCATGCATCACCTGTGCACTTTGAAGAATGGGTGATTGTGTCAGATGTATGAAGACATCCAACCACCTTGTACGATTCCACAAAGGCTTATGTTGAAGCCACGAGATCAAGTGTTAAGTTCTTGATAGCAGAAAATGAGTGCATGGCTAAGGAGTTGTAAGAAGCCAGGGAGAGAGAGGAATAATCAACAAGATCCGCCAGAGCAGAGATGAAAAAATACATACTTTTTGAAGTATCAGCTCTTGAAACAATTCGAAGAGACTGTATGACACATTCGTCACCATGCACAAGGCAGTTGTCCATATACATGTTCATCAGCAGCATTGCACCAAGACAGCATGAACACTCACACATATACATGCCACAATTGATCATGTACAGACATGGACAATGAGGTACAAGGGAGCCCCTCTTCACTTTCACATGATTATGAAGCCATAGGTAGAGTTGGACAAAGCACACATCCAGAGTTTGATCTGGAACTATGAGGAACTCCCGCCACTCATCTCTAGTGTTGAGGCTTCATATGCATAGTTGTATAGGAGTTTGGATGTCGTGGTGAGAAAGTATGGCACCCCATCGATTGGTATGATCACCGAGGCCAAAGAGAAGAACCAAGTCAGATTGGAGCTCAATGCGTACTTTGATCAGTTGATGCTCACGGCCACCAGCACAAATTTGCAAGTCAATGCAGATAACATGCAGATGTACATCATCAATCTGACCCTTCTCAAGACTAAGTTGTGCATGTTACAAGACAAGTTGGACCGAGGTTCCAAATCAGTACACCAGAAGCAATGGAGGCAAAAGTTCATTTCCAGAAAGATATCATCAAAGAGTATGCGGACACCATTGTGCACTACCAAGCATGGCTTCAGTTCATCACCGAGGATCACTGAGAGGAGGTTGATGAGGTGGTCTTCTCATAGTCATTCGAGTCTTAGTGTTGCCTTCTCTAGCTAACTCAAGCCAATTTTGTCCCACATAGGTATATGTGGAAAATATATCATTTTTGTAAACATTATGTAAAGTAAAATTCCAAGTGTCATTAGTGGAATACAAATAGTCATATGTAATGTAAAGAGTTATGTAATGAAGTTGAAGAGTCATGAGGGTAATCCAAGAGTCACAAAGGGGAATGTCAAGGGTCACCCCACCCTTTGTTATAAATAGAACCTCATAACTCATAGAACAGGCTTTTGGGAGCTAATATTTTGCTAGGAATTTCTTAGAGAGGGCTTGGAGAGTATTGTGACGAGCCTTGGCTTCTCCATAGTGCAAAGCGAGTACGTCTCTTTGGAGGAGAAGGAAGTGTTAACTGTAATGTTCCACTATTGGGGCTAGTGGTTATCATGGTTGTATGTATGGATGGAACTTTCACTTTATATAATATAACAAAGCCAACACATTTCATGCATATGTTGTTATTGTATTTTGACTATTCTGGTTACTTTAGCAATGTATGTAGTTTTAACTTATGCATTGATGTATGGACTATTATGTATGTGATTGTATGAATATTATTGAAGCGTGTTGTTGGTTTAACTCATCACTTTATATTGTCGAATATTCTACTTTCTAGTTTGTGATGTCATTCAGCTCGTGTGTTCCTTTCAGGATGCGTACTATTACAGGCTTCTAAGGAATACACTTATTTTCCCCTTCCATGTGTTCCTTTCAGGCTGCGTACTATTACAGGCTTCTAAGGAATACACTTATTTTCCCCTTCCGTGTGTTAGAACCCCCCCATGCATCTCTCTTGACTTGCTGCAAGGTCACACACTTGCTTCAGACAAGGATATCTTGCTTACCTTGCGCGCTATCGTAGTCAAGGCATAACTTTACTACCCACTGTTGGGATCCTCCAAACAGTTTGAGGTCTAGTTGGGACTCTTACCAGGGAGATCCCCTGTCATGTTGGCGGGTCCAACACCATAAACAAGTAGTAAAAACGTTCCTGAAGAAGACCACAGTCTCCAAAAAAGGGTCAACAACTCTAGATCATTAGCATGAGTACAATCACTCATTCCATCTTTGACAAATGAGCCTTAGCAACTAGAGGGTTCATTGTAAGTTGTTACAGGATTATTTGTTCATGAGAAACACCTTGAAAACACTTGCAAGTACACAAGAAGAAACCTCCAATGTCATGAAAAGGTAAGAATCAAGTATGAAAATATCTGACACTCACCCTACAAACTCCTTTGTAGCATAATGAAATGTTGTTTGTGCAAAAAGAGAATAGTTTAATAGCCAAACAAAATAGAAGAGGTCTTGAACAATTTTGTAGACAAACTCCACTCTGTCTAAAAGTTATTCCTATGTATGTGAAGATGAATGAGACAAAATCAGTGATATTTTGAAAAGGTGGTCATTGTTGCCTACTAATGATGAGATAAAGTGGGAGCATAAGTTACACAAAGGTATGGGTAGGTGGGGGCTAGCTTGAATGCTATGTGATGAGCTTTCCTTATCCACCACCCAAAATAATATCCACTTAAGCAAGGGATCAAATTGAGTTCACCACCTATTCACATTCAACATTTTGCAAGAAACAAGTGTTAAAAGTCCCACATCAAATTTTCCATCACTACAGGAGGGAGCTATGTGATATTGAGTCCATAATTTCGAAGCTACAGGAGCAGACCATAAGTAGGTCTAGGATACATAGAGTTTTTCTACAAGAGTATAGATCATTTTCAAGACCACTCACAGAGACCCTTGAATAGGCTAAAAGAGGGTGCTTTTCTCAAGATATCGTAAGTATAAATTATTTTCATCATTTTACTCACATTTGTTGCCGGGTCTATGCTTAAGTTTTGGGATTTCGCAATTATCATATTTTATGTGTCAAGGGTGTGAAATAACAGAGGAACTAAGAGTTGATTTCTTTGCCTCTACACATACTGATCAATTTTATCATGGAAAGAAAAGTAATTTTTTTTCAAATATGGTTGAAGATTGTGCATATTTTTTTTTACAAATTACAAAGAAAAAAATCCCTTGCTACCATAGGATACCTTGATTCCTATAGCAACACAAGGAACAATATTCCCCCTACCTAGAAACCTGTCCAACCTTGTGGGAACAAATATCAATCTCCTGAAGATCTTTTCAAACACCATGGGGGTGGATTCAATATAACAAAGCCAACTAATACCACTAGGATTCTTCAGAAAGGCCTGAATTTATGGCCATCCTAGAAAACTGTCAATGGTTAGGATTCTTTGAAAAGCTCACAGGATAGATGATGAAGTTGCCTTAGAAATTTCCATGAACTTACAATAACATGAAGGCCGAGAATTAATCATTGTAGTCAAAGGGTTGGTGATATATGTCGATGAAAAATCTGCCAGTAGGGCCACCACTCTCCCAAAGAGGGGACATTGGAGTAAAGAAGAAAGACAAGAAGATATCAATGCCAAGATAAGATTATTCCTCCCTGATGAATAGCTAGATGAGGATAAAATAGGATAAAATGAGAAATTTTGTCTTACCCTTAGGATGAGATAGCCTACCATATTCTCAAATACATTCCTTGTGAGTAAGGCTAAGCATAGTGTATGCTTACCAATTTAGACTTCTGTATCAACTGAGATTTCAAGCTTACCTATCAACTCATGAGCGACTAAGTATCTTGTACTTCCTCCTTGAATCTCTTAACGATATGAACACCAACGTCAAGAAGGGCAAGAATAATTACCCAACCCAGTATGACTTGATGATATTGCTAATCATAGATGCATTAGAAAATCTTCAGCGTCCTATCCCCTAAATGGATTTTGTGGATATGGACAAAAATTTCTTAGAGGTCCAGGTAGAGTTTGAAAAACATCAAAAGATTTCAAGTAAGAAGAGGAAAGGGAAGGTTGTGGCCAACCCTGTAGAACATAAAGAAGAAGAAGAACCCCTAGAGGAAGAAGAGAAGGAAATTGCAGCCACATTAGCAGGATGTGGCACTCCCACAAAGCCAAAAACAAGTATATCTACTCAATATGTTGTTTACAACAGGAGGAAAATCACTAGGATCAGGTATAGTGGCAATTCAAAGCCTCCTTCTCCTACCCCTATCACTATTAAGGAGACCCCTAGTCTAGAAAAAGAAGGGCCACGTGATGTAAAGAAGAAAAAATTACCAGAACCAAAGGTACAAATAAAAGAAATACAACCATCTCTTGAAGAAATAAGGCAGAAAATACAATCATAGGGGCATGTTTCCCATTTACAGGAACAAGTTTCCCTACTACTGGAATAACCTACAGTATTACAGAAAGCTACAAAATAAATCAAGCAACCAAGAAAGCCTCATTCCTATATTTCTTGGCCATTAATAGTTGATCCTCATCCTACAGGAACATCAGGAAGAATGCTTCTTGAGCACCTAGTGCCCCAACTACTATTCAAGGTGGATAAATAAAAAGTTGAAACTCACCAGTGGAAGATAATAGACCAATCCAAAGGAGTAGTTAACAGTGTTGGAATGGAGGATGAGATGAATATAATGAGGGAAGAAATGGCCTTCCTAAGGATGGATGAAGCAAACAGTAGGAACAACTTGAGAAACAAAAAAAGCAAATGAAAATCCAATTATAGTAGACACAAGGGTTGTTACAAGCGAGGGATACTTAGGTGCACCTTTCTTTATAGGAAACCAATTACTGGCAACCTTCAAAGGCTTACTCATTGTTCTTGAAAGAAAAATGGTGTTGATTTTAGATAAACATGATTACATAGAAGGGAACCATATATCTATTGGAGACTAGGGATTTCATTGAATTATACCTACAATGCAGTATGGAAAACAAAGCTCGCTAATTTTACCTTCGCAACCTTGTGCTCACATATTTGATCACATGGGACCCAAACCCATATCTTGGAGATGCACAGTTATTTTCTCTAGTGTCTTGGATAAGGCATGAGGAGATAAGAGTCTAAGAGGTAAACAAGACCTTGGATAGGGAGTTGAAAGAACCACAATCGATTAGGCCTAAACAATAAAACCCATCCATCCTCACCTCCACTCATGTATTTCTTGAAGAAGGTCCCGAAGTAGTGGAAGTTTACAAGCAAAGGCAAGTGGAGGCCATCCTCCACTTTGAAGATACTTTTATATTGTTGGGAGAGGAAATATTCCAATCTTTCAAAAGGAGATGGAAAGCACTTACCCATAGCATGAAAATAGAGAATACCACTCTCCTGACATATTGCAAGCTACACTTTCTAAGACTCCTTTATACAAGAGAATTATTTAGAGGCTTGGAGTCAATTGGATTGGGCTTACTTTCAATCTGCCCCTACTGTTGGAACTCCAAGAACATCAGATTAAGGAAGAGGAGTCTAGGGAATGGAAGTACATTCACGAGAATGCAGGTTTCCACCCAGAAAACATAGCCACCTCTAGCTCAACATGGAATGTCAAACAAGTTATCAAAGAAATGAATGAGGAAGTGTAGAGGGGGGAAGAGGCTTAAAGTTGCTCAAAGGGTGAGAAATAATTCCAGTAGGGGATATGGTGATCCTCCCAAATAGGAAAAACATAAGGCCCATCTCACCACTCCTAGGCACATAAAGGCTATATTAAACCTTCCTTAGGCACTTAATAACACTTTCCTAGCTTAAATAGTTCGTAGGGAAGTCAAGGATATTGTTCATGCTTTATGTGCCTAACATGACTATAATGCAAAAGCTTAAAAGGATATTTTTTATAGATTTCAAGGATATCCAACCAGAGATGTTCATGGGGCCTGATCCTTACTACAGAATACTTCCAACTTATCTAGATGAGGACAACAAATACCCCTTCATGTTGTTGTGTGGTGACAAGGGAACATGATCCAATTTTTTTGGGATTTTGAAGGGAAAGCAGTCCTCCCCTCAAGGAAATCCCCCCCATCCATATTTTATAAATATAGGGCTTGAGTAACCCAATAGAACAAGTAGGAGCAGTAGAATAACAACATAGAGAAATAGGAGAAGTTTAGAATTCATTATTCGCAACTTTTTCCATGTACAAGCAATTTTTCAGTCAATGGAAGTGACCTTTGATTTTAGCTCTTAGTCTATATTTTTGTTAGGGGTTTTGAGCTTCCCTGGGTTAGGGACCACCCTAAGTGCTCAAGGTCCCTCTTTTTACCATTTGTGTTCATGTATTCGTTTAACTTTGCAACTTATTTCTAAACATTACTTTTATGCATCGTTATTTAGCTAGTTTATGAGAAGGTTTTTCTTGCACATTATCTTAGCATCAGGTGATGATATTTTTCATGGTTACATTGTTAAAATAACATTCTTATTCTTGCAATTTTTTACTTTATTTTCTACTATTTATTTGTTGTCCACCATTCACTATTTATTGTTTCTGCACAGTCCCTTATTTTGCAATTACAATAAACCTTACAACCATGCATCTTTTTGAATTAACCCTACCACAAGTTGATGTGATGAATTATACATGTGTGATTTATCATTTTATAGCCTTTACTTAGCTCTTGTGCTTTCCAATCTTGCAATTAGTGTATTCCATCGCTCATTGGACTGTCTCACGTAGCAAAATAGGGACTCATGTCACAATTTGCACCTCGCCTTTGAAACTCACTCAGTCTTGCATCCAACTCGTGATTTTCCTTATTTGATGTATTAAAATGCCCTTAGAACTCTGAGAATGGAATTTGGAAGAAGAGAGACTATGTAGATGCCTTTATTTGAATTACTGTAAAAATCATGTCTTTCTTGTAGAATTAGGGTCTATTGATTGCAAGATTTTATTTCAATAGTGTGTTTTATTTCGTTGTAAGTTATAATAGGTGTGATTTCATTTTATTGAAAATATACCATTTTTCCTTCCTTTATTGCATTTATCTTAGGTTTTCTTGTTGCCCTTCATTTCCTGCAATTTCAATTTTTCCTATAACATAAATTGGTTAGATTATTCTTTGTACAACTGGATTCCATCTCATTATTTCTACCTACATAGAATTCAACAAAGGGAAGAGATAGTGCATTTCGCACATATATTGTCGGCCCTCTTAAGTTTGTATAAACCCTGTGTTGACGGTAAAAGATGGGACCCTCAGAGTTGCAGTGTTGTTGTTGCAATATTGAGGGTCGTTGGTCATTCCTGTCGAGGTCTTCTTGGTGCTACAAAGAAAAGTATTCCAAGGTTTCATTTGCTCCATTATCGTCTTGATAAACTACTTTTATTCCTGGTAGATATGGGCAATCCTTTGTCGCGTGTTTTTCTACACAAATAATGCATATTTCAATGTTATCTATGGGAAATTCTCTCAAAGGATGTTTTTTTCTACATCTAGGATAAAATATAGATAATGTAGCATTTTTTGCCTTTTGTTTATTTTGAAATCATATCATATTGATTTGTTCTCATATATTTCTAAGAATATTAGTTTTAAAATTTCCTAAAAATGACCTAGTTTAGTTTACTCATCGTACATGATGCAGATTTGCTTACTTTAGCCATGGTTGGGTCTGAGGGACCTTTACCATATTTTTCTCTTCCTCGTGATATATGCTTGCATAATTCACAAATTTCTTCAAAAGTAAGTTGGGATACATCTCCTTTACCCATCAAATTTAAGATATCAATCCATTTATCTCTAATTCCTCGAAGTAAAATAATTTTGAGAGTGTCAAATATTAATTTATGTTACTTTTCCCTTTTAACATTGTAGGCAAACCTTTCCACAGAATATTCAAGATTTTCATCCTCCTTTTGGCTCATTTTGAAAATTTTGCCCTTAATATCATGTTTTGTTTTGTTTTGTTTTTTTGTTTTTGTTTTTGTTTTTTTGTTTTTTATTGTTTTTTTTTAATAGGGTGGTTCACGAACACCCTGGTCAGTGATTGGTCGCTATGTCCATGGAAAAATCTGGGCTAATCACCCCTCGGCCTACTAGCAAGACCTAACCCCAAGGGCTTCGGGCAGAATCGACCCTATGACCTCCCGATGGCGAGGCACAGTTTTTGACCAACTGGGCTAACCCTTGGGGCTACCCTTAATATCATACTGAATGCAATAATATTTATATTTTTCTATAAAAAATTGTCTCATAACATCCCATGATCTTACAAAATTTGTTCCTAATCCCATGAAACATATTAAAGCCCCATAATTTAATATTTTTGTAAATAACATTAATTTTTTAGCATCTTGTAAATAGGTATAAATTCTACAAAGTATTTCAAACTCAAAAATAAAAGTTTTGGGTCCTTAGTTTACATACCTTGAAAATTTGGAAGTACTAATGGAGAAATGTTTTTCATGTTGACATTAATATATTTATCTTGAATAGGAAAAATATGCATCTTTTTCATTATCAACATCTCCATCTCCTCCACTTCCTCCTATAGGTGCAGGTCTTCTTCCCCCTCTAGCTGGAGGTATTTTATCGCCTCCCCCTCCACCTAAAATTATTTTTCCATTTCCAGTTCCATTAGAATGTATTATCTCCCCTTCTCCTTCAGCCATTGGTTCTTCAGAACTAAGTGAATATGGTTCATATATTTAATTTTCCTCAATTGGTTCTTCAATTATTCATTCTCCAAAGAAGCTTTCTTCTTCTTCACCTTCAGTATGTATCTTGAACTCTTGTGCAACAAGTTTTTCTCATGTTGAATGAGAGAGAAAGATAATTGATTCTATTGAATATGTTGGTTCTTATCTAGCTCTAATTTCATATATTTGTAATTCGGCATGCCTTCTTCTACATGCAATAGTGGGAATACATGATGTGGATGGTGATGTGGTTTTTACTACACCATGTGAACTGGTGGGCATGGTAGGTGAATGTGTTAAAGTGATTCTACCTCTTGAATCCCTTCTCTATACATGCATTCTGTTTATCATGATTACTTATGTAGCTAATTAAAAGGAAACAACTAAGGTTTAGGAGAAACCTAACTATGGTTATGCAAAGGTTCTTACCTCTTGTCTTACTATTTCCCTTTACCCAAAGTAGTGTAATCTAAAAGAAACTTAATTTAAATCCTATGTACACTTCCCCGACAATGACACCAAAATTTTTCTGTCAATTCAATTATGTTGGAATTATGTTACATTAAATCCATCAATCCAGGTTGGTAAACTTATTAAGTGTATGGAAAAGTATATGCATGGATTAATTTCTAATGTGCTTATCTATGTTATCATTAACAATAGTAAAAGAATATTGGGATAAATTTTGATGTGTTGCTTAAGGTTCTTTCCTAAACAAGTAACCCAAGGCTCAATCATTGCAATCCAACTGTTGATCTATGCGAATGTAAATAGTAAAAGAGCAACAAAATAATCTTGGGACAAGTTTTGACGTATTTCTCAAGGTTCTTGACTAAACAAGTACCACAAGGCTTAACCCCTACAATCCAACTTTTAATCTATGCAAATGTAAACAGTGAAAGAGTAGTAAAAGAATGTTGGAATAAGTTCTGATGTGTTTCTTGGGGTTCTTGCCTAAATAAGTAACATAAGGCTCAAGCCATGTGATCCAACAGAGCTACTTTATCTGAAATTGACCACATAACTAATGCCACAAGATAATCAAGATTCTTGCCTAAGAAAAACAACACAAAGCTATGTATTCATATTCAATTAAATGATTAATTTAAGACTAATTATAAATAAGTTAATTTGATTAAGAACAAAGTTATTTAAATGTCATCAATCATAAGGATTCTAAACTACAACCTAATCTATTCCATGGAAATAGAATGAGATATAAATTTACTATCTTGAAGAAGACAGTGGCTATGTGCATCCTTGTAGGGGGCATCCTAGTTGGTTCATGTGGTACTTAATTAAAACTCAAAGAGAATGAACAAATATGAACAAACCTAAAACCAAGTGAATTATAAGTACCGAATAAATAACCCCAAGGGTTAGCTCAACTGGTCGAGTCCCCGTTGTTCAGTACCTCACCGATCAGAGGTCATAGGATCAATTCTCCTCGACGCCCTTGGGGTTAGGCCTCGCTAGTCTGGTCGACGAGCTTTAAAAGATTCCCTTTGGGGTTGATCTGCCAAGATTTTCCTATGGGAAAAAAAGTACCAAGTAAACATGTTATATTAAACTAAGATTTGTTTCCAATACATCAGCCATGTCTTCTCCAATCGAAGCAAAGATATTTATAATATGAAAAATAAAACACTCTTCATAGTTCACTACTAAGATTTAGGAATACATAACATTTTTTAGATTTCATGGAAATAAAAGAGGTATTTTGATGATTCGAGAGATTCATGACGAAAGCATGAATCTCTCTCATAAGTCATCCTCATTGGATCTTAATCCAAAGAATAGTATAATTATATTGAGACTCTGCCATCACTCGATTTGTTACTTTACCTCTCCCATAAGTTTTTTGACCAAATTGTTGAATAAGCTCAACTGGTGACATGGATATCCTTTTGATTGTGGCTATAGGTGGTGTTAGAAAACTAGAAATATTTTTTTATTATTGATAATTTTCCTATTATTGAGATTCTTTATATCTTCTTTCCTTTGGTTCATCAAGTAATTACCAAAGCAGCAACACATAAAACAATAGACACCAGATGTAGGCAGTATTCCAGGGAAAAACCCCCTTCAAGGGGAAAACTCGGTCAAGAAATTCTTCCTTTCAATAGTATTCTTTGAGACCCTTCACCCTATACCAAGACAAGACCTTCCCTCCACACCAAGTCAGCCTCCCAGAATTTCGACCCCTTTCCAACAACTTCGACTAGATAACAACTTTCGACAATAGAGAAAATTGAAATACTTTTATCTCCCAATCCAACACACAAAACATAGAGAGAGGGGCACCAAAATTTCATTTTTTCCTTTCTCCCTAGACTTCCCCAAACTTGCCTTGACTTCGGCTTCCTGGCAACAGACTTCATATTTTTCCCAGCTACAAAAGATATCAAACTTATTGTGAGAAAGTGATGCTCTAAATGAATTCGATGGGCTTGTATTTATAGGCTCCATGTGAGGTTGAATAGGGTCCTGAGGCCAACTTGATCTTATTCTAGGCTGACTTGGTGTGGAGGATACATAAATCATATTTCACTCAATGCTACCTTTTTACACAATTCAAAATCCCAAGAAGGGTCTCTTTAAAAGTAAAATGACTCTATTGATTCAAAATAAATCCTAGAAGTCCTCAATGGGGACTTTGACCTAAAACATGGTGACCCAAGCATGAAACCCATGCTTTAATAAGTCACAATAATAATAATTATTATTTTCTTTATTCTTTTGACAAGTACATTACATGATGACTCAAGTACATTAATGAAGACCGAACATAGTTACATTTTCCAACTCTCCCTCTTAACTAGGGAGGTATTCATAATGTATAAATACAATGGAAGATCTCAAACTATATGAACCATAAATAACTTTAGGCACTGCAATGCCATGGACTAGATTCTTGACCAGGGAAATCTATCCAAGTGGTCTTTCAACAATTTAGGCACCGCAATGCCAGAGACTAGATTCCTAACCAAGGAAATCTATCCATATGGTCTCTCAATAATTTAGGCACTGCAATACCATGGACTAGATTCCTGACCAAGGAAATCTATCCAAGTGGGAATAAGTTGGACTCAATATTTCAACCCCTCTAGGTACCACCAGGCTTACTTGCTAACTATCAACTCAAGAATCCAGCTGCATGTTAGAGCTCAATGACCAACACAACCTTTCCAACTTTGGGACCCAGACATCGACACAAAGTGTCATCCAGAAGTCCTCCTAGGCAATTCTTCACTCAGTAAAGCCTCAACACTCAATGATCCAGAAGATCAAGGGCGACCAATCTCTCCTGATCAAACTGATTGGTAACCAACATGCTATCAAAACCTTCGAGAGATTTACTTGTACAAACACAACCCCAATCAGTAATACACTTTCACACGTACATAATTATATACAAACATCTGGGGTCATTCTATATGTTTCTCATCAACTCAGTAGGAATATCAATTGAATATTTCTCAATTATATATTTTCCTTTCCTACTTCTCATGCAGCGACTGTTAACTAATCCTTCAGGATTGTTATTGTATATTGTATAATATGTAATTAGTTTCACACTTTGTTTCTACGATTAATAAGTTATCGAGGCACAACTGTCTCGTACCTAGATTTCACATGTATAAATAAGTAATTTTACCATTAATATGACGCTCTTTCCTTGTGTTCTTTTATTGTGGAGTTTATTTGGGCTTGTACAGTGGTATCAGAGCCCTGGTTAATTTGTTCCTAAACTCCATGTATTTGAAGTCTATGGTAAAGGAGACGCAAAGCGTGAAGACTGTGAAGATAGAATGCAGTAGAAGGTTAATCCAGTAGAACAATGCAGTGGGATGCCCAAACTATTGACTATCTATAAGTTTCATATCTTTTAGTCATAATGAAAGACATAATTGGATAAATTGAGTGGCATAATTTTTTTTAGTAACTACATTTACTGTAGTAAACAAGAGTTTAATCGCAGTATTTGCATTTAACACAGTAAACATGAGTTTAATGATAGTAAAATCTATGAAGGATAATAAGATACATTTATTGCAAGCGGGAAATGCCTGAAGAATATAAAAATTGAATGATATAAGTTTTTTACAGAAAGATTTATGAAGAATACAAAAAAATTTACCGATGTATTTGTGAAGGATACTTAAAATGAAGTATATATATTTTGGTGGCTGAAATTTTAATTGAAGAGTGGTCAATTTTCTGGGGAGGATATATATTTTTGGTGGCTGAAATTTTAATTGAAGAGTGGTCAATTTTCTGGCGAGGATGTATATTTTTGGTGGTTTGAATTAAATTTTTAATTAAAAGTGGTCAATTTTTTGGTGATTTGAAATATATATTTCTTTAAGAGGCCATTGCTAAAATAAAATTTATTTTTGAAGGCTAATAATATTTGAACCTACCTCTTTGCTAGGCTATTTTTGTAACTTACCACTAAACCACAAACCCAACTTTATTAAAACAAGAGGAGAAACAAGTTTATATATTTTTAGGAGTATTGCATATATTTTGAATTTGAAATGATTTGAAGAATATTTGGCTACATAACAATTATGACTTCAATAGTTTCCATAGTTGGAGTTGTTCTTAATGGAAAGGAAAATTATTAAGAGTGGTTTAGAAAGCTTAAAAGTGCCCTTGTTTTTAACGATTTGTGGGAAGTTTGTCAAGGCAAGAAGGATAGTGATGGAAAAGAAATTGCACTAGAGCCAACTGATAATGAGAAGCAACATGCAATTTGGGAGACAAAAGACAACAAGGCATATGCATTAATAACTACATCAGTGACAGAAGAGGTAAGATATATTGTTTCTTGTGGTACTGCATTTGAAGCACTAAAGAAGTTGAAAGCATTATATGATTCACACCCAGAACTCGAAATTATTCATTCATTGTTAAATTTGTTTAATTTGGAGGTGAAGGATAATGATCCTTTAAAGAGTGCATATGAAATAAAAGCCATTTTTCATGATATAGAAGCCACTGGAATTAAAGTATATTTACAACTTACAACTTTTATAAAAGTCCTTCACCCTGTCTATTCAAACTATTTGGAATCTCTCCAAGCTAGTGGGCAGCTAAAAGACATTACATTTGATAAACTAGTAAGCAAAATAGCTGAGAGAGAAAAAGCCTTTGGGAAGAAAGAGGCTCCACCTAACTCTAATGTAGAAACTTTGTGCCTTGCACAAAAGGATCAGAAGTCTCATGCTGAAACTTCTAGAGGTGATAAAAGTAGTAGAGGACATGGTAGGATAAATTATAGAGGTAGCGGGGGCAAAAATAATCAAGGAGACATACAACAAAATGATAAAAAACAAAGGAATTTTAATGATAGACCAGCTATCAAATGTTTTAGATATGGTAAAATTGGTCATACTTCTACAAATTGTAAAATCCCTTGGGATAAAGTCAGTGAAAGGAGAGAACAATTAAATGAAAAGAAAGATCAACCACCACGTGATAAGGGAAAATCATCCGAATCTGCACATTACATTGTTACTCATTGTAAATTTTAATATTAATGATGTTTTCAACACTACATTTTATTCATGGCGAGATACTTGGATTTTAGATTCAGGAGCCACTTGTCACATGACATTTATGCGAGATATTTTTGAAACTTTCAGTGACAATATTGATGGTGTTATTTACTTTGCTGACAAGTCTCAAATTAAACCATCTAGCTTTGGGTCTATTCGTTTGAAGATACTGGATTTTGCATATTATGTTCTACAAGATGTACTTTATATTCCATAGTTTCAACGAAATTTTATGTCTCTTATCCATATTCGACAGCAGGGGCATTCTATTCATATATTTGATGGCATCATCGAGATAAGGAGAGCATCTGATCATGCAATTTTTATGACCGGTGTGGAAGAATGTGAGCTTTTAAAATTAAATGGTACTTCATCTACTAATTCTCACGAAAGTTCTGTTCCTTTGGAACAACAAAGTGATATCCTGTCTTCCAGCTTGTTGTGGCATGCTTGATTTGGTCACATAAATTATGGCAGCATCAAAATTATGAAAAAGCAAGGTATTAAAGGGCTTCTAGCAGTTCCAAGAAATATTACACCTTGTGATGCTTGTATTATAGGAAATCATTGTGAAAAACCTTTTCATAGTTCTTCTTTCAGATCTACATGAAAATTAGGTCTCATAGATTCAGATTTAGGTGGACCAATGCAGGTTGCAAATAAAAATGGAAATAAATATGTGTTGACATTTATTGATGATTACTCGAGAATGTGTTGGGTGTATTTGTTTAAGAATAAGTCACAAGTGTTTGATGTTTTTAAAAATTTTCATTTGATGATTAAAAATGAAACTCAACAGAATATAGGCATTCTCAGAACTGATAATGGTGGCGAGTACACTTCTCATGTTTTTGAACAATATTTAAAGGAAAATGGAATCAAACATCAGACTACCATACCTTATAATCCACAACAGAATGGCATCGCCGAACGTATGAATAAAACTTTGCTTAATATGGTTAGATCGATGATCTTCTTTAAGAATGTTAAGTTGATGTTTTGGGGAGAATCAGCGCTTTGTGCAGCTTATATTCGCTATCATTGTCCTTCTTTTGTCATCAATAATAAATCTCCTTATGAAATGTGGTATAATCATATTCATATTGTTCAACATTTTAGAGTCTTTGGTTCTCTATGCTTTGCATTAATTCCTAAGCATCAATGCAACAAATTGGGTGCTAGGAGTCACAAATTTATTTTCTTGGGATATTTTGCTACTTCCAAAGCTTATATATTATATGATGGGGAGAATAAGAAGTTCATTCTTTCCATAGATGTTATTTTCCTTGAATAAAATAAAAGTAATTCCATTGTTGATAAGCAACTGACTCATTTGGAGAAATTTGTATCTAAGAAGTTCTATTTTGAATCTAGATCAGTCTGTGGTTCTTCCATCTTTGACTCATGAGAATGTTATTGCTGAAGAAAATTTGGATGATAGTAATGTTTCTGCAGGACCAGGAATTTCTCTTCAAGAACCTGTTCTTGAGCCTATTTTTCAAGATGAGCAACCATCACAACCACTTCAACAACCGTTACGAAGATCTACATGTGCTCAAAAAGTTCCAAGCAAGTATGACAATTTTGAAACAGGAATGTCTTCTAAAGGTGATTCAGGTAATGTTTCTCATTAATGTGAATTCAATCATTGTACAACTAGTGAACCTAATTGTTTTGAAGAAGATGCTAATTGTGATGAATGGAAGGATGCAATGCAAAAGGAATATGATGCACTTATTAAGAATAAAACTTGGAGGTTAGTGGATCCTCCTGCAAGTGTCAAATCCATTGGTTGCAAATGGGTCTATAAGATCAAATACAAAGCAGATTGTTCGCTTGATAAATACAAGGCAAGACCTATAGCAAAAGGCTACGCTCAGAAGGAAGGAATTAACTACATAGAGACATTTTCTCCTACAGCGAAATGGGGCACAATTAGAACTATGTTTTCTCTTGCAGCTCAGAATAGCTGGAAGATACACCATATGGATGTTAAAACAACTTTTTTGAATGGTGATTTTAAGGAGGATGTTTATATGTTTGAGCCTAAAGGTTTTGTTGTTAAAAGAAAAGAGCAAAAGGTATGCAAATTGGTTAAGGCTTTGTATGGACCGAAACAAACATCTCGTGCATGGTATGAAAAGTTAATTGAACACCTTTTCAAGTTGAATTATAAGTTATTTGATCTGGATGATGCAACTCTTTTTGTTAAGAAAATTGGAAAGCCAGTTATATATTTGGTTATGTATGTAGATTATTCGATGATCACTGGAAACAATTATGACTATGTAGTGTCCGTTAAAAGAGAATTATTGAAAGTTTTTGACATGACAGATTTGGGTTTATTACATTATTATTTAGGGATTCAATTTGATCATAAACCCAAATATATTTTCATTTTTAAACAAAAGTATATCGAACATCTATTGGATAGATTTGGGATGCAGGATTGTAATCTTATCACTACTCCTATGGAGCAGAATTTGAAGCTTACTTCCACCGAAGGAAGTATGTTTGAAGATCAACCAAAGTACAAGAAAATTTTTGGATCTTCAAGCATACTTCCTTCAATGGAAGTAAGCTTCAAGTTATGCTCCATAGGAGTAGCGACAAGATTACAATCCTGCATCCCAAATCTGTCCAATAGCTATCTAATATACTTTTTCTGAGAAATGAAAATATATTTTGGTTTCTAATCAACACCAATCCCTAAATAATAATGTAATAAACCCAAATTAGTCATGTCAAAAACTTTCAATAATTCTCTTTTAACGGACACTATATGGTTTCCAACAAAGTACAAGCAACTTGTTGGAAGTTTAAATTTTCTAACTACTACTCGACCTAACATAGATTTTGTTATAGGGATAGTTTCCAGGTTCATGCATAAGCCATGTGAAGGTCATTGGAATGCAGCAAAGCGAGTGCTCAAATATTTGAAAGGCACTCGACCATATGGCATCAAATATTCCAAAGTTGTAGATTTCCATCTCACCGGCTATTTAAATTCTGATTTTGATGGAGATAAGGAGAATGGAGTCTCTACTTCTGGTTATTTGATGAGTCTTGGATCAACAACCATTAGTTGGAGATCACGCAAGCAATCTGTTCCTGTTGATTCTACCACCAAAGTCGAATATGTTGCAGCAACTCAAGCTACAAAAGAAATCATTTGGCTTCGCAAAATACTTGAAGACTTGCAGGAGAAACAAAAGGCTTCAACTCCACTACTCGTCGACAAATCTTCTGCAATTCAGTTGGCCAAGAATCCCAAGTTTCATGATCAAAGCAAGCATATTAACACCAAATATCACTTGATTCGAAATTATGTAGAGGCCAAAGTTATTCATCTGACACATTGTCCTACTTCAGAGCAGACCACAGACATATTTACAAAGCCATTGGGATGTGAAAAGTTTGAAAATTCAGAATGTTACTCGGCATGTCAGATGTCCCTTCAGATCCCTTCGAATTAAGGGGGGAATGTTAACTAATCATTCGGGATTGTTATTAATTGTATATTGTATAATATGTAATTAATTTTACATTTCGTTTTTACGGTTAATAAGTTACCGAGACACAATTGTCTCATACCTAGATTTCACATGTATAAATAAGTAATTTTGTCATTAATATGATGCTCTTTCCTTGTGCTCTTTCATTGTGTTCTTTTATTGTGGATTTTATTTGGGCTTGTACAACAACATATCCTCCGAAATTCATTAATCAAAACCAATCTATGCCCTCCCTCTCAACCATGAAGCATCTCTTCATCTAAACTCCCTCTTAATATTAGGGAGATCTCTTCTATTCATGCTTCCTCAGGGAGATCATCTTATTCTTTTCCATCGTATAATATTTCATGGATTCCAACCATTTCATTAGAGTTATTATCATCCCCATCATGCTTATCACATCAATGAGCATCTTCACCATATTGAGGATTGTGTACAAGCACAACTTAGATAGAAAGTACAACCAAGTCTATAGAAGCATGAAGTTAGCCATATCAAAATCAAAAAAGCATTTCAAATTTATACATCTCATATACCCAGACTTAATTACAAACAAGATACATATACTCTTCAACATCTTGCTCGGGACTTTGTCATAAAACCTAGATTATTTCACAACAACTTTCATTTTATCTAGGGTTTCAATGTTTCTTCCCAAGGTATGACATACCTTACTTCAACATATAGAAAACCCTAGAAACAATTCAAACAAATATAAAGCATCTAACAACCTTTCAAATGTTAGACTTCTCACTAAGGTTTCATATAAAAGAATCAATCAAAGTCAATCACAACTTAGTCATTAACATGACCAACTTCCACTAGGGTTAGTTTCAAACCCTAGATTTCTAATCAACCATCAATCCAATCAAAACTCAAATTTCAATAATCTTGCACGAATGTAAAATTAGCATATTTTCATCATTCATCAGATATTTTTACTTCGACTAAGGTTCAACTCCAAAACACTAGAATTTCATTTTCACAATCTCAACAATCATTAAATACATAGACCTCATATTGTTGTATCACACATACTAGACACGGTAACTACTACTAGGATCTAGCTGCAAACCCTAGATTTCCAAATATCATCATCCTAGAATCTCAGACAAGGACTTCCATTTAATCCTAAGACTTATGGCCATCAATAACTAGGTCAACACACATATCTACTAATTCATAATCATTCAGAAGCACATCATATGTCCGAGAACATTAATACATATGACCTAGACCAAGCTAGGGTTTCAACCAAAAGGACATATTTATAGATGCCTAGATTTCATCATCATGAAAATACATTTCATATCATGTGTTAGTCACACCCAACTTCACCAAAATATCAAATAAGAATTAAACATACAAACTTGATTAGACTAGGGTTTGATTAGACAAACACACCCATACCATGGAAATCATTTCTAAGACATTATAAGGGTCTTGCTTGCACATTCCACGAAACCCTAATGAGTTATGGTTTCAATTTAAAAACATAACAAACCCAACATTACCAAAAAAATTCAAAGGTTCGGGATTTTAGACCTTATCATTCAATCTTAAAAAGTTAGGTTTTCCTGATCATACCAAAATCTCAAACATGACATCATCAAAATAGCATTTCACAATATCCCTAAGCAGTTTAGGTTTTCAGACATTCACATTAGCATACCCTTCGGTTATGGTTTTCTTAGAATATGAGTGGGGTGGGTAGATTTATCAATAGATGAATCTCCCAAAACAATAATCATTATGATTCAATATAGCTCGACATAAAAATGTTAGTAATAGACTGTCAAATGAATAATCCTTTCAACATAAAGAAATCAATGTATTTAAAGCATACCTTTGTTTCTTAGCAAACCTTGTCTTGAGAGTTCCTCCTTCATACTTCTTGCAGATGTTTTCCTAATCAAGACAATAGAGGGAAAATGGTGATTAGTATTTAATATAATCAAAACCAAATGAATACATGAAACAAAAATTGAAAGGAAATGAGATACTTATCTTAGGGAGTTGTTGGGGGCTCCCTCCAAATCTTGAGGGATACCTACAAACTTATAAAAACAATAAAAATGTCTTTTCCAAAATATGTTAAAAACCTATAAATTATAAAACATATAAAGCAAGATATCTAATGCTACAAGAAAAGGAGTTAGTAGTGTAAGTCCCTAATGTCAGATTCTGCGGGCTTGGATTTATTTGAGTCCCCTTCCTCATCAAATTTAACATGATCCCTATCCCTTTTCTTATTCTTTGGATTGTCGGGATAGTCACTCTTGTAGTGACCCTTCTTATGGCATTGATAGCATTCTATCTTGGACATGTCAACTTTGTTCCTTGGTCCTTCCTATTTCTTTCCTTTATGTTGAGCAATGTAGGCATTTGATACTCCTTCAAGCTTAGAAACTAATGAGATCCTTAATTCTTCTTGACTGCAGGCAATCCATAGTTCTTCAAAAGTGGGAGCTTCCTTCCAATTGTTAAGACTTGCATCAAATTCACCCCAAGAGGATCGACATCCTAATAGAGCAGTGATCATAAGTTATTTGTCTAGAAAAATTTCATCAATGACCAAGAGATCATCCCTGATCCTAGTTATATTCACAAAGAAGGATGTCGCAGTGTCTTCTTTAGTCATCTTTGTGGTTCTTAGCTCATTCTTCAAACTTGCTACTTGGCCAATGTTTTTAAAAGTAAATACCTTTGACAAGGCTTCATACATTTCCTGAGCATGATTGATGTTAGTTATGAATGGGACAAGGTTGTCCTTTATTCATTCTACCATCAATGTCATGTCTACCAATTCTAATTCCATGTATTTCACTTTTTCAGCATCACTAGAATCATTTGTAGGCTTCTTTACTTTTCCTTTGACTAAGTTCAGTACCTTGTTGTTTTCAAGGATTAGGTCAATCCTCTTCTTCTAGAACCTGTAGTTAGAGGCCCCTTCAATTTTTTTCTCTCCCTTGATTGTGTTAGACATGTT
Organism: Pinus tabuliformis; assembly: GCA_031772625.1. Classification (NCBI taxonomy): domain Eukaryota; kingdom Viridiplantae; phylum Streptophyta; class Pinopsida; order Pinales; family Pinaceae; genus Pinus; species Pinus tabuliformis. The sequence goes on from CM062813.1 coordinate 137,611,765, forward strand.
CCTTGAGTATAGTAGAATCCTTCCTGTGGTGTAGGAATATCCTCTCTACGAACAAAGATGATCCCTCTAGCCCAGGAGAGTGGGTCTAGCCACAAACAAGACAGTGTATCATAAGTTCCCTTAGATTGAGAATGGATAAGATCCTACCTCTTGTATCACTTATCCCTATTCCATGATGTCCTTGTGTTTTTACTCCAGCAATCATCTCCTTACTTATTAATCAAACACCTGAAACAAATAGACAAGAAACCAGTGCACACATGATAACATACAATAGAGTTTAATCTACTTAATAGGCTAAGGAATCTTAAGCTACCAAATACAGTATTGCAATTGATATTGGAAACAAAATATCATTTGTATTAATATGACAAAAAGGAAAGTACAACCTTCACCTTAGAATTGCAGGTTTCCTTCAATGGGTCTGAATCCCAAGAATTACTCTAACATCTCCTCAAACACCTCAATCATGGGAGTTTAAGGTCTATTTCTCCTTGTTCACACCAAAACATTCTACAAGCTATTCTACCTTTAACAAACTCTTAACAAGCATAAACAAAGATCTAATACTGGCAAGCTCTCCTAGCACTAACTAAGCTCTATCCAAGCTAAATCCAATCTTCCAAGCTGAATCCAAGCTAACAGAGGTTGGAATAGCAAGGGATTATATAGGCATAAGAGAGGGGATATGGTTCCTCTTATGATGGGAAGAAGCCTTATCTCTTGGGTTGATTCCTTTTTAATAGGGGAAAGGAGCCCAAACAGTGTATCTCGGCTCTATCTCAACTAACCATTTCCCTGACCTCTGCCCATAAAGCTTCTAGATATGGAAGCTTCGATTCCATTTTTAAAAGATTTCCAGAAGAGGATCGGCGTGGGTAATCAAGGGATAATAGTGTTGATCGACGCGGGGTTCAGTTTTATTCTCAACAAGTCGGTGCGAGGAAGAAACTGAGGGATAACACCCGCCTTTAAAATTGGCTTTAAAGGAAGTACCTTTGGAAATTATGTAAAGGGAAAATGCTTTGCAGATGGAAAGTGACTCAGAGAGATGTTCTTCATGATAGGGAACAAGGTTTACTTTAGAGGTGCTCCAAGATCAAGGAACAAGGAGTACAAGGACAGTGGAAAAATGTTGTGTAACAGATGCCCCTAAAACATGAAGGTCGAACAAGAGTGAGGGGTGAAATGCTTTACGAGTAGATGCAAGGAATCAATACCGTTATCAGAAAACCTGCAAGTCAAACATACATACACATATCTGAACTCATAGTCATGCCTGATAAACTAGAGAGGCATATAACAATACATGAATCCATGGTATAAGCGCAACTATCCATCAAAAAAAGGATCATGTGCATGAATCCTTGGCATGGACGTAGCCATCCGACTGAGGGGATAAAAAATGATACCCATGGCATGGTCGCAACCATCCATCTAAAGAATCATGTATATAATCATGAATGACTCATCACTCCTCGCAACTTAGTCTTTTGTGATCTAAGCCCAGGGTCTTGTGCTCCAACATGACCCGATCAAAGTACAAATTCTAACATGTGAATAGACGTGCTGAAGTGGAACATGCTAGAAATTCGCTTGATTACTAGTCAATGATGTGAACTATTAACAAGCACAAGAGAAACCACCAATAATGATAATGGCTCTCAAGGTACTAACAACACAATTCACGGACTGTGAATAAGGAATCTAAGTCGAACACTCGTGAAATCATTCAATCGAAGGCCAATGATGAGAACCTGTCATCGAGCGTGAGGAACTTTCCATTGAGGCATGCAAGCTCTAAGGTACTAGAAGGGAGTTTCTAGATCAACTTCTTGGATAATGAGTTGAAGTCGACAGGAAGTGATCTGTTGAAGGAAGTTCATAATGAATGCTTCATCATTGACATGAAAAGGGAAACACAACAAATGAGAGTAATCCAATATGGTGACATATGATCCGACAATGTACAGGTAGGAAGGCTTCTCTTGAACATGTGGATGACACGACTCCGGATTTTAGCAGCATTTGGCATCATAGGATCAAAGGTCATGGTGACGTGGCAAAGATCATATGAGAGGTTTAAAATGGATAACCAAAAACCTAGGGAGGCAAGTGATAGAGTGAGGATGTCCCAAAACCTGACATGAACAACAGATGAGTGTTAATGTTCAAGAGTGACATGTTGCCTCAAGTGAAGAATACAACTAATGAAATACTTCCAATTTTCCCCCACCATTTCTAGCGAGTACCCCAGTTATTTTTACACAAGCTTGATGGGGATAGCATATGCTTGTAATATAAGTCGATCCTTTGGATGGATCCATACTAGTAAGTTTTACGAGCCATGGGAAGGAGTAGCTCAGTCTCATCATAATGACAAGTCCTATGTCATTTAATATTTTAACAAGTCTGACAAAGGTGAAACTCGACATCTTTTTCATTTTTTAGAGACTTTGAAAAAGATAGGGAAAAGAAAACTCCAAAGGTTCCCTTTTCGTAAAGTTTTCCCTCAAGCCCAAAAAAGGTAGAAAAAAATACTCGAGAGAACCTCCTAGGCATGTTTGACTAAGGTGTACCTTTTTCATAAATAGTTTTATACTAACCCAAAAAGGGGTAAATGTATACTGTGTAAACGATGTTTCAGAACCGTTTACAAGGTCAAAACGATAAGAGCTTGACAATATTTTCATGTTTTGAGAGTCAGAAAATATCTTAAAGAAGACTCCCCATTTTTATTTACTTTAACGAGTCAAAAAGGGAAAAATACTCGACAATCTTTTCATATTTTTGGAGTCTGAAAAGAGCTGAAAGATGACTCCACCTGGAGGAATGAGTGGTATGAAAGGATAGCAACTCGTTCTGGCAATGATGGAGCTACTCAAAACATGTAATGGTCAAGAGGTTGGCTAACAAAACCACTCAGTGTTGCGGTTCCTCGGGAAAGGAAAAACAACCACGTGAAAGCATATGATCAGTCAAAGAGATGGTGGCGATGGAATGAAACAAACAAGGCTCATCTAGCAGAAATTAGATGATAAAAACAACAATCACGAGATATAAATTGGGCATGGGTTCATTTTTACACAAACTTGAACCATGGGGAACTCTTCTTGAAATCGGTTTCATGTTTACACAAGCTTGAAATGAAAAACTATGCTTGAGTTTGGTTTCATTTTTACACAAGCTTGAAACAAAGACAAACTATGATTGAGTTGCATGCCCCCCAAGCTTCATTTCATTCATCTAGGTGGATGGAATGAAGTTTCACTTTGGAGATCCAGGAAAGACTCAACTGGGATTTTATGAGATCTTAATCAAAGACTCGATTTGGAAAAGGGAGTTGTTTCATTTTTTAACAAGGTAGACATAGGAATAAACTATCCTCAGACATTTGTTTCATTTTTTAACAAGGTAGATACAGGAAGAAACTGTCCTCTGACTCCTTGATTGATTTTTTAACGAGCTTGACACAAGACAAGGAACTATGCTCACATCCCTTGTTTCATTTTTTAACAAGCTTGAAAAAAGACAAGGAACTATGCTCCGGCCCCTTGTTTCATGTTTTAACAAGCTTGACACAAGACAAGGAACTATTCTCCAGCCCCTGTTCATGGACCATATGAGAACATGGCTCCCAAGATGTCCTCACTATACGAGAGAACCATGCTCTGGGAAGAATACATGTCAACTGGTACCAATGACAGATCGAGTTCCAATGCCCCCAGTACATAATGTACTATACCATCTGTGTGATCATCAACAAATGTCGAGATGGAGTGAGTAGCCACATAATTGACCTATGGCGGGGAATGTGCTACTTTCAAACAAGAACCAATAGGGGATGCTGGTTTCAAAGGAGGCACCTGGTGACCAATGAACGACAATTGATCAATGGTCACTATTCTCCCTTTGTGTGGAAAACAAACCACACGGAAAAGTGAAGAAACAAGAGCTCCCATGACCTAAACATAGTCACGTCCAAGGAGAAGATTGAAATATAAGGGACCTTGGACCAACATCACGTCTATATAGATGGTCATTCCTCCCAAAGTAATAGGGAACTTCGGAAGTATCCCTAAGGGAAGACTGGTTCCTCTGTTGAAAGCCAACAGATTCTGGGTGACAGGCACAAGCTGTGGGGAACCCAAAGCTTTCCAAGTAGTAGAAGACATGATGCTAACAGATGCGCCTTCATCTAATATAGTGCCATGTACTACAATATTATAGGTTTGTACCATAATCTAGAAAGGCACATAAGAAGGGAGGCAGAATGCAGTCAATTGAATCCAATCAAAAGAAACAATGGAACTAATTGGTGGAGGTATCATAGGATTTCCCCCATGCTTTACAGGAATAAGAGAAGGACTCTCCTGAACAACTGGGACAGGAGGGCCACTCTTCGATTCATGAGAATCTGAGGAGACGAGAAGAACATGAGCAGTATGGTCACTACTTTCTTCGGGAACAGAGTGAACAAATGAAGGTGGAGCCAAGTTGACACCCTTTTCGACTAATGGTTGGTCAAGAACAGACAAAAGAGAGTCATGCTTAGGAATAGAAGGATGAGAAAGAGATGAATCCAAGTCAGTGTCTTTACCAAATAGGAGAGGTTCAGAAGAAAGTCTCTGATAACCAACAGGGAGTTGGGCTTGAGAAGCTGTAATGTTTTCCAAAATTTTGGAAGCTCTATCTGTAAGAGGACAAAGGTGAAGAAGATGCTTCCCTTCACATAACCTACAGGGGAATCTAATATTCTCCTTCTTCTTACCATCATTAACTGAATGCATAGGATCGAAATGATCTCTAGAGGTCATCGAGGATGGTCGATTCAGGTCTTGAGACCGTAACTCTGAGACTCTGGGGATGTCAGGACAGTCTCGAAGGAGATGATCACCCTTACATAGATTTCAAGGGAATCTGACCCTCTGTGGAGGATCAGAAGGTTTGTCAACGGGAGGTGCATTTGGAGTAACAACTCCACGGTTGGCTTCTCGCTTATCTGAATCCTTCTTCTTCATCTTCTTCTTCTTCTTCTTCTTCTTCTTAGCCTCTCGGTTACTGGATTTCAAACTTTCACCAGCCGAAGTAGAAGAGGAAGGTGAAGAAATAGGGGAAGAAGGTGAGAGGTCAACCTTAGAATCAACGTGATGTGGTTCAAATGAAGGAGATGGATGGATAGGAGTCGGGACACTCAGGACCACCGAGGTCGAAAATAACCAGAAAGGTAAACCAATGGTTAACCCATGGAGGGAAAAAATTGCCATCTAAGGAGCACTAGCGTTTTCAAAAGAAGGAAAAGGACCAGGATGCCCATCCGAGGGGAATCTTTGACTAGAAGAATCTGGAAATGTTTCTATTGGAATCAACCCTAAAGAATCACTAAGGAAGATAACTTTAATCAAGAATATTTCGTGGGCAGTTAATTTTAAGACATTGAAACAAAACTTTTCCTTTTCATGTTTTAAGAGTCGAGAAAAGGATGAAAGGTGACTCTAGTCGCTTTTAGATTTAACGAGCTCGAAAGGACAAGTGATCGATATTTTCAAATTTAAAGAGTCTGTAAAGATAAAAATGACTACTCAGGATAATCTAGGCAAAAGGGATTACCAGGTAACTGTGAACTGTAGAATACCTCCCAGCTAACTGAAAAGTACGAGCAGGTAATCTCCCCAAATGTTGTGTTTAGTGTATCATGTTTACAAGGTGGCAGACTCGACTTCCTATGGATAAAGGATTGAAACCTAGTGGGGTATCTCTTTATATACGTGATGGTACAGGGAGCACAAGTCCGTACGAGCGTTGTCTAATGCCGAAGCGAATTACAATTGCTAGATTTAAAGATGTTGGAATATGTCTCTAGCCTAGACCTCTAAATGTAAGTGTTTAGTTTTAAATGCACCTTAGGTTAATTGTGTTGAAAATAGCAACAAGAAATGCTAAAAATAGCATTGCTAAGAATAGCATTTCAGTATATTCCAATTTTAATTTGTCCTAAATTAGAATTGAGAATTAAAATTCGAATTTAGTCTCACCAGCTGTTTGAAAAACAATTAATTAATTCATCCTGAGTTAATTAGTTGGAGAAATTCAAACATGAAGTCTTTGTGAAGTCATGCAACAGTTATCCCTTTGATTGAGGAAGTTATCCCTTAATTAAGGAGATAAGGATGAGTTGTATTTGAGTTGTAATTAGTTAGCTCAGTTAACTAAGTTAAGTCCAATTAGATTAGTTCCAAACAGTTTGTGGAATTGATTTTGAGTTCAGTCAGTTAATGCATGCATGCATGAAACTAGTGTACTCCAGATAACTGGATATTCTCTCATAAATAACTCATGCATCTTAGTTCAGACAAAGACCCAGTTGAGATTAAAGGCAGGGACAATGTATTATCAGTTGTAAGAATTTTCCTATAAGAAAATCTCTTGCATGCAGAAGGAATATTCCTTGAGGATTGCACAGTTTACGATGTGTTGGAGCAATGTGTGAGACCAGTGTCACACAAGGTTACAACAGGAACACCCAAGGAAAATAGCGCAAGGAAATAGGAGGCTTGGAGGACAATGGTAAAGGCATATGATTTGTCTAGTCTGTCTATGAGCAGTGAGAGGGATTGTATCGAGAGCTGGATAGCTGTGAGAGCTAAAGATTTGTGTAAAGCTGAGATATTTCCACTTGTATGATAATACATATAGTGGGGTTTTTAGCTGAGGCTTTCCCCAGAGTATTCTTCTATGTTTAATGTGTGATTGATTCTTCTCTCTGTTATATGTGTTCTGTTTGATCTTGCTCAAATTGATTAAGCTTCTGCAAGTTTGATTGTAGAAGTAGATTAAGTATTTTGCTTTAGTACATTGCATAATTAGTTTAATCTACAGTGAGAATTTATACAAATTGAATATATTTTAAAGGTTTATCTTGAAATTAAGTCTCATTTTTTAGGTCTTATCGATGTCACTTGAAAAATTCTTATGTGCAACTATATGAGACAAAACCCTTTCAATTCCATGAATGCTTACACTAATTGAGAGAAGAGAAAACAATCAATGCAACAAACAAACAACTGAAAGTAAGATGACTCTTCACTACTTCGATTTTCAAAAACAAAAACAATGAAAATTATTTCCATTTCCTACTCTTCGTATCAAATGCACTTCAACTAGTCCTTTTAACAGTATAAGAAATTCATTTTATTTCAAATGCTCATGATGATGTAATTCTAGATTTCAATGATGTTACTTGATGCAACATATCAATTAAACAAACTATAATGATGTGTTTTCTTCAATTGAATGCTATAATGAATCTTTCACATAAACATTTCAATGAAAATTTTCAAACAAACAAACATCAATCATATGCAAAGCATGATAAAAAGAACTCCTTTCAAACAAATATGCAAAGATTCAATCAAAACAAATCGAGCAATGTAATCTATGCTCAGAAAAGAGACGTTCAATAAGAGAAGAGCAAACAAAACTTTTTCACTCGTTCAATTGAAAACAGAGCAATATAGATACAAGGACTAAAACATGAAATGCATGAAGCAACAAATCACCAAATTGATGTAATGAGCATATAAGCAAATGAATGGAACATGACCTAGATTCCCTAGGGACACAAACCATTCAAAAAGTCAAAAAGTCAAGTAATGCAATCTCAAACCAATCAAGCAAACAAATCAAGCTAACAAAGCATTCTAATATCTATCCAGGGAGAATAAAGGCAAATAAGCCAAGAAACAGAATCTATGAGGACAAGAAACACTGGCAATGATTTAGAGAAATCCTGATTTTAACCTCCACGAATCAGTGTGACTGTCTAACTAGCAACCAACTCCATAAGGGGTTGTGGCATGACTGTTCAAGAGGAACTCGTACTGGTCAGCGCTACTATTAGAAAAATAATAGCGTTGATCGAGGTATTCAAATAAAAACAAAAGATTTCCACAAACCAAAACTAGACCTGTCACTCTAAATTCAAGAATGAAAGCAATAGATAACATAAAGTAAAAATTACAAAAGATAAATAGTGATACGACAAAAGTCGTCACAAAACATGAAATGAAAAACAATCCAAAGAGAGGGATGGCTCCCCAGTGGAGTCGCCAATTTTTGGTGTAGGAATATCCTCTCTGCGGACAAAGATGATCCCTCTAGCCCAAGAGAGTGGGTCTAGCCACAAATAAGACAATCTAACATAAGTTACCTTAAATTGAGAATGGATAAGATCCTACCTCTTGTATTGCTTATCCTTGTTTGATGATGTCCTTGTGTTTTTGCTCCAACGATCGACTCCTTACTTGTTAATCAAACACCTGAAATAAATAGACAAGAAACAAACGCACACATGATAACATACAATAAAGTTCAATCTACTTAAGAGGCTAAGGAGCCTTAAGCTACCAAACACAGTATTGCAATTGATATAGGAAACAAAATATCAGTTGTAGTAATATGACAAAAAGGAAAGTACAACCTTCGCCTTAGCGTTGCTGGTTTCCTTCGATGGGTCTGGATCCCAAGAATCACTCTAACATCTCCTCAAACACCTCAATAATGGGAGTTTAAGGTCTATTTCTCCTTATTCACACCAAAACATTCTACAATCTATTCTTCCTTTAACAAGCATAAACTAAGAGCTAAGACTAACAAGCTCTCCTAGCACTAACTAAGCTCTATCCAAGCTAAATCCAATCTTCCAAGATGAATCCAAGCTAGCAAAGGTTGGAATAGCAGGGGATTATATAGGCATGAGATAGGGGACATGGTTCCTCTTATGATGGGAAGAAGCCTTATCTCTTGGGTTAGCTCCTTTTTAATATGGGAAAGGAGCCCAAACAACCTCTATCTCGACTAACCATTTACCGGACCTCTGCCCATGAAAATTCTAGATCTAGAAGCTTCAATACCATTTTTAAAAACTTTCCTGAAGAGGATCGACACAAGTAATCAAGGGATAAAAACGCTGATCGGTGTGAGACTCAGCGTTATTCTCAGCAAATCAGCGCGAGAAAGAAATTGAGGGATAGCGTCGGCCTTTAAAACTGGGTTTAAAGGAAGTATCTATGGAAATGATGTAAAGGGAAAATGCTTTGCAGATGGAAAGTGACTCAAAGAGATGTTCTTCATGATAGGGAAGTATACAAGGTTTACTATAGAGGTGCTCCAAGATCAAGGAACATGGAGTACAAGGACAGTGGAAAAATGTTGTGTAACACTTCCCTGAGATAGTCCTTTTTGAATGGTCCCTTGATCAAGTGCTTGAGATTGCCTTTTACATCCTTCTTCACCAAACCTATGATACCATGTTAGAAAATCAGAAAGGCGAAAACATTTTCTTATTCTTGATAATTACTTGTTATGTTTCTTATTGTTACTATTATTTATATCTTCTTTCTTTTAGTTCATCAAGTAATTACCAAAGCAACAACACATAAAACAATAGACACCAGATGTAGGCACTATGCAATGGAAAAAACCCCCTTCAAGGGGAAAACCCAGTCTAGAAATTCTTCCTTTCAATAGTTTTCTTTGAGACACTTCACCCTAGACTAAGAAAGACCTTCCCTCCACACCAAGTCAGCCTACAAGAATTTCGACCCCTTTCTAGCAACTTCGACTACACAACAGCTTTCGGCAATTGGAAACTTCTGGAAACAGAGAAACTTGGAATAATTTGATCTCACAATCCAGGACACAAAATAGAGAGAGCGAGGCACAAAAATTTTGATTTTTCCTTTCTCCTTAGAATTCCCCAAACTCGCATTCACTTCAGCTTCCCAACAACAAAATTTTCACTTTTCGCAGCTACAAAAGATATTGAACTTCTTGTGAGAGAGTGATGCTCCAAATGAATTCGATGAGCTTGTATATATAGGCTCCATGTGAGGTTGAATAGGGTCCTTAGGCCAACTTGATCTTCTTCTAGGCCAACTTGGGGTAGAGGATACATTAATCATATTTGACTCAATAGTAAACATTTTACATTATTTAAAATCCCCAGAAGGGTCTCTTTAAAAGTACAATGACTCTATTGACTCAGAATAAATTCTAGAAGTCCTCAATGGGGACTTTGACCTAAAACATGGTGACCCAAGCATGAAACCCATGGTTTAATAAGTCACAATAATAATAATTATGATTATTTTCTTTATTGTTTGACAAGTACATTACATGATGACTCAAGTACATTAATGAAGACTGAACATATTTACATTTTCCAACATGTGGAAAACCATCTCTTCCACTTTTTCCACAAGCCTCAATTCTCAATTTCATTAAATCATGCTTATAGATATGGTAACCTATGATCTTATTACAAAAAGAATGAATAGTTGTAGAATATGATTTTAGATAGTCATAACATCTTTAACTACTTTTATAAATAAACACACAAAACTTATTAGAAAGATGGACATAACTACCTTCAAATTCTTTAGTTGTAACCATTATAACTGAAGCATGTTGTTTGTACATAAATGATAACATTTGTTTAAAAAATGATGTTTATGATGAGCTTCTAAGAGAAAAGGTAAGTGAAACTAAGGATAACAGTGACAAAAATAGATATCATTTTGGGATTCAATTGCGTTAAGTAAGTCATTCACGTATGACCATTTCCATGAGAGGTAGTCATAACTGACTAATTTCTCATGATTTTTGAATAGTTCACTTAGCACTCATTGCATCGGGTGATGCTCACAGGGGTGAAGAAGTGGGATTGAAACTAGTGAAAAATGAATCACATAGCATCAATTATCACTTCCGGGGCTTGCACCCGGTAACCAGGACTTCCCAGGAGGTCACCCATCCCAGATCTCCTCTGGCTCAAGCGCGCTTAACTGTGGAGTTTTTCCCCACAATCAAGCCCACTTAGATTGCTACCCCATTTGCAAAACCTTAGCAAGTATTGTGCCTCATGAAACATTCAAGTAGAGATCCCTTCACTCTTTTTGAATTTAAGTATGGGGATTTACGCAGTGCATTATATTAGATATCATTTTGGGATTCAATTGCGTTAAGTAAGTCATTCACGTATGACCATTTCCATGAGAGGTAGTCGTAACTGACTAATTTCTCATGATTTTTGAATAGTTCACTTAGCACTCATTGCATCGGGTGATGCTCACAGGGGTGAAGAAGTGGGATTGAAACTAGTGAAAAATGAATCACATAGCATCAATCATCACTTCCGGGGCTTGCACCCGGTAACCAGGACTTCCCAGGAGGTCACCCATCCCAGATCTCCTCTAGCTCAAGCGCGCTTAACTGTGGAGTTTTTCCCCACAATCAAGCCCACTTAGCTTGCTACCCCATTTGCAAAACCTTAGCAAGTATTGTGCCTCATGAAACATTCAAGTAGAGATCCCTTCACTCTTTTTGAATTTAAGTATGGGGGTTTACGCAGTGCATTATATTAGATATCATTTTGGGATTCAATTGCGTTAAGTAAGTCATTCACGTATGACCATTCCATGAGAGGTAGTCGTAACTGACTAATTTCTCATGATTTTTGAATAGTTCACTTAGCACTCACGTATGACCATTTCCATGAGAGGTAGTCGTAACTGACTAATTTCTCATGATTTTTGAATAGTTCACTTAGCACTTATTGCATCGGGTGATGCTCACAGGGGTGAAGAAGTGGGATTGAAACTAGTGAAAAATGAATCACATAGCATCAATCATCACTTCCGGGGCTTGCACCCGGTAACCAGGACTTCCCAGGAGGTCACCCATCCCAGATCTCCTCTGGCTCAAGCGCGCTTAACTGTGGAGTTTTTCACCACAATCAAGCCCACTTAGCTTGCTACCCCATTTGCAAAACCTTAGCAAGTATTGGGCCTCATGAAACATTCAAGTAGAGATCCCTTCACTCTTTTTGAATTTAAGTATAGGGTCGACAAAAATAGATTATTGTCGAACCTCAACAATTTACTCTTGAATTCTTTATGCCTTCCTATCCCATGGATACTATAAATGTGAACGTTATTTCCTCTTATGAACTAGCACTAGACACCTAAATTCAGTCCCATTCATTTTTACTACTAAAAATTATGGGACACCAATGCCAAGGATAATTTTTATGATATTTCCCATAATGTCATCATTCCTCTTCATCAGATACTATTTGGTCATCCTCCACCTAGTTTTACAGAAGCATCCATGTTAGGAATAAATCAGATAGGGGTTGGTATATTGATGAAATATTTTCATATATCAAAATTGATGGTTTCTTAGCACCCCCTCGTGCTTTGCCAAGGCATGTGCCTTATAGGATACTCTTAAGAGAAATTGCATATTAAACCCATTGGCATTAGCATCACCAAGGATTTATAATCATGATAAAAAAGAATATGGCCTTCATTTCTAATTCAAATGGGAGTTTATTCTTTAGCAAATGTTAACCATGCAAAAATAGAGGTTGTAGCATTAGATGATATCAAATTGTATTATATTATTCTCAAGAAGCATGATTTAGTTGGTATAGTGACCAATCATTATGAATCTCTAATGGGATTCAAGAAGACTTACAATAGTGAAGAAATTCGCTTTGATAATATCTTTAAAAGGTATAAAACTTATAAAGAGGTCCTTCAAATAATCCAATTAATCCCTAAAGAACAAAGAAATAATTTTTATGCTTTTCAAAGAAAGAGAAAAGTGTCTTTAGGGGCATATTTCCTGACAGATGGAAAGACACACGAATAGCAGCAAACTAGTGCTTCTACTTAAGCTCTTTCATCTTCAATTGACACAGTCAAAGAATTCATAAATGGAGATAAAGGAAGTCAGGACAAAGGTAAAGGAGAAAGATATGATGTTTAATAAAAAACATAGCTACCGAAGTCTCAAACAAGTAAATATAAAACAAAGAAAGTGCTTGCAAGTAGCATATAGGTAGATCAAATCCTGCCTTATCTCAAGATGAGCTACAACAACAAAAAGAATATCTTTTTGAAATGAAAACGAAACTAAAAGGAACTGAACTTGTACAAGTATGAGTTGAGACACAGGTATTTAGTGTGTCTATGCAACAAGACCAAGTAGGAAAGGTACAAACATGTCAGCCTTAAGGAAGTAACACTTAGTCTAAAAATGAATCAAATCTTATTCAAGAGTTTAACACTCTTGCTTCAAAAGATACTTAAACTGGTCAAGATGAACAACAAACAGATAATATGGCACCACGGGAGTTATCTCTAAGACTCATATTTCTTCTTATTAGGGGATCACTTCCCCTAATGTGATTTTCGTTCTCTTTAGATCCCATTGATGAAGAAGATATTCCTTTTATTAATTAATTATTTAATAGCAAGAAGAAGGCAATATTTAGAGGAAGGTTTAAAAGGAAAAGAGTTGATCAAAAATAAGAATCTCATACACAATAAATTATGATTTGGGATGCTTCCAATTTAACAATAAGAATTTTTAAATGAAGTTGAAAACTCAATTGGATCCTTTGCCAATGAAAACAAAGGGTTAATTAGCAATATGAGGTATATAATTAAATAATAGCAACAAAAGATTATTGAGATTGAATCCAAACTAGTGCAACAATTGTCCCAATTTGAAATAGAACACTAGCAAATAATTGTTGTTTTATTACAACGACATCAAAAGTGCCTTGATGATGTACAAAATGAGTTAAAGCTTGAAATTTAGAGGATATAGTAGGATAAGATGAATATTAATTCCCAAGGGTAAATTTATCAATATTTTCATCTCCTCACCACTAAAAATTATATACATGTGAACAAAAATAGCCAGACCTTGAAAACGAGTTCCCTAGTCCTATGCACCTTGCATGTTAGGTCAATATCAATAGTATGCATATGTAGGAAATTTCAATCTAATGACTATCATTTATAGAGGATAACTAAAGAGGAAGGATCTTAGTTGTAAGAGATATTGTATATTACAAATTAGTTGGAATAATGTCACACATGGCAATATAATTGGTAACCTCCATGACTTTAAGTGAAAAATAATTCAAGCCCAGCAAAGAAGGAAGCAAAATTTTTTAAAAGGTTGTTAAATGTGAGGGAATTTCCCTTCAATGTCCTCATTAGTGTACCTATTATAGGAAAACTAGAATCAAAGTACCTACTTGAAATGAGTACTATGTGTTGTAGAATATCAGTGACAAAAGCCTAGAGAATATCTTCAAACCTCAAAAGAAGTCCAAAAGATGAGCATAGGAATAAACCCATGACTTCATTACTATCAACTAAACTTTGAAGGTACAAGGGAAATTGGAGAAGGATATGGACTATCCAATGGTACAAGTTCAATTTCACATTTATAAGAACATATTCTTGTTTACATTGAAGAAGGAGAAATTAATGCTTTCTCGGGACACAGTTGAAGGTCATGGTATCATGAAGAGCTTTCCGCCTAATAGGGTCAAGTGATTACAACATCCTATGAAACTATCTGGAATGTATTGAATTCATCACAAGGTTCTCAACTAAATATCCACTCATATCATGAAAACTATCATCTTGTTTATGATAGTTTTAAAATCTTTTCCTTTATTTAAATTGTAAATTAGGGGAAGTTGAAGAGTTGTTACTAACTTTCTCATAATCTCAATAGTCACAAATGGAAATTACTAAAATCCACCTATAAAATCGTAAAACTTTCAATTTGAAAGGACTTTTTCTCTTTGATTGATCTCATTGGAGACTAGTACTTTTGTACTTACAATTGTAATATTTAGAAGCCCTAAAGACCATTGATAGAAATCTATGATCACATGCATCGTGTCCATGTTTATTACTCTTCATTAATAGTTCATGTATGTGTGTGCTTTGTAGGATATGTGCTACTAGGTTATGGATTATTTTGTAAGTTAGATAGTATTTTTCACATGCTTATTATTTCAGTTTATGTACTATCATTTATGAGCACTTGTTAGATATAAATGTTGACTATTCTTCATTTTTCCTAGCAAGTTGAACAACTATTGTTGTTCTAGATTATAGCTAATTTTTTCCCCTGCTGTGTGGTTTTTGTTTTTACTAGCTCGTTTTCTTCCTAAATCTATTGTATATTTTGTTGTTCACTAGCTTAACCTTCCATAAATAAGAATGGTTATCAGGCCAGAATCCAAATGGGTCTGTCATCCCAAATAATGTGAGGTCTAGTTGGGACCTCATACCAAAGACTACCCCTTGATGGGTATGTGTTATATTCTTTCCACAAATAGTCCCACACATGGACCCAATAATGGTTGGGCGGACCCAAGGATGGGGGTCAAACCCAAAGATGGTGGGTGGACCCAATAATGGTTGAGCACAAATAAGGATGGGGGTCAGGCCCAAGGATGGTAGCCAAACAGGCCCTTGTTTTTGCACATATTTTTTGCGCATGGTTTTGGTTATGATGGTTTTTCCCATGGAATTCGTAGATCCAGTCAAGGGAACTATGGTTATGTTCTAATCCAGGGTTAATGGATTGGGGTTTATGAATGCTTCGACATGTATATAATGTATTGTAACATTGAAAGGAATATAATGAAAAATCAATTTGGTTTTCCCGCTTTGGGGTTCCAGGAGAAAATCTTTGTGTCTATTTATATGTTCTCGCCATTGTATATTTTATTTTTTAAGAATTCATTTGCGGGTAATTTTTGTACAGTGTTAAAACCTACACCCCTGACTAATGCTGGGCCATAAATCCCTATCAATAGATTTGGTGCTAGAAGGAGGGCCAAAGGTGCATGGCTAGTAGAACTCCCATTTCTCACCAAGCACACACTTATAGTGAAAAGAATCAAAGCCAACCACCCCATAGTCCATCTACTCATGCTAAGCATTCTGAGAGAGAGATGAGCTATCAAGACATTATCTTTGATCCTAAAAGCCCATAAGTTTCTAAAAGAGATTTATACATTTTTCCTCCTACTGAAGTGAAAACTCTTAGGCATATCACCTGTGCTTATACTAAATAGCTTAGTGGACTTCTTATAGCTCCTCATATCACTAGAAATAAGGAAGTTAGAAGATTAATCACCAAGGATGGTGTCCCAGTTGATTCCATTGAGGATTTGGTTGAGCACACCCTTGAAGATATTTCAAGTTTTTTGGTTGAATCCCTTCCGACTCTCCCCCATCCACTCATGCACCCTTTGATACTAAAGGTGAAATTAGTCATGTTCTAAAGAAAAAATTGAATAGGAACATGTACCATTCATAATGGTCAACAAACCTCAACCTAGTGGACGTCGCAAGAAACCTTGGACCTTCTAGGAATTGTGCATGACATTCATAGGTGAACAGAAAGGTTATTTCCTATTTTTTATCCTAACACGATAGTTTCTCTCAAAGATCACATCGAAAAAAATTATTTGGTCTTACGTCTAATGAAAACAAATAATGAGGATGTGGAGTGTTGGTTATTCCCATATATGTAACGTACCCCCATCTATCCCATAACCCATACTAAGGGTAGAATAGGGTGTTACTATCATTGACCCAACCTCTAATGTCATGTTATGGAAATGGGGTCATAAAATTTCGTCATTGAGACCTTTCCAACAACATAAAAGTTACCTCAATTCAACTTATAGATCAAAAGTTAGAGCCATTTTAAATTTGGTCCATTATACTCTTCCATTTCGTTAGGGTCTACCATGTGGCACCCACGTGGTATCCCATGTGGTGCCTACACGGTAACTCGACCACTCCTGTATAAGTCCATGTGGAAGGGTGAAAGAACACACAAGTTTTAGCGTAGTTAGGGTCGGCCCCCATTGCCACGATTGATGAACCACCTTACCAGGCCCCCCCAACTTGGCTGACTCTCAGCCAGCCTAGTTCCTGACCAACTTGGATTTAAATTTCAACTAAACACCGCTACCTAGATGACTAGCCTAACTGTTGACCCCTAACCAAGCTAACTCAGTAAGGCCCGACCGAGGTCCAACTAAGCCAAGACTAAACTTATTTCTTATGCTACCTCCATTCCAACTTGCCCGACTTAGGATTTATTACAAATTTCTCACACTTAGAATTTTTTTACCCTTTTTAACTTAGAATTTTCTCATGCCACACAAACCAAAATTCCTTACATTTTGTCTATGTCCTCAGGAGAAATTTCAATTCCTCGAAAACTAAAGATACATACAGTATCTTCTAGATCCCTCCAAGCATGCCTTATCCATGAATTCCATTAGCTGGTGCACCCACACTATCATCTAATGTGTTGAAGCACACCATAATAGTCAATCAACATATTTTCCCTCACAACGATAGGATGATAGGACTCAGGCCAAAAAAATACATGTATCGCATGCATAATTCATATCAACAACATAAATACAGGGAAGCTCAACCTGATCCCAAACACAAGAGTAGATATAAATTTTACTCATTAAGAACACCTCAATAACACAAAGCACAAGAACCAGATTTAACAACCATACATGCGAAATACCATGTCCATCCAATTCAGTAAAATAGCATAGATTGATTTCAAGCTTATACCAACACATATATTCAAATATCTCTCACGACTAGAAATTAATGAGATTCAAGCTCACAAAACAATTATAGGAATCAACCATTCCTCATAAACTTTAAGAAAGGAATCAACATTCCATATTCCCACGGGAAATCACACCCCTCAGCATTATCTTAGACATTTAAGTAGTACAAAGAACATGTACATAACATTCAAATATTTAAGAGCATAAGTAAAAAATTATCATGTATTGAATAAAGAACTAACAACTCATATTGGGATGTCAACCCTCCACCCAACCTTAGATTGGCCTGCACTACAGTATTTTTTGCATCCAACCACCACTGAGCAAGATTTCAGAGCCTCAGGAATACAACCAATCCTACCAGTTGGAACAGGGTCTCCATAGGTCAATCCACCTCTACCCACCAGCTAATTAGGAAGTCAAATACAATGAATAGGGATCCATTTCCCTCAAGTGTTCTCAACATTTCTCCATTGTTTCACCATGGGGCTTTTAACTCATTCAGGATCAACACGGGGGTTCTTTATAAGCATAGGGAGTCACAACTTGACTCCAGGAGAAGAGTTTCATTTTAGCATGGGAGGGTTTATCGATTTGATAAGCATTGTAGGAGCATAGAGGCCTCCTCTCTAGATAATTCATCAGTGAGTGCAAGCACCAATGTTATCATCCCCCAAGGCTAAATCTGGTGGCTCATCGGCCCTTCAAGTACCTAGGTGCCTCTCTCTTGGCCAGTATGTTCATTAATCCACAAGATTCCCAGTGGATTCATTAGTCCTAAGGTATGTTAATTTTCCATTATTCTATGTTGTTATAATCACTTTAGCCCAATTCTTAACTTCAATTAGCAAACAAGTCAATCTTCTAGTAATAAATAACAATTGTAGATAGAACATTAAATGCAATGTACAATAGAAGACAATAAGAAACAATGATAAGAGACGCTAGGATTAGCCAAAGACTAGGTAAAAACCCCACAAGGAGGAAAACCATTTCAAATTCTTCTTCTTATTAGATTGTCATAAAATGTTCAGCGAAGAGAGTACAATGATCCAATTCACCAATCAAGTTTCAAAGGTCAACAATTTTTACTTTCCAACCAACTAATATACAAAATCCAAGAGATGATCCCAAAAGTCAAATCTGGTCAAATTGTCCAATCTGCAATTTTGGTCAAAGTCAATAATAGTCAAAGATGCCCTAGCCAGTCCAAAGGTCAATGGTCAAACACCTCCAAAAGAGATCAGTAAAAGGTCAAAAGATTCAATCTTCCAAGTTGGTCAAACTAAAGTCAAAACAACCCTAAACAACTTGATCAAACCTAGTCAATGGAAAGAGAAAGTTAACCACATTCAAAGTGCCCAGAAAACCTCGATCATTATGCCCAAGAATTCATCTTCCAAAACATTCCAAAAATAGCAATTCAAACTATGCCAAAACACAAAATGTCAATGTTGGTCAAAGAGAGATTTCGGCCCTCTGAAATTTTCTTTGTCACCTCTTTGCACATGTGGATGAAGACCTGCATTTTTTAGATAGATCGAACCTCCAAGAGAAGAAGAATGAATGTGTTAGTTATGTGTCCAAATGAGTTGCTAATGAGATATATTTATAGGCATTGGAGGAGACCCAATTTGTCTTTAAAGTCGACTTGAAATTTTGTGCACTTTTGGGTTTTCACATTAAAATTAAATTTTTCCTTGAGCAAATTAAATTTTTCCAAGGGAAAAGAGGGGTCTTTCTTGATGAGGAGGGTTGTCTAAAGTGTGAGTTTTTTTATGGTTTGGTAGCATCAGATAGGTGTTATAGTCTCAAGCTTGGTCAGAGAGGCTAAGAAACACTAAAATTCTAGAACCCAAAAAAAGTTTCAGGAGAAAACACCTAGAGATGCCTCAATTAAGTTAGTCAATATTTAAATATTTCCTAAGTATAACTTAGGAAAATTTATTAATTAATAGGGATTAATTGATAAAGGTGAGATTTCTCTATAAAATCACATGGATTGACTTAGAGACGATCTCAGTCATTGATGAGGATTTAATCATGGTCGTTGGTGAGCCAATAAGAGATTATAAGAGGAGGTTGATGGGGTTGGAGCAAAATATACTTAGTGATCAAGGTAGATCAAATTTCTCAGAGAGAAGAATTTAGCTAGAGAATAATTTGAGCTGGTGATCGAGTGGAAGTGACTAAGGGAATAGCACAATGACTAAGGGAGCAATGCGGTGACTAAGGTAGTAGTAGGGTCATTTCCAACATATTTTCTCAGCAGCAGAGAAGCAATAGTTGGGAGGATGAATTATTTCTGCAGAGAGGCCGAGCAGCTAGTGAAAATAGCCAGAAAACCCAGTTCGATGTGTTGGACAGTGATCATTTCAATTGCAAGTTGTCAAAATATCACCTGGAAGACAGAGCAAGTCACTTCCAGGACTAGAGGGAGGCAATACAGCTCATCCAGAGCCAGCTAGTAGGCAATGCATATTATCTGGGTCAAGCAGAGCGAGTCGACTGGAAGAAGTGTGAGTTGGGCCAGAGGGGCTACGTTTGGTTGTAGAAGGGGGGAATTTCCTCCAAATAATTTTGGCAGTATATTTTTCTAGAGGATAACCAGTTTGGCATCCATATTTGTACTCAGAATTTTTGTCGCAACATGATAATAATAAAACCCTCATCTATTGCATTGGTTTTTCCACATTGGGTTTTTTGGGGAAAATTGTCCAAAAATAATTGTCATATTATAGCATGTGCGTTCTATATTTCTCAGTTTCCAGCATTTTATTTTCGCAAAATTTTATTTGTGAAGAATTGCAGTGTGATTTATTCATTGTTTCTCATAGCAAATAAACTACATAATTAACGAGTTAGAAGAATAAATTTCCAGTTGCTGCAATTTAAAGAAAATTTCACACAAAGGAGGGAATTTTTCCCTGAGCTACCAAATTGACAGTCCCTCTTAGCTAGGGAGAAATTTTCAACTGCATCATATGTCCATCTCAAATGTCTTTCCATTATCAAGTTGAATTTCATCTCTGCTCTTCTCTACTCATTTCTATTGAACACTCTCGAATCTAAAAGAAGAAGAAAGTGACATCATAGGGGAGATTAAGCTACTACCCTCCCTCTTGTGACAATAGGCGAGATACAACTTACCAAGCAAGGATCGCATCCATCCTGTTGTTTATCAACATGCGAGATGCAACTTGCTATAGAAGGTAAGGATCACATCCATCCTATCGTCCATTGACAATGGGTGAGATCCATCTACCAATAAAGGATCACGTCCATCTTGTTGTTTCATCAACAGGCGAGATATAACTTTCCATAGAAGGTAGTGATCACATCCATCCCAATTTTTTTTTATCTTCGCATGTTGACCCTCAAGAGTCAAGTGGTAGAACACTTGCATCCTAATAACTTGAGTGAGATACCACTTTCCATGCAAGGATCACAACCATCTCAAGTCATCTCAACCCATTGGCCATATGGGGAGGAACAATGCCAACAAGCCCATATTGTGGTTAAGATGCATACTGGGGCATATTATGTCAATCATGATAAGGGGAGATACCAAAATTGTCATAAATGATAAGGATCACTCACACCTTCTGGTGACAATAGGTGAGATATTGCTTATCACAAAGGGTAAGGATCAAAACCATCCTATTGTCTAGAGGTACCTCAACCCTAGGAGCTCTCAAGATCACTTCCTCTCCCTGTGAGTTCAAATAGGGTGGAAGATCATAGTTGAGTTTCCTTGATCAATCAGGACCCTTACCTGGGAGGGTCACATCCACTAGTCCAAGTTGCTCTCTGAAGACCATCCACTATAGTGATACCTAATCACTATATTCTTAGACTTATCATGAAATATGAGATTATCTACCAATCATACCCCACCCTTGTTGTCACAATATATGATTTTTTGTGTACAAAACCTGCTCAAATAGTTCTCAAAAGAACTCCTTTAACCAGACTACCTCACAGATATCCATGCTAGCAGCAATGTACTTTGCATTGGTCATGCTTAAGCTATGGACTTATGCTTCCTACTCATCCAAGATACAATAACATATCTCAAGCTAAAGCAACACCCTGATGTACTCTTCCACTCGATAATTTTTCCAACCAAATCATCATCAATGTATCCATGTAATAAAACATCTCTGGCAGTATATCTCAAACCAATATTTAATATCCCATGAAAATATCTCAGTACGTGTTTGGAATCAACCCAATGTGCATGGAGCTCAGTCATGAATTCACTCAAAGTGTTGACTGCAAATCATATGCCTAGACAAGTGTTCACAAGGGACACAAATGCCCCAATTAGTTGTCGATACTCAGAGGGGTTTTCCAAGTCAAGTCGAGCAACATCTCCACATAACTTCTTGAAGTTTATCTCCATCGAGGTGAGCAAGGATTTTCATTCAAGAATTCCAAATATTTCCAACAATTTCACAACATATTTTCCTTGAGAAAGGAAAATATTTTCAGGCTTTTTCCATACTGATAGTCCCAAAAAATAATGCATCATACCAAGATTCTTTCATTTTGAACTCAAAGGTTAGGCCCCTCTTAACTTGAGCACTACGGTCTCACTACCTGTCAAGAATAAATCATCAACATATAAAACCAAAATAAAAGGAATAATTTGAACCACTTTGAACTTGAGGATCAGATCAACACTACTTCTCGTGAATCCAAGTTGCACCAAGTAACTGTCAATGTGGGCATACCAAGCTCTGGGGGCTTGCTTCAAACCATATAGTGCTTTCTTCAACCTAAAAATGTCAATCGTCCTGACCTTCACTTCAAATCTATAAGGCTTCTCAACATATACTTCTTCATGTAGTATGTCATGAAGAAATGTCATCTTTAAATCCATCTGGTGAAGGGTCTATCCTTGACTAGTAGCAAGGGAAACAAGCAATCTCATGCTGGTGTAGCAAGCTACTGGTGCAAATATGTCATCATAGTCTTCTTCCTATTTTTGGGAGAAACCTCTAGCCACAAACCCTGCTTTATATTTCTCAATGCTTCCATTAACCCCATGCTTAATCTTGTATAGCCACTTGGAAGGCATGACAAACTTTCCTTTTGGTCTTAGAACAACATCCCATACATCATTCTTCATAATCCACGCATACTCTTCGGCCATGGCATCCTTCCAAACCTGCTCTTTTACTGCCTCTTTAAAGGTGGAAGGTCTAGCTTGTATGATGCAGCTCATAGCTACAATATATCCTTGATACTCGCATGGCTTCTTGTTTTCTCTAAAGGTCCCTTTGGCAGGAACATGTCTTTCAGCATCTTGTAATATATCTTGAAGACACAATGGTCTCTTCCTAGTAGGGGGTTCACTTAGAGGTGGATTTGAGGTGTCCATAGGCTTTATGAGATCATCATTAGCATCTTTCTCTAACTTAGGCACAAATGGGTTGTTACACAATATTTTATCACGCCTCCTACACTTCCCTGTGACATACCTTGAAGTGCCTGAAACATTATCATTATATAGTATACTCATCAATGTGTACATCTCAGATCCCTCCTTTAACTTTGCCTAGAAAATATCTAAATCTTTCCCTGAAGAAATAGCTCATGAAACCCTAAAATGAGAATCATCGCTCTTATGAAGCTCAAAACCGCGATGATTGCATGTTGCACCTTGTTAATCTAGCAATGGCATCACTTTTTTCTCTCTCATACCGCGATGGTCTCAAAAAGGAAGTTTTCCCAAAGAGTATGCGAAGCTTCGTGATCTAGAAGCTTCTAGAGCGGCGAGCTGGAGGTGGTTTCACATAGATGAGGTCGAATACTCCTAATTTGACCTCATGGTCTCATCCATATGAGCTACCTTCTTAAGATGTGGGCCTAATCCTATATTTGGAGGAGGTTTAACTCCCTCTCCCAGCTTATAAATTTCCTTCTACCATTCCCAAATGGTTGATCTATGTCCATTTGCACCCCTATGTTGTGCTTGTTCTTAGAGGTTATTCATTAGACTTGGAGAAGGAGTGTTGGAGAGTTTCTTGGCTTGGACTTGGATTACCACTCAAGGACAACCTTTCAGCATCAAGGCTATGGTTGTAAGCTTCCCCTTTATTCTTTAAATAATAATACAACTGTTGGTTCATCTTCCCAATATATATGTTAATGTATGTATTTGTTTGGAATTCCTTGATCAGCTAAATAGATTATTATTGGATTTGTTATTGGTTTTGGCATGCTTTCTTGTCTCTTGGTCATTTGTGCAGGTACATAAGCACTGAGAGAAGCAAGAACAAGGCCATGACACAAGCGGTTCAAGGATATCAACAAAGGAAATCAAATTAGCATCAGAGCAAGGTAGGCCCTCTCTCTTGTTCTATTTTTCAATCATAATCTAGGAAGATGTCTAGTTGATTGTCCTTTCAGTTGCTAGACCCACTCATTTGGCTAGAGGGATTGTCTCTATCCGCAGAGAGAATTAACCTTGTCAAAAAAATGGTGACTCCCCTAGGGATCCTATGACCCTTTCCTTCCTTTCCTTCACCTTGTCTTTTAACGAGTTTGGTCAACCATCGATTTTTAGACTTCATTGTTTGCTTGTAGTCAGTGTCATTGCCTGGTAGATGTCTGAAGATTGTTAAATTGAGTTTTTTTTGAAAATTTTAGATTTCTTTGTCTTTTTCATCGACCATCATAGATATAAGCCTGAACGTCGTGATGATATCGCGGTTTTTTAGTTACAGTAGCGATGATCACTACTTTACTGCTAACAGGTGTGCTGATTGTAGAAAACTTAGAAATTTAGGGTTTTCTCTTTGATTTTCGGTTTCAATTGTGTTCTCCTTGTGATTTACCAATGTATTTCTCATTGACTCTCTCAGTGTCTGCATTCAATTTCCTTTTGACTTGGCTTGAGTGTTCTTGAAGTTTGATTAGCCTTTTAGGGTTCTAGGTCTCCTAGGTCAACCTTACTACACTCGTTGGTCTTCAGATCATAGATTGATTGCCTGCGTTAAAAAGCCTTTGTGTGTTCAGACATGCTTGCAGACAACTTTTGGTTCTTGTGACTTAAGTTTTTTTCATTAGAGGATATAGTGAAAGTTTCTTAAGCTTCATTTGATGAATGATACATTACAATTCGATCGTCTCATTGGGATCAAAAGAAAGTGTTCGCTTTGAAGTTTTTTATGTTTCGAACTGAAAGTGAAAGTGTTATTCTTTTCCTAGCTCTTGGAACATTTTGCATTGCATTCAAATCATTGATGCGAAAGTGATTTTCATACTTCTTGGTTTTCTTGCATTCTCTTTCCCTTTGCACTAGATTACATTTGTTGCACTTTGAAAAGGAGAAAAATCATCATTACATCTAATGGAAATTTTGCTTTAATATTTGTTTTGGTGTTGCATTTTCTTATCGCGTGAAAGATTAGATTTCATATTTTGCATTTAGCATTTGAAGGTAGTCATAGATGCATATTGCATTGGGTGTGATGCATGATTTGATTGATTTTCTTCCCTACATAGCTAGCCTTCATCGAATTGAAAGATTTCATTTCATCATCTAGTTTCCATTTTAGGAAGAAAAAACATCGTTAAGGCCTTGAAATTGAGACATAATTACAAGGTAAAATTTAAAATATATCAATTAACCTAAGGAGCATTTGAAACATTAACGATCATATATAGTGGTCTAAGTTAGGGACATGTTCCGGCATCTTTAAAACTTAGTAGTTGTCATTCGCTTCGGCATTAGACAACTCTAGCACAGACTTTTGCTCCTAGTACTGTCGTGTATATAAAGAGAGACCCCTCTAGGTTGTAGTCCTTTATCCATAGGAAGTTGATTCTGCGTCCCTATAAACGTGATACATCGAACACAACATTCAGGGAGATTGCTTGCACGTACATCAAGTCCTTGGTCAATTTATTGGCGAAGGTGTATATTGCAGTTCATGGTTACTTGGTACTCCTTTTACCTAGATTCGCTTGAGCAGTCATTTGATCTTTTCTAACTTGTTAAATTTGAAGAGATCATCGAGAAAATTGTCCTTTCATGCTCGCAAAACTATTTGAAAGTGACTAGAGTCACCTTTTCGCCCTTTCCTCAACTCTTAAAAAATGAAAAGGCAATATTTTTGTTTCTAAGATATAACTGCCCACAATAAACATGTCATCCTAAGAAGTTGCTTCTAAGACCAAATTGAGTAATTCCCTATTAATTTGAATATTGTTAAAGCATTAATCAATTGTTTCCTTTCCTTTTTTTCCATTGAGGGGAAGCCATCATGGCTAAACCATTGAATTCATCTCATAGTTCCCCTTCATTGTCTGATACTAAAGGGTCCTCCCAAGGAGTTCATCCAGATTTCCTCAGTTGCTTGAGGATCAAGGTGTTGAACTTGGAATTATTATGAGTATCCAACCTTTGTCTTCTTTCCCACCTCCATCAAATTCCTAGTCACCACAAGAATCCCATCTAGATTCCTCTAATAATTCTATACAAACACCCGAGATTCTGGAGACTCCAGAAAGTCCACAAAGACTAGTTGTTTATCCACTGAACCCATTTTTCAATCTTGTTGTGATATCTCCATAGCGTCCATACAATCCGTACGATCGGCATGTTGTTCCTTTGGAGTTATCTCCTCGTACATCTCTGGTTCCTCATCGCCATTTGTTTCCATCTATGGAGTCAGAAGGCGAGATCCCAGTCTCCGCTCCGGGTCATTCAGAAGTTTTTACTACCCACATTCCTCACGTAGATGATGAGCAAGGATATGAGTTCCCTCCAGAAGGCTTCCCGTTTACAGGAAGCATCCCATCTCTTTCTTATCCTGGGTTTAGTGAGCCCATATTACCGCATGATTATACCTCTCTAGCTCAGTGGGTTTCAGGCACTCCTAGTGCCTCGTCATTGTATTAGAACCCCATCTGGTCTTCCAACACTATGCCTACGTCAGTTCCATTCGTTCAAAACATGACCTCTTGACCGATTGTGCAAACTGAAATCACTTTAGTTTCGGTTCAACCTACCATTTCATCTCAACCTTTTTTTTCGTTTCAACCGACGATCTCAGGCCAGGTCTCAGTAAGTTCTTCTATCCCTCCAGTGGGTGGATAGACTGTGCCACCGCCTGGGGGGTAAGATCCAAATATTCCCATGATGTCTAGTGAAACCAGTGCGAGTGGATTACAAACTCACATGGTTGGAATGAATCAACCCTTTTACAACGTTATTCCTAACCCTGCTAGTCCATCTGGGTCAGGTAACATCCAATACCAGCAGCCATATATGGCTCAGGTTCCATTCCAACCGGCTTATGTCCCATATGGTTCACAAGCTATGGTAAATCCTCCTTACATTACTCAAGATGGGCCTTATGTTCAGCCTAGCCAATCCATTGTGCCTGGTGGATAAGGACAGATCCAATTCAGGAACTATTAGTACCCTTAGGGTATCACCCCAGGAACTGTCCAGATACCCTTGCAACAACAAGGACAACCTTTGCAACAACAAGGGAAACCTTCGCATCAGCAAGGGAAATATTTGTAGTAGCAAGGGAAAGCATTGCAACAGCAAGGACAACTACTACAACCATAAGGGAAACTTTTTCAATAGTCACAGCAACCTTTGCATCTGTAGATGTAGTTTGTTCAGCAGTCCTCCCAACCTTTTTCCTCGCAAGGCCAACCTTTGCAGCTGCAGGGCCAACCTTTACAGCAGCAAAGCCAACCTTTGCAGCAACAAGGTCAGCCTTGGCAACAACAAGCCTTATATGCATATCAGCAAGGTCAACCTTTGCAAGGTCAAGGTCAACCCCTGCAACAGCAAGTTCAAAATCCTTACGTCTAGGGTCAACAGGTTCAACAACCTTATAACTGTATGCCGCATACAATGCTCATTAGCAGCCTATGGCAGGGCAGTATCAAACCTACCCAGGACTGAATCCTCCTTATGGGCAAGGTAACCCTCAGTGGGGGTAACATCATATTCCATATGGACAAAATCCACCACTATGGGGGCAAAATCCTTACCAACAAGGATGGACTCTGCAGTTTGGGTCTCCTCAAAGGCCCTATATTCCATTTAACATGCAATTTCCTTTCTTGGCTACATTGGAGCTGCCTGATGTTTCGAGGCTCACAAGTGATCCCATTCTTCATTCATCATACTGGCCTCGAGTTCCATCAAAAATTTTGAGCGATTGCCCCAAATTTGAGGGAAAAGTGAAGGAGGATCCGCAAGCCCATGTGATGACATATCACCTCTGGTTATCCTCCAATTCGTAGGTTGTTGAATCTTCGTATTCGACTTTTCCAAAGGACTCTCACAAGTGCTACCACCAAGTGGTACATCGAATTGCCTTGAGGTACCTACGGTGACTTCAACTCTCTCGCTATGGCTTTTCTTACTCATTTCCAGCTGCCAATTCGCTATGAAACTAGCACTCATTTTCTTACGTCACTAAAGAAAGACACCGTGACACACATCTCTAATCATATCCATGAATGGAGACATTAGCGTCGCCTCATCAAGTTTGAGATTGCTAATGAATTGTTGACAGAATGGTTCACAAAATCATTCGTCAGCAAAATTGCTAAGGACATATCCATGGGTGGATGTGTTACCGAAGAGCAAGCTATCACCCATGCTCAGTATTTAGACCTATTCTATTCTCTGAGATGCTTCAAGATCATCACCAAGTCTGATAGCATCGAAGTATTTTGATACACCACATGTTGATGGTGTGATTGGTTTTGTGTCTCATACTCCTGCGAAAGCTTCTTAGAAGCAAAAATCGATCTCGAACACTGATTCCAATAATCCCTCTAAGAATTCATCCAGTCCTGGTAAAACCTCTGAGGTTCATGTTGTCCAGTCTACCACAACAGATAAATACTCTAAAGGTAAAAATAAATTCAAAGGTAAGGCCAAAGCCGATGCCCCAAAACAGGACCCTCCTAAATCTTCTGTTGACAATGCTTCTCGTAGAAAGCCGAAATATCCTTGCATCTGTGAGGAGGATCATTACACTAAAGATTTTCCCCAACGATCTGAATTTAGTTGCTTGCTAAAAGAGACTCTGGCTATCTTAAAATAACCCTTTCTGTCCCAATAGAACCAATTGGTAGACCAACCTCAGTCTTCTACTTCCTCAAGTTCCCAAGTTTTCATGATGCAATGTTCGTCACCTATCTCGATCGCTACTCGAACCAAGGAATATCAAGCTACATCTAAACAAACCACGGAGAAAGAAGACCATGATGCTTCTTCTACTTCTACTCCATCCTCTTTTGGTATGCTCCATATCGAGCACCCTAACAGTGAGTCTATCATCCAGCCACCCCCTAAAGATTTTCTTCGGAAGTCATCTTTCAATATGAATGCCAGAGTTGTGCAACATTATAATATTGTTGAGGATTTAGCTTAGGCGCCTTCAGCGATGTCTGCCTTGGAGGTTCTTCAATCTTGTCCAACTCAACGGAAGTCACTATTGTCTGCTATAGATGTTATCAATCCTTCTGATTCGTGTCTGATTACTTTCAATATAGAGAATCATGTACCACGTCTTCCTCATTATATCACATTTCTGATCCAAGTCCTTATTAAAGGAAAGATGATTCATCGAATGATTATTGATGAAGGTGCCTTGACCTGCATCATGTCAATTCTGTGTTGGAAAGCCATTGGCTCTCCTCCTCTTAACCAATCTCTGAACAACTTGGAAGCCTTTGATGGCAGAGGTTCGCAACCATACAGTGTTCCCACGAGCTTACCGATTACGTTAGAAGGCAAGATCGTTGAATTAGAAGTAGAAGTTGTAGATGCCAATCTCAACTACAACCTTCTTCTCGGGCGACGCTAGACTCACGCCATGTTTTGTATGGTGTCTTCTTTGTTCCGCGTACTTCGTTTTCCTCATGAAGGAAAAATAGTCACAGTTGACCAACTACCTTTCTTCTCTTCTAGTTCATCCAACAGTAACGTTCCTTATGTAGGCAATATTGAGATTCCTCATGAGAGCGTGGGTGCAGGTATCTTCAAAGACTCTCCTTTAATGGGCACTTTTTCTCTCCCATGTCCAAATGTTCATTCAGTCAATATGATCTCAGATGCCGCAGATCCTTGGATTATCCCTTCTGAAGATCAAAATTGACTCATTTGGCGATGTTATGCCTTTAAGTCCATTGGAGACAAATTATCAGGAAATTTTCTTAGCTTCAATGGCCACTTCAGAAAGTCATATTGTCTTCAATATGAACCTAGACACTTATGTGCCATCCCCTTAGCTTGGTCCTTCAGATTCTCTAGATCCCTTGAACGAGACATTCCCCATTAACGATAGTATCGTGGAGGTCATGTCTCTGCAAGAAGTTCCATGGAATGGCTTACATCATCGTTCTTCCTTTCTCCCTCGCCTCGATGAGATGCCTTCTTGTCCTGAAGCATCTGTTTCTCATCCTTTTACGCCTCTATTTCAAACACCTGTTCAAGTACATGAAGTCTTATCGAAGGGTAATATGGGAAACATCACTGCTACGATGCCTATTGATATTTCCGTTAAACTAGGAATTGTCGAGAACATCCATATAGGGGTTTCTTGTTCTCCAGATGAGATCAAGATCTATACTCTACTTTTTAAATAATTCTGAGACATTTTCAATTGGTCATACGAGGAGATGCCTAGTATTGATCTAACCATAGTGGTGCATGAGATACCGACATATCCTGGTGCTAAGCCTGCTTGACAACAACTTCTTCCTGTGCACCCTCAAAAGGTTGTTGCTATCAAAGCAGAAGTAGAAAAGCTTTTTAAAGAAGGTTTCATTTTTCCTATTCCATTGACGGGTTGGGTATCAATATCATCCTTGTTTCCAAAAAGCAAGGCATGATACGTGTTTTTGTTGATTACAGCGATATCAATCTTGCGTGTCCTAAATACAATTATCCTACTCCCTTTATCGACCAAATCATCGACAAATGCGCAAGGAGTGAGCTTTGTTCTTTCATGGATGGATTTTCTAGCTATAACTAGATTAACATTTCACCCGCTGATCAGCACAAAACAACCTTTATCTATCCTTGGGGTACCTTCGCTTACAAAAATCTTCCTTTCGGTCTCAAGAATGTTGGTGCCAATTTTTAGAGAGCAATGTCCTATGCATTCCATGACATTCGACATATTGTTCAGCCATACCTCAATGACTTGCCTGCTCATTCGGCTAAACGTCGTGACCATCCGAATCACTTAAGAGCTATCTTTTTACTATGTCAGCATTATAATATCCATCTTAATCCACACAAGTGTGTGTTTTGCATCGATTCTGGCCAACTCTTAGGTTTTGTCATGTCTCATGAAGGGATCAGGATTGATCCATTGAAAGTTGAGGCCATACTCAATTTACCCCCTCCTTCATCACTGCTGCAATTGCAAAGCTTGCAGGGAAAAGCTAATTTCCTCTGTTGATTTGTCCTGAATTACGTCGAACTTTCCAAGGGTTATACTTGCTTACTTAAGAAGGGGATCCCTTTTATTTGGGATTAAGTTTCTCAAGAATCCTTCGATGATTTAAAGAAAGCCTTGATCTCCTTTACTCCATCCCCCCGATTACCGCCGCGATTATTTCCTGTATTTGGCTGCAACTAACAACACCATTATTATGGTGTTAGTTCAGGATGGCGATGATGGCAACGAGCATGTGGTTTATTATCTGAGCTGGAATATTCTTGATATTGGCTCATGTTATGCTCATGTCGAGAAGCTTGCTTTAGCAGTGGTTCATGTCATTCAAAGGTTTTGATACTATATCCTTTTAAGGAAAACCACAGTAATTTTTTATTGCAACCACATGACATATATATTGACTCATCAGTTGCTAGGGGGTAAATACTCCAAATGGATCGTCATCCTACAAAAGTTTTATTTGGAATTCACTGTTTCTAAATTAAAGAAATCGCTCATCTTTGCTGAGTTAATATGTGCTCTTCCGTCTACAAGAACCTCAACCGATTTTATTGAGAAGATACCCGATGAAACATTGTTTCTGATCAACACTCTTGACCCCCGGTGTGGATACATTATTTTTATCTCCAAACCCAGACCTTTCGATCTGAGTTGTCCCGATCGGATCGGCGCTAGATCCAGCATTAGTCCCAACCCTATCGGATCCTTGGTGATACCTTGTATCAGGTCGGTGTGGACTCTATCCTTCAGAGATGTCTCACCCTTGAAGAAGCTGAGTGGGTCCTAAATGATTTCCACTTTGGTGCCTGTGGTGGTCATATGTTTGGATATACCACTGCTCAGAAGATCCTTCAACCCAGTTATTTCTGGCCTTCTATCTGTCCAAAAATGCCATGAATGCTAGATTTTCAACCGCAAACAACGCGCCCCATGCACACCCCTACACCCAGTAATTATTGTTGGCCCATTTTCCAAATGGGGCATTGCTTTCATGACATGTAACCCTCACTCGTCTGGGGGGCATGGTTATATCATTGTCGTCATCGACTATTTTACAAAATGGGCCGAGGCGATGCCTACATGCAATGTCAACGGTATTATTGTCGCGCAGTTCCTTTTTAACCATGTTATAGCACGTTTCGGTGTCCCTCAAGCTATCGTGACTGACCATGGATCACATTTTCATCAGCACATGATGGTAGAGTTAACTGCTCAGTTGGGCCTTCGACATGATAGCTCGACTCCATATTATCCACAGGCCAATGGCCAAGTTGAAGCAATCAATAAGGTTTTGATTACTATGCTTCAGCATACCATTGGGAAGCACAGAAAATATTGGCATTTAATTCTTTTCTCAACTCTTTGGGCTTACCGAACCTCTACTAAGGTGGCCACTGGATTCACTCTGTTCTAGCTAGTGTATGATTTAGAGGCAACTCTTCCAATCAAATGTGAAATCCCTTTGCGTAAGCTATCTATGAAACTTATTTCGAATGCCTCGCCTGAAGAGGAGAGGCTACTATATCTTGAGAGACTCGATGAGACTCGTCACATCGCTGTGATGGTCATCGAAGCTCAAAATAAATGAGTAAAATCTCATTTTGACCAAACTGTTTCTCCTCACACTTTCGCTGAAGGTGACTTGGTCCTTATTTATGATCAAGCCAACGATAAGTTGGGGGCAGGAAAGTTCGAACCTATGTGGCATGGGCCCTACATTTTCAAACGTGTCTTATAGAAAGGTGCCGACGAGCTATGTGATTATGAGGGAAATGCATTTTCACAGCCCCGTAATGGGTTGTATCTCAAAAAGTATTATGTGTGAAATTCATATGATAACTTCTGTACATTAGTGTATGAATTCATTAGTGTGCGTTTTGAATTTTTGGTGTGTTTGTTTTCTTTGTAGACATATGTTTTTCTGCTTACCCTGTGTTCCACTCGGTTTGTAGATGTCATCGGTCATTACATTAGTTTTGTTGATGGTGCTTGTCGTATCACACATAAACTTTCTTCCACAACATGGGTACTCTATGACCCTAATGGCGAGCTGATTAACTTACAAGGTATCTACCTTGGTCAAACAACCAATAATATCGCTGAGTATAGTGCAATTATTGAACTCTTGTCAGAAACAGTTTCTCTTGGCATTAGGGATTTAGTTGTTAAGTTGGATTCATAGCTCGTTGTGTTACAATTGAACAATCATTATTTAGTAAGAAATCCACAAATATTTCCTATGTATCTACGTGTTAGATTTTTGGAAATAAATTTTGATTACATTAAATATCAACATATTCCACGTAATTTAAATACATTAACTGATGCATTAGCAAATTTTGTTCTTGATAAGCATTTGCGTCATTTGTAACTGAATCATGTTATGAACACATAAGTAGAAATAAAACATGCATATATATATATATATATATATATATATATATATATATATATATATATATATATATATATATATATATATATATATATATATATATATATATATATATATATATATATATATATATATATATTGATAGATATCACGTCTGTCGTAGTTTTTACATCAAAATGTCAAAAAATAGAGTTTTCTGAGACACTTGACTTTCAAAGCCTACAAAATGTGTAAAATACTAGAAGAATTATCAAACTGCGCGATACTCATGGTAGCACGTGACTACTTTGATCACTCGGCCTAACAGCCAATGCAGTCTCATAGAGAATCCAACTGTATGTCTATGCCAACGCAATGGAACATCATTGATGGTGGCATAATCTGGAACCCCTCGGGTGATTGCCTCTAGATTGTGCTTCATCTTGGCTAAGGGGTTAGCCTCTTCCTCATAACAACCACTATCGAATGGGCAGATCGCCGTGCTATTGATGACATGCCTAGTGGTCTCTTTGGTCCCACATCTACACATTTATCATAAGTTGAGTCTTCGATTACATTCTCATAAAAATCATAAGAACTTGAAAAAATTCAAAAAACAAGTTTTTACCTGCGTCGATCCACTGTTCGCCTGGTGGTAGAGGTAGATCTGGATCCCCTCTAAAATTCATGCCAGCATAAGCATAGTCATTCACCATAATTAATTGGCGTTCAAGACAAGTAAAGAACAGTGGTGGGTAGTGCACATGATGTTGGCTCGTGCCTCCTCAAGGCATGAGCTGGCTCCATCTCACAAGCCTCGGATATCAGGGGGAAAGATGTGGTACTCCTGCCCATTGATACCAGAAGAGTGGTATTCGCTCCAAGAAGAAGGTCACTAGTATGGAACCAAGCTGGAATTGCTTCAGGTGTTCATGCTTAACCTTGGTCAGTTAGCGCTTCATGTTCACCAAAAGACCTCCACATCAGTTGAAGATGGTGGGGGTCAAACAAGCAATAGCATACTGAAACTAAGACTTGGAAGCCTCATGAATAGCTTGCGTGCCAGATACACACGCCATGGTGAACAATATTGTTCTCAGAACAAGGTTATTGGTGATTGTTGCAATCTTCACCTTACCTTCATTGGTTATCTCATCTCCAGGACTAAAACTCCTGATACTCTCACCTCCTTGGCAATATCCAAAGAGTTGAATGGCTTCTCCTC
Organism: Pinus tabuliformis; assembly: GCA_031772625.1. Classification (NCBI taxonomy): domain Eukaryota; kingdom Viridiplantae; phylum Streptophyta; class Pinopsida; order Pinales; family Pinaceae; genus Pinus; species Pinus tabuliformis. Next base: position 137,646,315 of record CM062813.1, read on the forward strand.
GACGGGATAATCTCATGATGAAATAGATGTCAATTTCCTCCAATTCCAGTTCTTTCTCTTTGACGATGAAGATCTCTTAATCTACATTCCAAAGGCTAATAAGATAAGGTAGCAACTCCATCCGTGCCCTCAACCCTGTGGTCCAGAAGAATTTCAGTAGGCCACAATCTCTCAAAACATTTATGCATGCCGGATCTTGAGATGGTTGGTGATCCTTAGCCTCATTGCCTCTTTATTTCCACTCTAGGACCATATTTCTCCTGCAAACAACATTTGAACACTTCTTAATGTTTTTTCCATGGATAAAAATCAATGTTTCTTGATTTAAAATGAATTTTTAATCTCCAAAAATTTCTCTAGGCACCATTGCACCTGTTTTTCAAAATAGTACGATGGCATCGCGTGAGCCTTTGGGCTCAAGTGCGACCATCATGGGTCCGATGACCATACCTGTGATAGTCGTCAGTGACCTAAATTTTAAAAATCCTCTTTTCTAGCTTAAAATTCACGTTAAAATTGCATAAAAAGGTAATGAAATGCAAGAGTAGGGATGAGGCTCTTGCCTGCCGCAAACGGATCGTGAAATAGTACCCTGGATCTCCCGCAGGAGCCACTGCAAAATCAAGGAAATTAGGGCATAAAAACACTATCAGAGCTCAGTTTGGTAAAATGGTAAAAAATGAAATTACTTTTTCCTATTTATAAGTTTTGAAAGTCATTTTGTCAAATATTTTTGTAATATTTTAATATTTTCTCGATATCAGTGATGGGTGCATTTCTTATGCAGTTACAGGTGCCTTCAATGTGAACAGTGATCATTATTGACTGATTCTAGGAGTTTTATTTTATCTCTTTTTTGGACTCAAATAAACAAAAAAGGAACCCCCCTAGAGTCATCTTTTAGCTCTTTTCTGACTCTCTAAAATTGAAAAGATTGCCAAGTACTTGTCATTTCAAACTCCTTAAACTAAATTAATTGACGTCACCTCAGTATATGTTTATCCCTTTTTCGGGCTGAGACTTATTATTTATGAAAAAGGTACACCTTGGTCGACATGGTCAAGAGGTTCCCTCGGATACTGTTTTCTACTTTTTTGGGTTCGAGGGAAAAATTACGAAAAGGGACATGATGGAGTTTTATTTTTCATTTCTTTTTCAAACTCTATAAACATGAAAAAGATACTGAGTTATTCTTACATTGGGATCATTAAAATTTTGCGACGAAAGGCTCGTCACCATGACGGGACCAAGCTTCTCCTTCCTAGGGCTCATAAAACTTGCTAGGATGGATTCATTCAAAGAATGAACTTACATAACAAGCATATGTTATCCCCTTAAAGCTTGTGATAAAAATAACTGGGGTACTCGCTAGAAATAACTTGGGGTAATGAAGATGAGACATCCTTTGTATAGGCAGCATGTCACTCTTGAACATGACACTCTTATGCTCTCATGTCGGGTTTGGAATATCCTCACTTAGTCACTTGTCCTATTGAGTTTGGGTGACCCATCTTGCCTCTCATTTGATTAATCCACACCGTCATCATGACCTTTAGTCCCGTATTGAATCAGATGCTTCCACACTCTGGAGTCGTGTCACCAATATGTTAAAGAGAAGTCCAATGTGCAATTATTTACCTATACATTGTTTGAGTCCTTGTTACAGTCCTGAATATCATTCCATTTTATTCCTTGTTTTGTGTCAATGATGGGGGATTCATCAGTGCCCTCCTTCGATGGGTCACTTCCTGTCAACTTCAGCTCACTATCCAGGAAGTTGACTTAGGAACTCCCTTTCAGTACCTTAGAGTTGGCATGCCTTAATGGTCATCTCTTCGCATCCGATGACAGGTCTTCATTACTGTATTTCAATTGGGTGATTCCATAAGTGTTCGACCTCGACTTCATTATCACATTCACAGATTGTACTATTGTACCTTGAGGGCCATTGTCATTATTGGTGGTTTCTCTAGTACCTGTTAATGGTCCACATCATTGGCCAATAATCAGGTGGTTTTCTAGCATGTTTGACTTCAACACAGTTATTCTCATGCTGGGATTGGTACATTGATCGGGTTGGGATGGAGCGCAAGACCTTGAGTCCTGTCTGTTAAGGCTTAGGCTACATGGAGTTTTATGTTATTCATGATTGTATGCATGTTTCTACTATACATATGGCTATGACCATACCGTGAGACTTAATATTTATACTAATCCTTGTTATCTAGATGGCTACGCCCATACCATGGATCTTTTGTATAGTCTTCATCATCCGGATGGCTATGTCCATGCCATGGATTCATTTCTTAATCTCAAATATGTATATGTATATGTGTCCTTGATTTGCAGGTCTCCTGACAGTGTGTTTCCTCATCCTTGCCAAAAGCTCGTAAATCATTTCAGCCATCACTCCTCGTTCTGCCTTCATGCTTTAAGGGGCATATGTTACGCAATATTTTGTCAAACCTCTTGCACTTCCCTGTGACATACCCTGAAGTTCCTGAAACATGATCATTATATAGTATACTCATCAATGTGTACATCTCAAATCCCTCCTTTAACTTTTCCTGGAAAATATCTAAAGCTTTCCCTAAAGAAATAGCTCATGAAACCCTAAAATGAGAATCATTGCTTATGAAGCTCAAAACTGTGATGATCGCCTATTGCACCTTGTTAAGCCAACGATGGCATCGCTCTGTTCTCTCTCATACCCGCAATGGTCTCAAAAATGAAGTTTTCCCAAAGAGTATGAGAAGTTTTGTGATCTAGAATCTTCCAGAGCAGTGAGCTGGAGGTGGTTTCGCATAGATGAGGTCGAATCCTCCTAATTTGACCTCTTGGTCTCATCCCTATGAGCTACCTACTTAAGATATGAGCCTAATCCTATCTTTGGAGGAGGTTTAACTCCTTATCCTAGCCTATAAATTTCCCCTCTACCATTCCCAAATGGTTGATCTATGTCCATTTGCACCCCTATATTGAGCTTATGCTTAGAGGTTATTCATTAGACTTGTAGGAGGAGTGTTGGAGAGTTTCTTGGCTTGGACTTGGATTACCACTCAAGGACAACCTTTCAAGATCAAGGCTATGGTTGTAAGCTTCCCCTTTATTCTTTAAATAAAATTACAATTGTTGGTTCATCTTCCCAACATATATGTTCATCTATGTATTTGTTTGGCATTCCTTGATTAGCTGAATAGATTATTATTGGATTTCCTATTGGTTTTGGCATGCTTTGTTGTCTCTTGGTCATTTGTGTAGGTACATAAGCATTGAAAGAAGATGGAACAAGGTCATGACACAAGTGGTTCGAGGATCTCAACAAATCGGATTAGCATCAGAACAAGTTAGGCCTTCTCTCTTGCTCATTTTCCAATCATAATATGGGAAGATGTCTAGTTGATTGTCCTTTCAGTTGCTAGACCCACTCATTGGGCTAGAGGGACCATCTCTGTCCATAGAGAGGATTAACCTTGTCAACATGGGCCTTCTAGTAGGTCCATGTCATAATCTCTTCTCTCAACAAGAGGAGGGAAAGGAAGATCCCTTGCCTTTCCAAGGGAAACATATTCATCAAAATTTACATCCATGCTAAACTCAATCTCCCTTTGACAAGATATATATATTATAAATGCTTTATAGTTTTCACAATATCCAAAAAACGTACCTTTCTTTTCAGTCACTTCTAGCTTGTTCCCCTTGTCCTTTGCCACATGAAAGTAGACAAGGAAACCATACACCCTAAGATGTCCAATATCAGGCTTCACATGTGTGAATACTTCTTTAGGAGTCTTGTTATGTAGAGCTTGATGAGGAAACCTATTTTGAACATAGACCATTGTACTTGTGGCTTCTCCCTAGAGGAACTTCGGTAACGTTTGATCATGCAACATAATGCAGGTAACTTCTACAATGGACATGTTCTTTCTTTTAACCACTCCATTCTGCTCAGGATTATAAGGTACAATAGTTTCCTTCTTGACTCCATTTTGCTTGCAACATTCAACAAACTTATTTGACTTATATTGTCCACCATTATCATACCTAAAGATATTGATTTTCTTCCCTGTTTGATTTTCTATCAACACCTTGAAGTCCTTGAACATACCAAGAGCCTCATCCTTATGCTTAGAGTAGAATATCCATGTCTTCCTGGAAAAGTCATCAATAAATATTATGCATTAGAGATGGCCACCAAAAGAATACACAGGAATGGGTCCACATAGATCAGAATTAATGAGTTGAAGAATGTCACTAGTATTTTTCTTGTTGGAGGGGAATGACCCCCTTGTCTTCTTTCCACTGACACATCCTGAACATACTCCATCATAACTAGATCGAACATTAGGAATCCTAGTAGCTAACATTCCAACTTTAGGTAGGGCTTCATAATGAACATGTGCTAGTCTTCGGTGCCATAGCTCACTTTGATGATTGTTTTCATGGACCATTTCTAACGAGAATCTTCCATTGATTGTATAGAGTCCTTCAATTCTAGATCCTGAGGTAAAAGCAATCCTCATACATGATTCCATAGGCCATGTAAGGACCTTTGCTCTTATGAAATTTACTCTTGTTCCTTTGTCTTCCAAGGAAGATATAGATACCATGTTCTTCTTTAGTCCCAGAACATACATGACCTCATGAAGAAGAATGGATTCACTAGAGTCCAAATGAAATTTGACAAAACCAAATCCCTTCACTGGATATGTAGAGTTATCCCCAAGAATTATCTTTGGATTTGTCTCCTTGTCAACCACGTTTGAGGGGACTTCCTTATACCTAGAGAAATTTATAGAATCCCCACTATCTACCAACCAACTATCATACAAATCTGGAGAGGAAGAACTAGAAGGGGAAAAAATAATAAAATATTATGATTGACTAGCAACTGCATTATTTTCATACCTGGAGTTCCTTGACCTCTTTTGAGGACAATGGCCTTCTTCACGATCATCTAAAGCATCTCTTCGTATTCTATCATCTCCTCTTCTTTGATCATGTCCTCTTATTTGACCATCTCCTTTTCTTCTATTATTGAACATGTGATTGTTTAATCCATGATTGTTGTTTTACCTTGACCTTGGAGCATTCCTCTTTTCGTGACAATCTTGAGCATAGTTTCCAAACCTGTGACAATTATAACATTCAATATTTTGGAATATCCCTATCCCTTATTGATCTTCTATTAGAGTCCCTAAATATTGAACCAGACTTCCTTGTATTAGATGGGCCTCCTCTAACTTTCATTTTATTTCCTTGAGTAGAAAATGCAGATGGCTCTCCTTATTCATGCTTTTGAATCCTACCTTTGGAGATCATTTGGGTTTCCTCTAAGGTGAATTTTCCAACCAACTCATCAAATGTTGGAAATTGATTATTTTTTCTAATAGTAGTGATGAAGGTTTCCCAAATAGGAGGAAGACCTTGTAGAGTGACCATCACCAACTCTCTATCAGATATATTCTCACTAGTAGTTTGCAATTGATCCCTTAATTGGGATACCCTCATGACATGGGACTGTGTAAATTCCCCCTTGTTCATCTTCAATTCCTTGATTCTATTCTTCAAGGAGAGGATTTGGTTGAATTTGTTGAATTGATACATCCCAACCAGCTTATCATAAATTTCATCAGACTTCTTCAAGTTACCAACATAAACAAGTAAATGATCTTGCAAACCATCAATGAGAATTTTCTTAGATTTGATCTCACCTTTATCAAGAGGCTCAAGAATTTTTCCTTCCACATTTTCTAAGACATCATTTTCATCCAATATCACTTCCAACCTGATCTTCCAAGCTGTAAAATTTGAAGAGTCGCCCAGCTTCTCAAAATCCTTGAAGAAAGAGGTAGTCATCTTGATTAAGTTAGATGGGATCCTTAAACTTATTCCAAATATGATTTCTTTATTCTCTTGTCTCTTTTAGGTTGTCTTCACCTTGGCTCTAATAGAATTTTAATTTTCCATTGTTCTATGTGGTTACAATCACTTTAGCCCAATTCTTAACTTCAATTAGCAATCAATTCAATCTTCCAATCATAAATAGAAACTATGGATAGAACAATAAATGCAATGTAAAATATAAGGCAATAAAAAACAATGAAAAGAGATACAAGGATTGGTCAAATACCAGCGAAAAACCCCATAAGGGGGAAAACCCTTTCAAATTCTTCTTCTTACTAGATTGTCATAAAATGTTCAATAAAGAGAGTAAACTGATCCAATTCACAAATAAGGAGTCAAAGGTAAACAACTTTAACTTTCCAACCAACCAATATAAAAAATCCAAGAGATGAGCCCAAAAATCAAATCTGGTCAAACTGTCCAATCTGCAATTTTGATCAAAGTGAACAGCGATCAAAGTCAAATATGCCCTAACTAGTCCAAAAGTAAATGGTCAAATACCTTCAAAAGAGCTCAATCAAAGGTTAGAATATTTAACCTTCCAATCTATTAAAACTGAAGTCAAAATAGCCCCAAATAACTCAGTCAAACCTGGTCAACGGAGAGAGAAATTCAACTGCAGTCAAAGTTCCCATAAAGCCTTGATCTATGTGCCCAAGAATTCAACCTCCAAAACAGTCTAAAAGTACCAAGTCAAACTATGCCAAACACAAAAAGCCAATGTTGGTCAAAGATAGATTTCATCCTTCTAAATTTTTCTCTCTCTCCTCTTGGTACGTGTGGATGAACACCTACAATTTTCAGATAGATCAAACCTCCAAGAGAAGAAGAATGAATGTGTGAGTGATGTGTCCAAATGAGGTGTTAATGAGCTGTACTTATAAGTGTTTGAGGAGACCTAATTTGTCTTTAAATCTGACTGGAACTTTTGTGCACTTTTGGGTTTTCACATTCAAAAAACAATTCCTTGACCAAATTAATTTTTTCCAAGGGAAAAGATGGGTCTTTCTTGATGAGTAAGGTTGTCCACTGGAAGGAATTTTCCCCTAAGTTGCCAAATTAATGCCCCTGAGTTATCAAATTAACAAGGAAAGCCACTTCTAGCGGGTTCATCAGTTCTTAGGAAAGCCACTTCTTTAATCGAAAATCTTCCCAATGGGTTCAACATCCTTGAGGCAAAAAACTTCTTGTGGCTTCATCGGTCCTTAGGAAACCCACTACTTTAATCGACAAGCTTCCCAGTGGGTTCATCAATGTTTAACTAAGCCACTTTTAGTGGGTTCATCAGCCTTAAAGTGAGCCACTACTATGTGATTCTTAGCCAACAATACCTCTTGGGTTTCCTCAGCTAGGCTACTACTAGAGAGAACTCCCTCCTTACGAACTCTTTCAATGTATTATTTTCTTGTTCCTCCTCCCATGAGGAATTTCCCCCCCTTAATGACTAACTCTAGCACCCTTCATGAATTAGTGAATTCATGAATGAAAAAATATTGAATGAATCCTCTCTTACTCTAGAGGCTTCCTTCTGCTGCCTTCCATGACTATTGTTACAACTATATATTGCTTGCATGGACGTACACCTAACTAGTGCAACCACCCTGCCAACATAGTCCACACTGTAGTTTCATTTTTGTCCTATTTCCTTGCATATTTTCCAAGAGAGTTATGGATCTTGTCCTTTCTTCCTATAGCTTAATTTAATGTATAGTCAACCCATTTAAGGCACACCAATCAGCTTCCCATGACTGGCATTAATAAACAACTCCCTCAACTTCCCAAAGCAATTTCTCTCCCCATGATTTGAAATATATGTCCTATATTTCAAGAATTTTAATTATACATAATGGCTATATTCTTTATAATAGGTTATTAGCCCAAGGGGGTTGTCACAAACCCCACTCCCTTGGAGGAACACAATCATCGGTGTTCTAATTCCTGAGCACAAATATTAAAAATGATAACCAAAGAATAATTCACTGTGAGCTTTATAAACATAGCTCAATTTAAAATTACATTTATATACACAGTTGCTTTCCCAACAAATTAATGAGAATAAACTTCATTAAATCGTCCATCTTGCAATGCCTTATTTATATTTATGGTCCTCTTTTTTTGCCCAATCTAGCTTGATAACGTTTCTCTCTTCGTGTATTCTTCATCTCCAGTGCGATGCTACACAATCTAATATCTTCAAGTTGTTGTTTGTCCTACAGCCAACTCCATTCACCCAAACCAAGCAGTTCCCATGCTTTCCTACATCATGGCATACAATCTATCATGAGATTCATCATAAAGAAAGTGCAATGAAGTTAAGTTATACCTCATTAGAAAAAAGTGAAACCCTACAATTTTCTTCCTATCATAGCAAAACTGATTAGTACATAATTCCAATCATTATAAATCGAAATTTTAACTAGAGTTAAATCATGGTAACAACTTAGAAATTCATTAATTCAATTAGTATGACTAATACTTATTTTTTGTTTTCTTTTTAACCACTTTGATCCACACATACTGAGTCATTTTCCAAGCTTGGCTAGTACAACAATGATCACACAACTCCATACAGTATTAAATCACGTGCAATGAGATGGTTGTCAAACCTGCAAAATCCAATGGTGTACACGCTCTATGCAATCTTCGGCCCTCTCTTCGCTTCTGTTGATGGTGTTGGACCCGCCAACATTCAGGGGATCTCCCCGGTATGAAGTCCCAACTAGACCTCACACCATTTGGTATAGGAGTCCCATCCGGTATGATGGCCCGATTTCCATTATCTTAAATGTTTTCCTTAGCTCTTACTTGTCAACACATGAGAGTGGTATGATTTGTCTTCGAGGTTCACGTGCCTGGTGAGTGCTAGTGTTACTTGTGTCAAGGTTCTTTCACCTCATAGAGAGAGGGTGGAAGTGAGTCTCCAGTCGAACAGGAAGAGCCCCAACTCTGCCAGAGACACACAACACGACAAGACATGCACAGCTTCTGGTGGAGAAGTCCACAAGGATGCGACATTTAGGGATAACACGTACAACACTCAATGGAGTAGTTCACGCGAGTGTGATGGTTGTTATAACAAGTTTATGGGAAAGGTTTTGTCTAATGTCCGGTGAGGTAGCCCACGTGGGCAAGATAGCATTAAAAACTTATACAACACATTTTAATAAACATATGTATTAGAAAAACCGAAAGAGTTCAAGTGTTTTAACACAGGTTAAAGCAACATGCATTACAAGTGTTCATAGATTAGTCTTACAAACAATTACAATACATGTGTGAAAACATGTTGGCCTATTATCAGGCTTCTAAATTAAGTGAATGTTCCAAGACACATCAGTACACCATACATCACTAACCCCATAAAAGGGGCATTAGAGCCACTACTCGCTCCTCAAAGAAAAGACTACAGACTCTAAAGGCTATGTGGGAGGAGCCAATGTGAAAAATTCCTTTGCATGTACAAATGAGGGGGTATTTATAGCCAAGGGTGAAACTGGTCGTTGTGATTGTTCGACTTCCCTCATGATTGTTTGAATTATTTAACTCTTCAGCTTTACATGACTCTTCATATCACATGTGGGTCTCTTGGACTTCCACGTTACATTACATTGATTTACAACAGTATGGACCACAGTAGTGATGTGGCCGACATGACTCATGACACGACTCGACACGACAATTTTGGTATGTTCATGTTGTTGTTGGTGTGCATGTTGAGCTGCAATGTTGCTGAGTGATGGATATGTTATTGGTGTATCGTAGCTTCACCTCTGCATGGCAAGGTGTGCAGGGTCTTCGATGGTCTTGGTGTTCGCTTGATGTCGCATGTGCATGTTTCTCGTTTGCTTGTACTTTGGCATGCTTCACAAGTTCGTCTGTTCGCGAAAAAATCTCCTCGCATGCATTCTTTCGTCCGTTTGCGAAAAAATATCCTCGCATGTGCTCTCCTAGTTCATTCTGTTCGTCATCATGTCTCATCCATGTACCTGTATCTACAATCACGCATGACAAGATGACATCAAATCCATAAACCTCATGTCTACCATGATGCATTATCATTTTATTTCGGATGTGGGTGACCAGGAGAGAGGACAAGGCTATGAAACTACCAAGGAACATTTCAAGTTGGGATGCGAGCTTTGAACACTACTAGTGAAAATTGTGCAGAAGTCACTCGAAGACTGAGATGGACAATCCGGAACAACAGTGACTGTCTGCAGGATCTGGCTCAACTAGAGGGAAGATCTGTACAATTTCTTGAGGGAACCAGTGCAGGAAACGGGGCTTGGTAGCAAAAACTATGCAATTCCTCCGGGGAGCTGGCAGCGGGCTGCAGGAGGCTTGCCGAGAAAAAATGTGCATTTTTTCAGGTAGCTGGCAGCGGGCTACAGGATTGCTAGTGACAAAAACTGCGCAATTGTTGGGGAGATGACCTGTTGAACACTTCTACACAATTTCTGAGCTGAGCGAGATGCTAGACAGCTGAGGGACTGCTCATGAAATCTACGTAGTTTTCTGGGTGAGCAGCAGGCCGGCTGACTAGGTGGTTGGCTGGAAAACTGCACAAATTTTTGAGGGAGATAGTGATGGACACTGGGTGTCTGTTCGACCTGTCTGTGTAGTTTCTTCAGTCAGTGGAGTGGGCATTCTTGGCAGATTTTGCGCAATTTTTTAGGGGAGTGAGTCCCGAGGTCATTTCTTGGTCAAACTCTCTAATTTACTAGCAGGAGGCTTGGTTGATGTGCTTGCGAGCAGCGGAGATTGAAATGGCTTGTTGGACACTTATGTGTTGTTCTGGGTGACAGTCATTTGAGTCGATTCTAGGGTGGAAGTCTAGATGTTGGAGGGTGATCTGGTCATCATAACTTCAGAAAAATAACTAAGTGTGTGAGCCAGTGAACTTCTGCATACATGACCTTGTGAACACACACTCAACATGACTCGAAACCAAGACGCCTCAAACCATCAAGACAACATATGCTCGATCTGATTGACCGATGGTGTAAACGATAAGCGTGACGCTTGTGATAGATCGTTGAACGATTGTGACGACGCTTGTGCGACAGTGCATATAACTTCATGTGTAAGTGCGACAAATGTTTACATAGCGAATACAACTTGTGCACACGAAGCAGGACCTTCTGTGTGGACAAACATGGCTGCAAGCATGACATTGTAACCAACATGCAAAAATATGTTCGTTGAATGGTCAAGCGAGGAGGGTACAAAGACTCACTACTATCTCATAGAATGAGTCCAAGTGCTTACAAACATCAAGGGAAAACCCCAAGGAAGTCTCTGAAATTGGATGCAGGCCAAAATTTTGGGGGGTGTTGCTACCGCTACAACACTTGGCGACACACTGGTTGAATTCCAGATTCTCTGTTTTGGTCCATTTATAGCATAGGGCCTTGGTCCTTGAGGGAGTATTGAATCATTGTGCTAGTTACTTCATCTTCCCCAATGACCCTATGGATAGACATGGTTCATCTTTCGCCAACTCAGCCAAACACAACAACAGGTTTTAGCTAGATCACAGTGTTTCGAAATCGGGAAGGGTAGTTTGGCTCACGAGTAAAAATTATCAAAGTATAAGTTTTCATCTCTGGTGTTGCTTCGCTACCAACAGGCCTAGATAGTACCCCGTCGAAGTCATGCAGGAACACACGCATTGCTCCACTACCAGTGAGCTTGGTCAATACCTCAGTGGAGTTTCATGCTTCACCTTTCTATGCAGGAAGCATTTCTCTTCTTTTGCCTTTGTATTTTTTAAAGAGGACTGTGCATAGGCACTTATTTATTTTTGGGGCAGAAGATGGATCCCGACTTATTGAGAGCAGAAGAGGTTGTTCCTTCAGAGAAGCATGTAAGACCTATGACAAAAGTTTTCTCATTTAGATTTTCCCCTTCTCCATTTCTACTAGTTGGACGAGCCTGATCACACAGAGTAAAAGGCTAAGTACAAGCATGGGGCTTCCCAGTGTGGACTCAGGTTCATGGTTGGACCCAAGCTTCCCTTGCAAACATCTCATATTTTCTGTGAAGACTTCATCAATTTAAGGTTACAACCAAGGACACAAAATACAACCAAAGGACAGGCTAATTATTGTAGTGTCACAAGACTCTTTAGATCCCAGCCGCATACTCATTCAAAATCCAGAACTTAGTAAAGTGCAACACTTATTTACAAAAAACCAAAAATAGAAAGATACTAAATAAAAAAAACAAAACAAAACAAAAATAGTAAAGCAAAGTGAAAAAGAAAAACAATAAGTAGTAAACAAACTATGTACATAGCGCGGGGCGCAACCTCGACTTACTGAAAGTAATGCTTGATATCTTGGTCGTTAACAGGGAGGTTGTCAATTCTCCTATCAAGCGATTGCAGAAAATATGTGTGTGGGCCAAGCTTCTCATGGAATGTGTACGGACAAATCCACATGGACTTGAACTTCGTATGCATGCCTTTGTCTTCATGGGGTTTATCCCATTTCAAGACTAAGTCACCAACATCGAAGTTAGGATTCCCTGCAGACTTCTTATCGAACCATCTCTTGATACAGTTATTGTGGAGTGTAAACTTTTCTTTTGCTTTCATCCTTTTTTTCTTGTAGTTTGTGAAGTGTATCCATCCTACATTGAACTAGCAGACAAGGCTTGCCTTGGGATTCTTAAGACAATTGAAGCGCAGGCAAGTAGATGTTGGGTGGTAGGATTACTTCTTTACCATAGACCAGGAAGTATGGAGAGGTATTCAGAGAGGGTTTTGGTGTTACACGGTCAGCCCATAAATCATTTTTCAAGGCAGAGTTCCAGTTATGCTGCTGAGAGTAAACGATCTTTTTTATTATACAGATAAGGTTTTTGTTCGTGGATTCTAGGAGATTGTTACCCTGTGAGTAGTAGTTAGATGAGTGTTTCAACACAATACCATTTTGCAATGCAAAATCATAAAGCTTTAAATATGAAAAGTACATTGCATTGTCAAACATAAGTGATACCAAGACACCAAAGCGTGAGATGATGTTCTGTTGGAGGAATTCGATGACTGCCTGGTCATTCACTTGCTTGAGTGGAATTGCTTTTGTCCACCTTGTGAAGTAATCAGTTGCTGTCAAAATGTAGCAGTGTTGTTTCGACGAATGTGGGAAAATTTCCCCAATGATGTCTAGGCCCCATTGTTGGAATGGCTCAATCATTGCAACAGGGTGCAGTGGGGCTACTGACCTTCATGTTCTATTGGCGCATCGCTGATAGACCAGGCACTTGCAGACGTAAGTATGTGCATCCTTGAATAATGTGGGCTAGTAGAAACTGGATCATATAACGTTGTGTGCAGTGGTATTTCTTGCAAAGTGGCCTTTGACTGGTCTATCATGCAGATCTTGAAAAACCTTCTCTGATTCATGTGCCTCCAGGCACCTGAGCAATATTTTTTTACTATGTTTCTGTAAATCACTCCGTGTACCAATTGATAGGCTAAATTTTTGGGGTGCATTGCCCTCTTCTGTCTAATGGAGAAGTGAGAGGGTATGGTGTCGTTCTCAAGGTATTGGTGCACATCTTCATACCAAGAGTTTCTGCATGCAGTGAGTGGTGCTCGGACTACATCATACATTTCAATTTCCTACTCCCAGCCGGTGAGCTTTGCTTCTTCCTCCTATGCGTGTACTGCCTCAGCTGTGACTCTGTAGAGACCATAACTCTTGATAGTTTGAAGTGGCTTGATTTCAAGGTCATAATCTTGCAAGCCTGTCATCCAGTTTGCATTTTTTTCACCTAGCTTTTGTTGTATGAGTAGTGAGCGGACTACTGGGTGAGGCACATACACTATGCAATGGTTCTTCAATAAGTAGGGTCTAAAGTGTTTCACTGCCTTGTATAGTGCATATGTTTGTTTTTCAATGGCTGGGTAGTTTATTTCAGGTTCCTACATGCTTGTTCTCATGAAGGCAATGGGACGTTCGTCGTTCAGCTCATCCTTCTGAGTGAGTACTGCAGCGAGTGAGTTGTCGGAGGCAAAGGTGTATAGCAGGAAGTATTTGTTGACATATGGGTTGTAGAGTGTAGGTGCTTCTGCAATAACCTTCTTGATACAGGTAAATGCATACTTTTCCCCTTGCCCCAGCTGTAGATTTCATCCTTCTTGATTGTGTCTTGCATTGCTTTTACTATCTACGCATAGTCTGATATGAACTTCCGAAGGAAGTGTATCTTTCCCAAGAAGGATTGCATTTCTTTCTTGTTGGTTGGGTGAGGGATATGTGTAATAGTCCAGATTCGGTCTGGATCAACCTTGATCTCGCTTTTGGCAACTATGTGCCAAAGGAGGTTGCCCTCAAACACTACAAATATGCTCTTTTTTGGATTCAAGGAAATCCCGTATTTTCGGCATCACTAAAAAAATTTCTTCAAATGGCATATGTGGTCTTCTTGTTTTCTTGAAAACGCAATCACATCAGGTACACTACTACGCTCTATCCAATGAGTCCACGGAAGGCGATGTCCATGGCATGCTGAAAGGTTGCACCTACATTCACAAGCCTAAATGGCATTCATTTGTATGCGAACGTACCCCACTTGGTACAGAAGGTATTTTTGAGTCTATCAGGTTCTGCTACCAGGACCTAATTATATCTTGAAAACCTGTCAAGTAAGGAAAACATTTGTGCCCCAGATAATGTCTACAAAATGTGCTCCATTTGTCTGAGGCATGATTCAAGTTCTGGAAACCAACACACAAGCAGATTTCCCCTGACTTCTTACATACAGGAACAAGGTTTGAAACCCATGTGGAGTGACGAACTTTGTATATGATCCATGCATCCAACAGCTTGGTGAGCTCTTTTTGTATGAGGGGTTCAAGTGACTAATTTACTTTCCTCAACTTTTGCTAATATGGCTTGACCCCTTTTTTGAGCGGAATGATTTGTTCGATTATTCACGTGTCGTAAGTTTTCAGATCATCATACGTCCATGCGAACACATCTCAGTACTATTTGAACAATGGACAAAGGCTTGTCGCTCCCGCTGTGTGCAACACGTACCGAGATTGATGAACGCCAGATCTTATTATGTCCCTAAGTTAATTAGTTCATGCATCATGGTAGAGTTGTGGGTTTTGTTGTTCCTTGGCCCCTGAAAGCGTTCTTGCAAGTCATAGAGATTTTCTAAAGATACCACACCCTTGGGGATGAGGTGGACTTTCTTGTTATCTGCCCCAGCTTGCAAAGATTTCTCGTTCTCGTCTTCGTCCATCATTGCATCCTTGAATATATCAACGTTGGCCATGGAATTCAGTATCTGTTGATCATCATCAAACACGTGTAAATTAGTTATGTTATCCAGGATAGAAGTTCTATACAAAATCTCAAGAATAAATTTATCCCTAAGTGGTGAAATTCTAGAAGTTGCGTTTACCAAAGCATTGGCAGCTGCATTACGCGTTCTTGGTACAACAGTGATATTAAACACTTGGAAGTTAGATATCAATCACCATACCTCTTGCTGGTAACTTTTGAGATGAGGTGATAAATAGTGTATGGTGTTACATACCTATCGTACCACTATTTATGAAAAACCTGCCACTTTGAGTGCGGCCACGTTGAGGCTAATGGATTTTTGCAAGCCCAACATGAGTGCTTCATATTCAGCAATGTTGTTTGTGCACTCAAACTCCAAGTGGCTTGAAATCAAATGTTTCTTATTTTTTGGGTAAATCAAGGCACACCCAGCTCCAAAGCCATCCAGTGTCTTTGATCCGTCAAAGTACATGGTCCATAACTCGTCTTTACACAAACTATTCGACACGCTTGCACTACTATACTGCTATCTCTATTGATACCACTACTAATGTTATAATGCACTATATAAGTTTCATTTCCATCAATTGGGCAACGAAGGAGACCCAACTGCGTGTCTTGTGGGGTCAACATTGGCCATGTGGGATAACACCCCAGCGCTGTTTCCAAGAGGCAATTGTCGAACATGAGCTCTGCGAAGGCTAACGGTTCATTTTTTCCATTGATGGGAGCGACATTGTGCCTCATTTATCTCTCGGATAACACCCACATTTGATTGTTTTTTCCCTTGTACGAAGCCACAAGTGTGACTAGTCAGTAGCAAAGTATTCGTTCAACTTGCTAGACTAGTCTCTATTGAGTAGTAAGCCATACGCTTCAGGTATGTTCACAACAACAATGTTTATGCATTGGTGAACTCAGTTGTCATGATATAGTCAGATGATCACATCTTGAAGTTCACCAATCGCTGATATGGATGTCTGATCGAGTTGGATGATCTGCGCAAATGTATTGCTCCATTGTGCATTGATCTTTTTGGCAATGGAGAGCGACATGACGTTGGTTGTTGCGCTAAAATCAACCAAACAATTGTGAACATTACAGTTAAAGATTTCAAATGAGAGCAGGAATGGAGGGAAAAAAAATTTTGCTTCACCCATCCGGATTGTGTTTAGCACAGTTGAAAGTGATCCGGGAGGTGTGTTTGCTCCCTTGTTGGTAGAGGTTGCGTTATCCGTAGATGTCTGCCCTAGTGCGCATAGCAAGATGTCCCGCTGACTCTAAATCTTACTAAACTCAAACAAATTGATGTTTCTACTTTTATTCATGTCTTCTATAATGTTGTAATCTAGAGTGGGTAGACTCACCGAGATGTCTGAGGTAAGACTGGTGTTCGTGTTGTCCCGCAGAGTGTTCTGTAGTTTTCTACTCATGGACTTATTCTTATCCACCGCTATCCACTTAGGTTTGCTTTGTGTTTTCTTCTTTTGGATGGCTGGTGGATCAAACTTCCTCAGTAGTTCGAGCCTTTTTTGCATCTCCCCAAGTGTACGAGGAGCCCCTTGACTTCTGAGATTTTAACGACCATTTTTTTTGGGGTTGATTTCGATGTTTGTCTTATGTGTTGCTTACGAGTACTGATACATGTTCACCACCTACCTAGTGCTTGATGCCTCATCAAGTGCAACAAATTTGTCACCATCTATGTCTCCTAGATGTCCCTACGGACTACTCATAATATTTGGCATGTGATTGCATACTGAGCCTACGACTCGTTTCCAATCTGAACAAGACCCTTATGGGTACTCATCTTCATGAAATGAAAAAAAATCATTGTTCACGCATTGTTCAAGCTGGAACACTGAGTTGGAGCTCTACATAGTTTTAATAGGGAAGTGATTGTTGTCTGATGACATGCTTCCTTGCCTTTGTCTGGGTGGCTAGCTGCTCGCAGATGTGTCAATTGTTCATTGTTTGACCTCAAACACTTTTGTTGTCAAGTTTTTTACTAGACGAGTAAGGGTTTCAATATCACTTTTTTCCTTGTCCTTACCCTTACTCGCCGCAGCCTGGGGCTTCGTGCTCGCATCTCTGGATTCCTTCATTGGTTTATCATCCTTGATAAGTCCAATCGCACGTAGGTCTTTCTCTACAGCAACTGCCTCTTCACAATTTTCTAGCAGTGTTGGTTTCACAGCTTGCTTGACGAACTGCACAATGTTGGTTGGCAGTGCAGACATGTAGTAATCGACAGTGATGGAGTCATGAGGTTTCGTGTTCACTACAAACTTATTCAATATGCGTAGAAACCTCTGGTTTGAAATATTTTAACTTTTCTTTCCCCTCCATCTTCAGGCTTCCCAATTCTTTGAGTAACATGACTGGGGTCTTGTCATCAACAAACCTTTCCAGAAACATGCGTTTGAACGTACCCTAGTTAGGGATGAGTTGACAGGAAGGTTATGATACCATATTGCTGCGCGACCATCCAAGGTACATGGAAATAATTTGCATGTAATGTCATCGTACCATACCTCAAGTGTCTGCAGCTGTAGGTAGAAGTTTTCCAAATGATCTTCTTCCTTCATTGCTCTGTCATGGTCGTACTTCATGAACATTCTCTCTGAACGCTTTAGCATCTTGTGCAAAGCACCCAAGAGAGATAATGGTCCCTGAGTCATCCATTCCATATTTTGGTTAGCCATGTCATCTTCTTCTTCTTCCTCCTCCTCTTCTTCAGAATCTAACGGTTCCAGCTCTAAGTTTGTTGGTTCGTCTCCTCCTCCACTGCCTTCCCCTCTACCTCCTGTACCATAATCTGATCCCGAGATCACGAGGGTGTCTCTTTCTCCCTGTTGGAAGATTGGAGGCTCCTCTCCATTTTCAATAGCTTTTGCTAGACCTTCAAGTGTGGCAAGAACTTCTTCTTCCATCGATGATACAACAACCCCTGTGGGAGTGGTTTTTGGATTTCTTGATGCGTATGGAAGATGTGGTAATCACGGGATTAGTCTGACTGCTTTCGCAAACTAACAGGTGATGGGATGGATGGAGTGTAGGTGTTGATATGAAATTTCACGTTCATGTATGGGAGGTGAGGAGTAACCAACTTCAGAGTCACACGTAGGTGAGAGGGAGTGCGAGTTACTGCCTTGACTAGATGATTGATGAGTGGGGGTGAGAGGAAATTCATCCATAAACAACTGGAGGCCCTCCTTCTAGCACCATAAATGTTGACAATGTTGGACCTGCCAACATTCAAGGGATCTCCCCAGTATGAAGTCCCAGCTAGACTTCACACTGTTTCATGTAGGAGTCCCATCCGGTATGATGGCCCGGTCGCCACTATCTTAAATGTTTGCCTTAACTCTTGCTTATCAACACATGAGAGTGGTATGCTTTATCTTCGAGTTTCGCGTGCCTAGTGATTGCTAGTGTTCTTGTGTCAAGGTTCTTTCACTGCATAGAGAGAGGGTGGAAGTGAGTCTCCAGTCAAATGGGAAGAGTCACAACTCTGTCAGGGACACACAACACGACATGACATGAGTAGCTTCCGATGGATCAATCCACACTAATGTGACAAACACACACATAAGAAGGTATAGCACGTGCAACACTCAATGGAGTTGTTCACATGAGTGTGACGGTCATTATAACAAGTTTATGGGAAAGGTTATGTCAGATGTCCCATGAGGCATCCCACACGGGCAAGATAGCGTTAACAACTTATACAACACATTTTCATAAACATATGTATTACAACAACTAAAAGAGTTCAAGTGTTTTAACACAGGTTAAAGCAACATGCATTACAAGTGTTCCAAGATTAGTCTTACAAACAATTACAATACATGTGTGAAAACGTGATGGTCTGTTATCAGGCTTTTGAATTAAGCAAAAGTTCCAAGACACATCTGTACGCCATACATCACTAACCTCGTAAAAGGGGCGTTGGCACCACTGCTCGCTCCTAAAAAAAAAGACTACAAAATCTCAAGGCTATGTGGGAGGAGCCAAGGTGAAAAAGTCCTTTGCATGTACAAATGAGAGAGTATTTATAGCCAAGGGTGAAAATGGCCCTTGTGACTGTTTGACTTCCCACATGACTATTTGAATTATTTGACTCTTCAGCTTTACATGACTCTTCATATGACATGTGGGTCTCTTGGACTTCCACATTACATTACATTGATTTACAACAATATGGTCCACAGTGGTGATGTGGCCGAGATGACTCATTACACGACTCAACACGACAATGCTGGTATGTTCATGTTGTTGCTGGTGTGCATGTCGAGCTGCAGTGCTACTGAGTGATGGACATGCTCTTTATGTATCGTAGCTTCACCTTCGCATGGCAATGTGTGCAGATTGTTCAATGGTCTTGGTGCTTGTTTGATGTCACATGTGCACATTTCTCCTTTTCTTTTACATTGGCATGCTTCACATGTGCGTCCATTCGAGAAAAAATCTCCTCACATGCATTGTCTGTTTCCGAAAAAATATCCTCGCATGCATTGTCTGTTTGCGAAAAAATCTCCTCACATGCATCATCCATTCACGAACAAATCTCCTCGCATGTTCTCTCCTAGTTCATCTCACTCGTCGTTGCATCATGTCTCATCCATGTACCTGTATCTGCAATCATTCATGACGAGACAACATCAAATCCATAAACCTCCTAGTCTACCATGATGCATTGTCATTCGATTTCAAATTCAAGTGATTGGGAGAGAGGACAAGGCTATGAAACCACGCAAGGCAGATTTCAAGCTAGGATGTGGGCTCTGGGCACTACTGGTGAAAATTGCATAGAAGTCACTGGGAGACTGAGATGGAAAATCCAGATCAGCAATGACTATCCACGGGATCTGGCTCAACTAAAGAGAAGATCTGTGTAATTTATTAAGGGAAGAAGTGCAGGCAACAGAGGGGCTTGGTAGCAAAAACTGCGCAATTCCTCTAGGGAGTTGGCAACCATCTGCAAAAGGCTTGCCGGGAAAAAATGTGCCTTTTTTTCAGGAAGTTGGCAGCCGGTTGCGAGATTGCTGGTAAAAAAAATTGCCCAATTGCTGGGAGGATGACCTGCTAAACACCTCTGCGCAATTTCTGAGTTGAGCAGGAGGATGGGCAGCTGAGGGACTACTCATGAAATTTTCACATTTTCTGGGTGAGCTGCAGGCTAGATAACTGGGTGGATGGATGGAAAACTGCGCAATTTTTTTAGAGAGACAGTGACGGACACTGGGTTTCTGTCTGGCCTGTCTATGCAATTTCTTTAGTCAGTTGAGCGGGCATGCTTGGCAAATTTTGATCAAGTTCTTAGGAGAGTGAGTCTCAGGGTCACTGCCCGATCAAACTCTATGGTTGACCAATAGGAGGCTTGGTTGATGTGCTTGCGGGCAGCACATATTGAAATGGCTCGTTGGACACTTCTGCATTGTTCAGGGTGACAATCGGTCCGGTCGATTCTAGGGTGGAAGTCTAGCTATTGGAGGGTGATCCGATCATCATAACTTCAGAAAAATAACTAGGTGTGTGAGCGAGTGAACTTGTGCATGCATGACCTTGCGAACACACACTCAACATGACTCGAAACCAAGACACCTCAAACCATCAAGACAACATATGCTCGATCTAACTGACCGACGATGTGAGCGACAAGCGTGACACTTGTGATAGATCATTGAACAACCACGAAAACACTTACGCAATACTGCATACAACTTGATGTGTAAGTGTGACGTATGTTTAAATAATGAATACAACTTGTGCACACGAAGTGGGACCTTGTGTGGCTAGAACATCACTGCAAGCATGACATTGTAACCAACATGCAAAAATATTTTCGTTGAGAGGTCAAGCGAGGAGGGTGCAAAGACTCACTACGAGCTCACGGGATGCGCCTAAGTGCTCGCAAACATCAAGGAAAAAACCCAAGGAAGATTCTTGAATTGGATGCAGACCAAAATTTTGGAGGGTGTTGCAGCCGCTACAACATCTTCTTAGCCTTAATAACCTCTTTCTGACATTGTCAACATGAATTTTGTCTGCATATCGAGAGTTTTTTGCATGATACAACAACTCTTGTATGCATGACCAATTTTGTATCATCATTGTGTTGAGTCTTGCCCACTCTTTGGATTGCAAACATAGTGGTTTAACCCAAATCATAGGGGGAAGTGTGCTCAATATCGAGGGATTAATTCCATTATGAAGGTGGTTCATCAGTAAATTAGCAAGCGCTTAACAAGTACCAAGTGGCTTTTTGTTCTAACTACAAGCACCCATTGATTCCACAACTATGGTGGTTCATCAACCAGTTAGCAAGCACTTAGCAAGTGCTAAGTGGTTTGTTAGTCTAAGTACAAGCACCTATTGATTTATTTGATTGTTCGAAAAGCACTAAGTGGTTTAACAAATAAATCAATCACTTAGTGGTGTAATAGAAAAAATCCAAGCATTGAGTGGTTTAAAAAACAAGGAAATCACTCAGTGGTCATGGAGTCTTATAGTCAAGATACTAATTATGACTTTCTCCCTGCATGTCGGAGATTACACTACTCTTTAATTGTTGACATAACCTTCAACATCCCTTGTTTACAACCATGGCATAGCATGTGTGTCATAATTTTAAGATAATAAAATCATAATTCATTCTGGGCCTTCTCTTGTCCAATTAATTCCTCACACAACCAGGAATACTATCTGGATAACTTCATTATGTTATCCCAACAAGCCATTCAATATGCATCACATAAATTTGAACAATCATTCTTCCCCAAGAATGATTGTTACACAACATTTTGTCACTATCCCTGTACTCCCCATCTACGATCCTAGAGGACCTATATAGTGTACCTGACATGCTTTCCTATCATGAAGAAACTCCCATTGTGTCCCTCTTCATGGGCAGAACAATTCCCTTTTGCATCATTTCCCAAAAATCTTATGTTTATCCCATTTTACAAGATCGGCGCTAATGACCCGTTGTTTCATAACACCCATGTCCTCCTCACGCCGATATGCAGGGATTACAACTATCCCTAGCATTGATCAGATCGATTGAGCCCTTTCTCAGTCACGCCAATCCTCTTTTGGAATGTTTTTTAAATATGCAGCCGAAGCTTCCAACTCTAGAAGCTTCGTAACGGAAGTCTGGTAAATGGTTAGGGCAGATGGAATCAAGGAGGTCAGTTTGGGCTCCTTTCCCCTATTAGGATGGACTAATCCAAGAGATAAGGCCTTCCCCCATGAGAAGAGGAACAATCTCCCCTCCATCCAAGCTATATAAGCCTTTGTTCTTCCCAAGCACAAGTTAGTCGTAATTAAGTTCTGGTTGAAGTTTTGATTTTTGAGTAATCAGCAAGTTACCCATAGTTTGTAGCTCTCTAGTTTGTGTTTAAGGGAGAATTGTGAGTTTGGTTTGGTGTGAAGACTAAAGGGAAGAGCCTTAAGACTACCTTTGTTGGGGCTATCTATGAGATGCTAGCAGAAGTGTATGGGAACCCGATATGTCGGAGGAGAACGACAACGTCAAGACATCAGTTGTAATCTCTTCTTGAACTATTATAGATGCAACTATCGATTGATTTCCTACATGAAATGTCATCTCACATTTTTATGGCTTAATGTTTCTTGACTTATTAAGTAGGTTAAATGCAATTTGTATGTTATCACATTTTTTGTTTGTTGTTGTTTACTTGTTTCAGGTGTTCAAAGGAAGGAAACGAAAGATAACTGGAGCAAGGAAGTAAGATCATCACCAAGAGGAATAGCGTACTAATAGGTATGCCCTCTTATTTGATTCTATCTTAAGGAGATCTTCCATAGATTGTTTGCTTGTGGCTAGACCCTCTCTCTTGGGCTAGAGGAATTGTTTGTGTCCGCACTTAGAATTTACCTGCACCACAAATTGGCGACTTCATTGGGGAGCCAATCCTTCTATTTGATTGATTGTCATTTTATGGTTTTGTGTGAACTTTTCTAGTATCACCTTTTCCCTTTAGTGTTCTCTGCTTTGCCTGATTTACTACTGTGAGCTTGAAATTTACAGTGGCAAGTCTGGTCTTAACCTTGGAAAAATTTTATTTGTTTTCGTTGAATCCTTGGTCAGCGCATTTATTTTTCTAACAATCACACTGATCAACATGAGTTTCTCAAAAACAGTCACGCTGACCCCCTTTTGGTGTGTGTTGTTAGTTAGGCAGTCATGCTGATTCCTGTAGGTGAAGATTAGGGTTTACCCTAGATCATAACCAGTGCGTCTTGCCCTTCTGATTTCTATCTCTCAGCTTGTTTTGACTGTGTTCTCCCTGGATGGAAAGCTCATTAGCTGGGTTTGTGTGCTTGTTTGGTTTATCCCACCCTCTGATGTGTTAAGCATAGCCCTATGTGAATTTCCTTTTTTTATTTTTTCTTTGAATCCCTCAATCAACGTTACTTGTAGCCTAGCCAGTTGCATCAATCAGCCCAACAACCCTAGTTGTAGTCTGGCCAGTCGTGGCAGTCGTGCCGATCGACGCTAGTTGTCAGTTAGGCAGTAGTGTCCGTCTTTGAGTTAAGAAAAAATCAAAATTTCTCCCATTCCAATGCTAGTGTGTCTTGTCCCTCAAAATCTCTTCTTCTGCCCAGAAGTGACTAGAATGCTTTGTTTGCTGGTTTTTTATTAATTTATTGATTTGAATTTTCATTGCTTGATTTTTTGAGTTTTTGGATGGTTTCTATGACCCTAGGGCATCTATATCAATTACCGTTCATTTGTTTGTTTACTCATTATGTCAAGTTTCTGATTTGTTGCTTCATTTTGTCCATCTTTCAGTTGCAACATCTCCATTGCTTCATTTTCAATCAAATGACTGAAAGAGTCTCGTTTGTTCTCTTATTTTGAGTGTCTCTTTTCTCGTTTCGAGCATAAATTACATTGCTTGGTTTGACGATTGAAGCATTTATGTGTTTGGTTTGTTCGATTCAGGGAAGAAGTTTCATTTATCATGCTTTGGATTTGATCAATGCTTGTTTTTTCGAAATTGTGAAAATTTTCATTAAAGTGCTTTATGTGAAAGATTCATTTTGCATTTTATGAAAGAAGAACATCATTCTAGTTTACTTAAGTGAAAATATTGCATTAGTAGCATTATTGAGAAGCTAGAATTTCATCATCATAGGCATGGAAATGAAATGGAACTTATTTTGTTGTTAAGGGAAGATTAAGTTCATTTAGGAGATAGATTAGTGAAAGATTTCATTCATTGATTAATGAATTGATTTTTTGTTCCCTATCTCTCAATTAGTGTTAACTTTCATTCGAAGACAAATATCTCTTTTCTCATATAGCTGCATGTAGGATTTTTTTTAGATGACAGCGGTGGGGCCTTGTAATTGAAACCTAATTCAATATCAACCGTTAAAATTTATTGAATTAACCTAAGGAAGCATTGAAACTTAATGCTCGCATTTAGTTCTGGCGTCTTTAAACCTAATGTTCACATTTTGTTCTGGCGTCTTTAAACCTAGCAATTGTCATTCGCTTCGGCATTAGACAGCGCTAGTACAAACTTGTGCTCCACGTACCATCGTGTATATAAAGGGAGACCCCACTAGGTTTGCAATCCTCTATACATAGGAAGCCGAGTCTACCGCCTTGTAAACGTGATACACCGAACACAACATTCGGAGAGATAGCCTACTCATACTTTTCGGTTTCCCGGGAGGTATTCTACAGTTCAGGGTTACATGGTAATCCCTTTTGCCTAGAGTACCCTAAGTAGTCATTTTTGATCTTTACTAACTCTTTAAATTTGAAAATATCATTGAGCACTTTTCCTTTCGAGCTCATTAATTCTGAAAGCAACTAGAGTCACCTTACATCCTTTTCTTGACTCTTAAAACATGAAAAGGCAAAGTTTTGTTTCAATGTTCTAAAATTAACTTCCCACGAAATATTTCTAGTTAAAGTTATATTCCTTAGTCATTCTTTAAGGTCAATTCCAATGGAAACATTTATAGAGTCTACCAGTCAAGGATTCCCCTCAGATGGGAATCCTGGTCCTTTTCCTTCTTTTTGAAACGCTAGTTCTCCTTATATGGCGACGTTGTCTCTTCCTAGGTTAACCATTGGTCTACCTGTCTGGTCATTTTCGACCTTGACGGTCCTGAGTGTAATGACTCCTGTCCAAATGTCTCCTTCATTGGAATCATGTCACGATGATTCTAAGGTTGACCCCTCGCCTTCTTCCCACATTTCTTAACCCTCCTCTTCTACTTCGCCTCATGAAAGTTTCAAATCTAGTAACCAGGAGGCTAAGAAGAAGAAGAAGAAGACGAAGAAGAAGAAGTCAGATAAGCGAGAGGCTAATCGTGCAGCTATTGCTCCAAATACACCTCCTATAGACAAACTTTCTGATCCTCCATGGAAGGTAAAATTCCCTTGCAGGATATGTAATGGTGACCATCTCCTTTGAGACTTTCCTGGCATTCCCAAAGTCTTAGAGGTATGGTCTCAAAATCTGGATCGACCATCCCCATTGACCTCTAGATATCATGTCGATGCTACACCCTCGGTTAGTGTTGGTAAGAAGAAAGGGAAGATTAGATTCCCTTGTAGGTTATGTGAAGGAGAGAATCTTCTTCACCTTTTTCCTCTTATGGATAAAGCTTCCAAAGTTTTGGAAAACCTTACAGCTCCTCAACCTTAACTTCTTATTGGTTATCAGAGGCTTTCTTCTCACCCTCTCCTAGTTGGTAAAGAGATTGATGTGGATTCATCTGTTGTGCATCCTACTCTTCCTAAGCATGACTCTCTTGTGTCTATTCCCGACCAACCATTTTTCGAAAAGAGTGTCAACCTGGCTCCGCCTTCAATTTTTCACTCTGTTCCCGAAGAGAGTGGTGATCATATTGCTCATGTTCTTCTCATCTCCTCAAATTCTCATGAATCGAAGAGTGATCCTCCCATCCCAGTTGTTTAGGAGAGTCCTTCTCCTATTCCTGCAGAGCATGGGGGAAATCATATGATGCCCCCACCAAGTAGTTATGTCGTTTCTTTTTATTGGAGTAAATTGACTGTTTTCCACCTTCCATCCTATGTGCCTTTCCAAATCATAGTACAAGCCTATAATATGGTAGTACATGGCACTATATTAGATGAAGGCACGTCTGTTAGCATCATGTCTTCTACTACTTGGCAAGCTTTGGGTTCCCCAAAGCTTGTGCTTGTCACCCAGAATCTGTTGGCTTTCAACGGAGGAACTAGTCAACCCTTAGAGATCCTTCTGAAGTTCCCTATTACTTTGGGAGGAAAGATCGTCTATATAGACGTGATGGTAGTCCAAGGTCCCTTAGATTTCAATCTTCTCCTTGGATGCGACTATGTTTATGTCATGGGAGCTCTTGTTTCTTCACTTTTCTGTGTGGTTTGTTTTCCACACAAAGGGAGAATTGTGACTATTGATCAATTGTCGTTCATTGGTCACCAGGTGCCTCCTTTGCAACCATCATCCCCTATCGGCTCTTGTTTTCAAGCAATAACTTCCCCACCACAAGTCAATTATGTGGCTACCCGTTTGTTAGGCCCCTATACTACTAGTGTAACCCCTTATTGTTATTAGTATAACCCACTTATTATATTGATGTACCCATGTAGTGCCCATATTGTTACTATTGTGCCCCATAGAAGGCCACTATTGTTATTATTGTGCCTTTATATTATTATTGTTAGGTCGGCTAGATTATATTGTGACTCCTTAGACTCCTATATATAGAAAGGAGGTTTTGTCATTTGAATCATCCAAGAATTGTTCATTTATGTAATGTAAAGGAGGTTGCCCCCTCGAAGAGGCTGAATTCTAAGGCATTGATCTATCTTTTCTATCTTTTCTTGAGCTGGTTTCTTAACATTTGGTATCAGAGCTTTGGATTCTAGGGTTTCGCTGCTGCAAACAGGTCATCGTGGAATTTTAGCTATAACTTTTTTTTTGTGTCGTTTCATAAGTCGAAAAAAAACCCATTTGAGAAGAAATTGCGCTCAACATTGGTTCCGAATTTCAGAGCTTTTCGCGCGATATTTGCGGAGATATGATCTGAGGAAGTTGGTCTTTTTGCAGACTCCTGAATTACATTCAAAACAGGTGACCTGGGAAAAATCGTCATAACTTTCTCTCTGAGCATCGGATTGAAATTTCGTAAGAAAGTACGGAAAGAGGACAGACTGTAATTTCTTGTATGCAATTTTCAGATCCAAAGGTCGAAACAGTGACACGTGGAACTTCATACAATTTCACTTTTCTGGAAAGGTCTATAATCAGGTCATCTTGGGAGATTGTGCATAACTCTTTCTTAGAGAATCCAATTAGGATCAGACTTGTGGCATTGGAAAGAGGACAGAGAGGGCTACTATATGTCACAATTTCAGAACTTAAAGATCTGAAAGTACAGAGTGATAGTCGTTTCAAGGTCGAGCTCTTAAAATCAAGAAAAAGCAAGATGAGGAAGTTTGATGGCAAGGATCCGGTAAATTGGATACTTCAGATGGAGCAATATTTTGATCTACATGGTATACAACTATTACAAAAGGTATGTATTGCATCTTCATATTTAGAACCAGATCAATTTTTATGGTACAAAGGGCTTTGTTCTCGTAAACAACTTGTTACGTGGTCAATTTTCACGGAGGAAATGATAGCACATTATGAGGATACAAAGAGCAACACCTTCTTTAGAGCAACACCACAACAATTGGAAAGAGTAAAAGGGCTTTGTGACATATTGGAAAGCAAAATTATGCAAACCAGGAAGCATACCCCTCACAACTATTAAGATGGAAGTGTTGTTTCTCCTAGCCTTCCACAACCTACAAGGGTTACACCACAAAAATTGGAAGAAAAAAGAGAAAAAGGGCTTTGTTACAATTGTGATAGCAAATGCACTAAAGGTCATAAGTGTGCTGAGAAGAAATTATTTTACATAGAATATGAAGAGGAGGAAGAAAATAATCAAGAAACATCAAAAGAAGAAGATATACTCCAGGACCCCACCCCAAAGAAAGAAGAAATGAATCAGACCATATCTTGTAAAGCATTGGCAATAATTACCAATCCTCAAACTCTCAAGATAGAAGGACATATCAAGAAGAAAAGGGTGCAAGAAGTGAAAGATCACATTGAGAAAGAAGAAATGAACCCAACCATATCTTGTAATTCATTGGTCGAAATTACCACTCCTCAAACTATCAAGATAGAAGGACATATCAAGAAGAAAAAGGTGAAAGAAGTGAAAGATAACATCAAGAAAGAAGAAATGAATCCAACCATATCTTGTAATTCATTGGTCAAAATTACCACTCCTCAAACTATCAAGATAGAAGGACATATCAAGAAGAAAAATGTTCAAGAATTGAAAGATCACATCGAGCATCAAGAAATGAATCCGACCATATCTTGTAAAGGATTGGAAGAAATTACCACTCCTCAAAATCTAGAGATAGAAGGATATATCAAGAAGAAAAAGGTTCAAGCAGAGAAAGATCACATCGAGCATCAACAACAAGTTCTCCAACTTTTAAAGGATAATGCCACTTCAATGCAAAATCAAACGAAACAACAGGTAGATCAACATCGTAGTGAAAAATGTTTTGATGTAGGTGATTGGGTATTTTTACTGCTACATCTCAAGCAAGCTATTTATGAGAAGGAAATGTTGGCAATACTACATGCGCTTAAAAAATGGCGACCTTACCGAATGGGAAGACTCTTCAAGGATGAGGATGTGGAAGCATTGTTTTGTGCTATTTCTATTATCCAACCAGATTGGATAAACGAAGCAAAGGAAGAATGGAAGAAGGACGAAGAAGTATGGCCACTTATTCAAAAGTTGCAAAAGAACCCAATTCAAACAATATTGCTAGAAATTGAAGAGGAAGGAAAAATCATATTAGAGCCTGGAGCAGTCACAGAAACAAGAACCCGACAGCTATGAAATCGATCAATTTTAGAGTATCTCATCAAGTGGAAGAACTTACCCGCTGAAGATTCCACATGGGAGGACAATAATTTTATACAGAAGCATCAAGAACTACTCAAGCGTTGAGGACAATGCTTTTTGAAGGAGAGGGGCATGTTAGGCCCCTATACTACTAGTGTAACCCCTTATTGTTATTAGTATAACCCACTTATTATATTGATGTACCCATGTAGTGCCCATATTGTTACTATTGTGCCCCATAGAAGGCCACTATTGTTATTATTGTGCCTTTATATTATTATTGTTAGGTCGGCTAGATTATATTGTGACTCCTTAGACTCCTATATATAGAAAGGAAGTTTTGTCATTTGAATCATCCAAGAATTGTTCATTTATGTAATGTAAAGGAGGTTGCCCCCTCGAAGAGGCTGAATTCTAAGGCGTTGATCTATCTTTTCTATCTTTTCTTGAGCTGGTTTCTTAACACCGTTCCATCTCCTCATCTGCTGATGATCACACAGATGGTATAGTACATTATGTACTGGGGGAATTGGAACTTGATCTGTCTATGGTACCAATTGACATGTATTCCTCCCAGAGTGTGGTTCTTCCATCTATTGAAGACCTCTTAGGAGCCATGTTCTCGTATGGTTTGTGAACAGATGTGATGAGGATAGTTCTTTGTCTGTGTCAACCTCGTTAAAAAATGAAATAGCATACGAGGATAGTTCCTGGTCTTGTGTCAACCTCGTTAAAAAATGAAACAAGGACTCATGAGGATGGTTCCTTCTCTTATGACAACCTTGTTAAAAAATGAAACAAGGGTCTCGAGGATAGTTCTTTTACTGTGTCAACCTCATTAAAAAATGAAGCACCTCCCTTTTCCAAATCGAGTCTTTGATTAAGATCTCGTAAAATCCCAGTTAATTCTTTCCTGGATCTCGAAAGTGAACCTTTATTCCATTCACCTAGTTGAATGAAATGAAGCTTGGGGGAGCATGTACCTCGAATTGAGTCATTATGTTGGGGCCATGCAAACTTATAGAAAGAATATTTTTTCGTTCCAAGCTTGTGTAAACATGAAACCGAATCCAAGTGGAGTTCTCCATGGTTAAAGCTTGTGTAAAAATGAACCCATGCTCAATTTACATCTCATGGTTGTCGTTTTAATCAGCTGATTTCTACTAGATGAGCCTTGGTTGTTTCATTCCACAGCCACCATCTCTTTGGTCAATCATATGCTTTCACTTGGTTGTTTTTACTTTCCTAAGGGACCACAGCGATGAGTGGTTTTATTAGCCAGCCTCTTGACCATTACATGTTTTGAGCGGTTCCACCATTGCCAGAACTAGTTGCTACCCTATATACCACTCATTCCTCAAGAAAGAGTCACCTTTAAGCTCTTTTCTGACTCGTAAAAGATGAAAATATTGCTGAGTATTTTTTCCCTTCTAGACTCGTTAAAGAAAATAAGAGCAGGGAGTCATCTTTGAGCTCTTTTCTGACTCTCAAAATATGAAAAGATTATCGAGCTCTTGTTGTTTTGAACTTGTTTACCTAGTATACGTTTACCCCTTTTTTGGGCTAGGATAAACTATTTACGAAAAAGTTACTCCTTGACTGAAATGGTCAAGAGATTCTCTCAAGTATTATTTTCTATCTTTTCGGGCTCGAAAGACACAAATGTATGAAAAGGGACCATGCGGAGTTTTCTTTTCCACGTCTTTTTTAAACTCTCTAAACATGAAAAAGATACCAAGTTATTCCTTTGTCGGGCTCTTTAAAACATTAAACGACATTGGATTCGTCACCATGACGAACGTGAGCTTATCCTTCCTAGGGCTCATTAAACTTACTAGGTCGGATTCATCCGAAGGATAAACTTATAGTGCAAGCATATGTTATCCCCTTCAAGCTTGCGATAAAAAATAATTGGGTTACCTGCCAAAAATGGTGGGGGAAAATTGGAAATTTTATTAGTTGCGTCAGCAACTCACCCTTGAACATGACACTTTATGTTTCGTGTTGGGTTGGGATATCCTCCTTTCATCATTGACCTTCCTGGGTTGGTTCATTCATTTTTTCCTTCCATTTGATCTCTGCCACATCATCATGACCACCGATCCTATGAATCCAAAAGCTGCCAAACTCCGGAATCATGTCGTCGATATGTTCAAGAGTCAATCCCTCTGCAGTTACACTTACTCCTGATTCTTTGTATCATCTGACATCATTTGCATCCCTTTGTCTAGTGTCGATGATGTGGGATACATCATGGCCCTCCTTCGACACAATCTCTTCCTATCAACTTCAGCTCATTATCCAAGAAGCTGGACGAGAGACTCCCTTCCAGTACCTTAGAGCTTGCATGCCCTAATGGAAAGTTCTTCACACTCGACGACAAGTTCACATCATTGGCTTTCGATCGGGTGATTTCATGGGTGTTCGACATAAGTTCCTTTATTCACATTCTGTGAACTGTGCTGTCAGTACCTTGAGATCCACTGTCATTATTGGTGTTTTCTCTCACGTTTGTTAACGATTCACATCGTTGACCGGTAATCAAGCGACTTCTTAGCATGTTTGACTTCAACATATTCATTCACATGTTAGGATTTGTACTTTGATCAGGTCATTTAGAGCATAAGACCCTGGGCTAAGATTACATAAGTCTGTGTTGAGAATGCAACAAGATGATGGAGCTTAGTGGAAAGGAGTTGCCTTCACTAAGTGGGCCCGCAGGAAAATTATGGCGCAAAGTCTATTTTTAGACTATGTCTATTTTTAGACATATGGATCATGGTCTATGAGTTGCAGAATGTTGTTTATGGATGATTGGTCATGTTGGGAAAAATAGATGGACTTCTATTTCTGGTTCATAGCAGGAGTGATCAAAGTCTATTTTTAGACTGCCAGGTTAAAAATAGAAAAGTCAAATATTGTTGTCTCATAATAATATTTAGACTATAAACATTATCTTATCCTCTTGGAGCACTTCAGTTTGAGCTAAAGATGTGTCACATGTAGCTATCAGAAGGAAATATGCTTTTCTTATGAGTCAGTTGAGCTATTGCATGCAGGACATCCATTAGAACTCATGCATGTGAGTTCTGTGGAGTTGGATGTGGTGTTTATGGAGTTGTGGTCAGTTTGACTTGGTTAAACTAGTTGTAATTAGTCTAACTGCAAATAGACTAGTGATGAGTTGTGCGAATTAACTGATTAAATTAATTCACTAATTATTAACTCATAATGCAACTGAAGAATACATCAGTTAACTTAGTGCATGTACAGTTCAGTGGAGACAGGTGTTAGAGGTTGAGATTGCTATCAGTTTTGACTATAGTTGTGCATGAGATCTTACACAATCAATGGATTGAGTATGCCCATGATAATTGCCTAGTGATATAGCCTTTGCTCACGTGATTTTCAGCGTGAGTGATTTTCACATGTTGTTGTGCAATAGAGGCAGGCAAAGCAGTGGAGGAGATTTGAACCTGTGACTTGTTCGGATCTGAGCTAGTTTTGTGTGTAACAGGTGGAGATAGTGCTGGATACTTGTGAGGAGTATTGTACTATGTATTGTTACATGTTCTCAATCATTAATATATAGATAGTGTGGGGTTTTCAGCTGTAAGCTTTCCCCGGGATACATACTATGTTAATGTGTGCATGCTATTGATGTTTCATTGTTTTTGATGCTGCTAAATTGATGATCAACGTAGAGGAGGTTATGTATTATGCATGTATTCCGCAATAGTGTATAATCGGGATAATCTCTGTGAATAAGTGTTTATTATTCAAAATTTCTACAGTCCGGGTTGCAAGGTGATGTGATAGGGTCATGTCAATATACATGTCTCTTTTAGATGGATGGTTGTGACCATACCATGATTTGTTATATGTGATCCTTCTCATTATTGGATGACTGCGACTATACCTTGGTTTTGTTATGATCCTTTCTTCTGGATGGTTGCGCCCATGTGTTGGATCCGTTTACATGATCATTCTCTGGATGGTTGTGTCCATACCACAATTCGTGTATTATTATTCATAGTTTTCAATGATGTATATGTATCTTTGCTTGCTTTCAGGTTTTCTGATGATAGACTCCAGTTCCCCACTTCCACTTGTAAAGTATTTCACTCCCTCACTCTAGCTCGACCTTCACGCTTTAGGGGGCATCTGTTACATAGCATTTTTTCACTGTCCCTATACTCCCCGTCTACGATCCTGGAGGACCTATACAGTGTACCCGGCGTGCTTTCCTATCATGAAGAAACTCCCATTGTGTCCCTCTTCATGATCAGAACAATTCCCTTTTGCATCATTTCCCAAAAATGTTATGTTTATCCCAGTTTACAAGACCGGCGCTAATGACCCATGTCCTCCTC
The DNA here is from genome assembly GCA_031772625.1 of Pinus tabuliformis. Lineage (NCBI taxonomy): Eukaryota > Viridiplantae > Streptophyta > Pinopsida > Pinales > Pinaceae > Pinus > Pinus tabuliformis. The sequence continues at coordinate 137,679,877 of CM062813.1, forward strand.
ACGCCAATATGTAGGGATTACAACTATCCCTAGCATCGATCAGATTGATTGAGCCCTTTCTTAGTCGCATCGATCTTCTTTTGGAAGGTTTTTTAAATATGGAGCCAAAGCTTCCAACTCTAGAAGCCTTGTAATGAAAGTCTGGTAAAAGGTTAGGCCGGATGGAGTCAAGGAGGTCAATTAGGGATCCTTTACCCTATTAGGATGGAACTAATCCAAGAGATAGGGCCTTCTCCCATGAGAAGAGGAACCATCTCCCCTCCATCCAAGCAATAAACCTCTCTTCTTCCCAAGCACAAGTTGGTCCTAATTAAGTTCTAGCTGAAGTTTTGATTTTGGAGTAATCAGCAAGTTACCCATAGTTTGTAGCTCTCTAGTTTATGTTTAAGGGAGAATTGTGAGTTTGGTTTGGTGTGAAGACTAAAGGGAAGAGCCTTGAGACTACCTTTGTTGGGGCTATCCATGAGATGCTAGCAGAAGTGTGTGGGAACTCGGATATGTCGGAGGAGAACGGCAACATCAAGACATCGGTTGTAATCTCTTCTTGAACTAATATAGATGCAACTATCGATTAATTTCCGACATGAAATGTCATCTCACATTTTTATGGCTTAATGTTTCTTGACTTATTAAGTAGGCTGAATGCAATTTGTATGTTATCAAGTTTGTTGTTTGTTGTTTTTTACTTGTTTCAAGTGTTTGAAGGAAGGAGACGAAAGATAGCTGGAGCAAGGAAGCAAGATCGTCACTAAGAAGAACAACGTGCTAAGAGGTAGGCCCTCTTATTGATTCTAGATTAAGGAGATCTTCCATAGATTGTTTGTTTGTGGCTAGACCCGCTCTCTCAAGCTAGATGAATTGTTTGTGTCTGCACTTAGAATTTACCTCCACCACAATGATCCCTGACAAGAACCTGTTAGTCACAATAGCTTTTCATACATTCAGTTAATCATCATCATATCATGATTATAACATATACACATAATCATATATGTCAAGTAAGATCAAGGTTAAGAGAACCACCTTGTTGTACCAATTTTATGGTTACAATATTACTGTACATTACTCATATGGACACTACACACATTAATATATGTCAAATAAAATCAGGGCTTAGAGAACTTCCTTTATAGGAATTCAACAACAATTTCCATTGCATTCAAATAAATTCTATTGTCCAATTCCATCCTTTTTACCTTTTTTCACCTTGTTGTCACATCCAGGAGATATGCTCCAACATACAATAGTGATGGTATTTTCCTAGATTAGCTACCCAACTCTAATCATTCTCACCTTTCACTACTCCTTGCTTATATTTAGGGCCTTACCCTTGTCACACAACTCTATTGGGTTCCCCTTTACCCTTTCCCTAGAGCTCTGTGGCTTCCTGCTACACCCAAGAAATGTTCCCAAGGCCCCAAAGAATGAAATAAGAAAGTAAATATCAAGACGAAATAAAGGAAACAATAAAATCCACGACATCAACATAAATCACATCCAAACGCTATCATGGTCATTCATTCATTCAACAATCAAAACAATTGAAAATATAAATAAAGACAAGAATCCAACATCAAGTCGCAAAACATATGAAACATTGAATGCTTCCATATCAACCCATTCCCATGAGTTCCAGTGTTTTTAACATGTCATGTGTAAAAGCTCAGCTCAAGCCCTCTCCAAAGTTTCATGAAGGCCTTTTAAAGTTGCAATGCCCCTCTGGTTTCTCCAAAGAGGGATCCTTCAATGCTTATCAGAGGTGCCCCCTCCTCCTCCTTTCTCTTCCAACGTTATAAACTACTTATCTAAGTGCTCGAGAGCTCTCACAAGCTACTTTTCTCTTGTTATACCGCTCTTTCCATGCACTACCATACATATTCCGTTATTAGTGCATTAATAACAATTTTGTGTGTGTGTGTGTGTGTGTGTGTGTGTGCACACCAACTTCCATGTTGCCATGCTATGTCCCGCATGTTACTCTGCAGTTGCTCACACCTTCAAAATCATCATCAGTCATATGTATCAAAACCCATGACATAAATAAGTACATTAATATATCTCAACATGTTTTTAAAATAATTCCAAATTTATACACATATACATATCAACTTATTTATAATCATGCCCGAAATGTAAATATGCATGCATACAGATACACCTTTTCTTGCTTTCATTCTCATCATTAAAGACCAACTATAACAACTCTGAGTTAAAAGTTCATGTAATAAATTCAATAAAGGTAAAATAAGACTAAGGTCACGGGACACTTATTCCAAGCTGAATGTTGGGAAGAACATCCTAGCAGGCATCACTTGTTGTTTATTATGGCTAAGGAAATTGGCAAAGGCTTTGGAAAGGAAAAGTGGAAATTATTGGCATTTATTTATGAAAATAAAGGAAAATAGGAGAAAAGGGAGCTAAAGGGTCACAAGTTTGCATGAGGAGGAAATTGAAGGAAAATAGAGGGAAAATGAAGAAAATAGAGGTATCAAAGCATCAATTTGGGGCCTTTTTTCCATTTGGATTTGGAGTTAGGTGAAGAGAGGAGAAGAGCACCAAGAGGAGAAAGCAAGCAAGAAATAAAAGGAAGGACGAGGAAAGCAAGGAAAGCCAAAATAAGGACAAGCAAGGAAGGATTGGATCAAGAAGCTTCAGTAGAAAGACTTGCAGGTACTAGGTTGCATGTGTGATTTCCTAGCTGAAGTGTGAATGCATGGTGCATGCATTTTTGTAGTTGGTTCATTTTTTTTCATTGGCATGAGTTTTTCCTGGTTTGACAGTGGTTTTAGCCTAACCTTTCCAATTTCTAGATAGCCATGGCATGATGGGATTCATTCTTGGTTGATATTTGGATTGCTAAAAGGTTTTGGATCTAGGAGGTGGTCTCGAGAAAATCCCAAGGGTTGGGGGTGGAGATGGTTTTCTCCGGGAAGCCCTCAAAAGGTGGGTGGAGACAAGAAAATTCCTCAAGGGATGGTAAAGGAATTCTGAGGCATCCAAGCTTGGTTTGTTTTGTGATCTCGAGACCGGTTTAGGTGAGATCATGGTAGCATGAGGGTGGAGGTGGTTTAACCTCTGGGTTCCCTTGGTTGTTTATGTCTTGTTTTATCCCATGAAATCTCACATTCATGCTTGGAATATGGCACGAGGGTGATTGGTTGATAGAAAGATTTGGTTCAGCCCAATCTATGTTCAGGTGGTACATGGAAGTCCCTAACTTGGTTGGATTATGCATCATTTCATGATATTTATTTCTCTATGGAAATCTACGAAGCATTTGTACTGTTTAATATGATGATTTGATGGCTATTATGTCATGGTTACTATGATGATTATTTGTTGGTTATAAGCATGGACTTGTTATATACTCTAGCGATGGCTTGTTCATGAATTGATATGTATTTGGTTGGTTGATGAATGCAAGAGATAACAAATTTTATTGCATCTATTAAGGGAGGGCATTAGACCTTCTTGGTGAATCTTAGATAAGTTTCAGGCCCCTAAGTTCAGGTATTCATTCATGACTATAGATTTCATGTTCACCATATGTTTGACAAAACGACTGTCATGGTTAGGCCTGGTTAGGTCAAGTTCTTGACTAAGTTTTGTATGAATGACTTTGTCTTGATGTTATATATCATTCTAGAAAGTATCATTAAGTTATGGGCAGTGGTTGCGAGTCAAGTCCTGAAAATGTGGCACTGATTCGGGGTCACATGTTCAAAACTTGTGATTTTGGATTGTAGTCGCTACCTTCCAGGCTTACGCATGTGACTAGAGGCCTTTAGTTGCATGTAGGCCTTGTCATGCATGTGATTTTGGGACTAGATCACTAAAAATGCAAGTTATCTTAGGGTTTGGGCACCTCGAGTGGTTTTTTAGCTGCTCAGTGTCTTGTAGCTCCTGAGGGAGGTCCGTAAAGTTTCAGTTTCTCGACTCCACTTCCTTAATGAAGTTAGGAGGTTGGTTCATGTCATAGTAGCCCTCGGCTCATGTTCACCCTGGCAGGCCAATTAATATGGGTAAATGTGGGAATGGTGATTACTTGGAATGGATGGGCTAGATGTATGTTGTTATGCATACATCTTCATGGTTTTGGTTATCATGCATGATGTCATTGTTTGCAATTAGCATTGTCATGCATGATGTCTATATATTGATATGATTATGTATATACATGCGTTATGCTAATTTGGATTGATTTTGAAGATGAGTTATCCTCCCTTGAATGTCAATGAGGTACGCTTTTGATTATGGTATCTATTTGGTTTATCTCACATGGCATGTTTGCAAGAAAAATAGGATTAGAGATGAAAAGAAAAATGGTGGACTACATTTCACATGACTCTCCCTAAAGATCATTTGAGTAGAAAGGAGATGATTATTCTCCTAATATAGCAGATACATTAAGGAATTTGAGGGAGAATATAACAAGTTGCAAGGAAGACAATGATAGGTTGGTTGAGGCTTAGGAAAGACTTGCAAGGGCTCAAGAAAATAAATTATAGGTCAATGAAGTGATCCTTCAAATTTTTTCAGACTTGTAGAGACAGGGACAACTAAGGATTAGTCAAGAATAGGAAGAGAATACTAAAGGGGCATATGGTAGTAGGTCTTGGTCAAGATACAGGTTGGATAGAGGAGACATAGCCATAGGTGGAAGATCATTAGATACACCTAACAAGAGGACTGGTATATATGGGTTTCATTCTAGTTCCTCATCCAGTAGATATTGTTAGGGTCCTATAATTATTATAGGGTCACTTGACGGTGATTATTATATTTCATATGTTATAAATAATATTCCATAGTGTAAATTATTTCCAAAAAAGGTCAAAACCTTAAGAAAAATAAAAAAATATGCTTGCAAGATGAAATGCAGCATTAGAGGATAATTAAGTATGTTTAGATTAAATTAATCACATCATTTAAATGTGATTAAATAAAACTGTAATAAAGTCCTTGGTACTATAGTTTGATTTTATCGTAAGGTTGAAAATGACAAAAAGGGATTTTGTCACATGGGATAAAATAGTTACAGCTTTCCCGCTCCTTGATCCTCTCACTCCATAGATCGATGGCTCACAATCCTTTTTAGCCCCCCTTCTCCATCCTAGCTTTACCACAAAAGGGGGGTTCAAAAAGGCAGTTTTACCCTACCAGTCCAACGCTACGTATCTTCCCCTCTAAGTTTTGCACCCCCCCCCCCCCCCAACGATACCGCCTACCACTTTGACCCCCGTCCGAAAATGTATTACCACCTTCCTGCTTACCACTCTCCGAAAATGCAGAATCTTGGTTAGTGCAATTGGTTGCAGGTACTAAGAAGAGAGTTAATCATTAGGTAAGAGCTTGTTCATTTGAGCTTAATGGTATTCCTACATCAACACATCTAAATGTGCTTCCATTCGGATCATATAGTATGCTTTTGGGTAAGGATTGGTTGTACCTCCACAGGACCAAAGTAGATTGTTATGACAAGGCTATTGAGTGCCTGGATGATAATGGGGAAAAGTGAAACTTGCAGGGAAAGAAGAATCCTACATCGGTGAGGATGGTTACAGCTATGTATGTTAAGCGTAGTTGCAAGAAATGGTGTGTATATTTTCAGTTCATATTTCTAGTGATAAGGGTAAGGATGTCGAGGATGCATAATTTCTCAAGAGGTACCTAGTCTTGCAGTAGTTTCATGATCTATTTCCAGCAAAGATTTTAGAGTTTCCTCTCCATAGGGAAGTGGATTTTTCTATTGATTTGGTACCAAGAGAAACACCAACATCAAAGGCACCTTATGGGATAAGCACTCTATATTTAGTGGAATTGAAGTTGTAGTTGAAGGAAATTCTCGACAAGGAATACATTAGACTGAGTGTATTGCCTTAGGGTGCACTGTTATTGTTTGTGAAGAAGAAGGATGGTACTCTCAGATTGTACATTGATTAAAGTCAACTGAAAAAGGTGGCGATCAAGAACAGGTATCCATTTCTATGGATCGATGACTTGTTTAATTAGTTGAAGGGAGCAACATTATTCTTGAAGATTGATTTGAGATCGGGATACCATCAAGTGCACATCAAAGAAGAGGATATCTACAAGCTGCTTTTCAGACCAGGTATGGGCATTAGAGTTTGTTATGGTTCCTTTCAGTTTGACTAATCCTACAACTACTTTCATGTGCTTGATGAACAGTGTGTTGCACCCTTACTTAGACAAGTTTGTGATAGTATTCATTGATGATATGTTCATATATTCTAAGAATGAGGAAGAGCATGCAGAACACCTAGAAACAATGTTAAAATTGTTGACAGAGAATTAGTTGTATGTCAAACTTAATAAATGCAACTTCTTTCAGACAGAGGTACATTACTTGGGACATGTTGTTTCCAAGGAAGGCATAGCAGTGGGTCCAGAAAATATCAGAGATATCATGGAAACGATAGCTCCTAGGAATGTGGATGATGTTAGATCATTCATGGGATTAGCAGGTTACTACAGGTGATTCATCGGGAACTTCTCATGGATTTCCTATCCTATTACATCATTGCAGAGGAAAGGAAATAAATTTGAGTGGACAGATGAATGTTTAACAATTTTTGAGCAGTTGAAACAATTGCTTACAAATTCTCTAGTTTTAAATATTACATACCCATATAAAGAGTTTATTGGTGTGTAAAAATGCTTGCATGAGAGAACTTGGTGGAGTCCTGATGTGGGAGGGACAAGTGGTGTGCTATGAGTCAAGGAAACTAAATGACCATGAATAGAACTATGTTACTTGTGATCTTGAGTTGGAAGCTACTATTCATGCCTTGAAGATCTCGACGCATTATCTTCTTGGCAGGAGGTTTATTTTGATGAGTGACCATAGTGTACTAAGGTATCTATTTGACCAACCTAATTTGAATGATAGGAAAGATAGATGGTTGAATAACCTTAATGAGTTTGACTTTGAGATCAAATACATTAAAGGAAAGGAGAACAAGGTTGCATATGCTCTCAGTAGGAGAGTGGAGAACCATGTTGCAGTTGTGAGCTGTTATGGGATAGATTTACAGGAATGGGTCTTGCAAGCAAGGCAACATGATGAGAGGTACCACCACATGAAGCATAGATTGCAGTAGCAGGGTGAAGGTGATAAGGATGAGGAATATCATCTCACAGCAGATTGCTTGGTCAAGTTTAGGGAAAGGATCTATGAGTTGAATGGCAAGGAGCTCGAGAAGCTTATCTTGAGGGAGTTTCATGTAAATCCATATTCAAGTCACCCAAGATATCAGAAGACATTGATAATGATTAAGAAGTTTTACTATTGGCCGAATTTTGAAGAATGAAGTGACAAGAGTTTGTTGCTAGATGTCTAGACTATCAACACGTGAAAGTTGAGTGTAAGCACCTAGTTGGTTTGTTACATCCTATTCTGATTCCGAAGTGGAAATGGGAGGTCATTTCCATGGATTTCATTACAGGTTTTTTGAGCACATAGAAGCAGCATGATTCTATCATGGTTGTGTTTGATAGGTTGAGCAAGGTATCTCACTTCATTCCAATGAAGGCTACTAATTCAACCAGTGAGGTATCTTAGATCTTCATCAGGGAGATAGTAAGATTGCATGGTATTCATAAGAAGATCATATCAGATAAATATTCCAAGTTCACTTGTAGGTTTTGGAAGGAGTTGTTTGTAGGTTTGGGTACAAAGTTGGCCTTCAGTACATATTATCATTTGCAGACAAATGGAACGATAGAGAGGGTCAATAAGATACTAGAGGATATGTTGAGGATTTATTCCATGCATTAGTAGAGGAGGTGGGAGGAGTATCTTCCACTTGTGGAGTTTTCTTACAACAATGGTTATCATGAGTCAATGAGGATGATTCCATTTGAGGCATTCTATGGGCAAAGTTGTAATACTCCCATCAGCTGGAGTGACCCAATGAGCAGGGTACTGATTGGACCAAACATTTTGGTAGAGATGGAACACAAAATGCAAGTTATCAAGCAAAATCTAAAGGTAGCACAATATATACAGAAGAATTATGTATATCAGCATAGGGAATTTAAGGAGTTTCATGTTGGGGAGCATATGTACTTATGCATCAAGCCTAAGAAGAGATCCTTGAGGATTGGATCATGTGCCAAGTTGGCACCTCAGTATTGCGGGCCTTTCAATGTCCTTGAGAGGATTGGACTAGTGGCTTACATACTTGCACTACCTCTGATAGTGAAATTCCATGATGTTTTACATGTTTCATTGCTTAAAATATATGTGATGGATGTTGATCATGTGATTTACTAGGTTGTATTGCAGGTGGAAGCAAAAGGATAATTCCAGTCAGAACCTCAATGCATATTGCATCGGAAATAACTCATGCTCCATAACAGAGCAATCGAGCAAGTTAAAGTGCAATGGAAGCACTTTGGGCCTGATGGAGCTACATGGGAGATGGTTGATTAGATGTGAGCTATGTATCCTTCATTATTTGTCAGTGGAGGCAAATGATTTTTTGGTATATGTACATATTTATGTATGTTTGTTATTGTAAATACCGCAATGAGTTATTTTATAAAGCTCATACGAGTAGTATGGTTGTCATGTTGTCATGTTTGTCATGATGGTTTTTCTTTTGAGCAGGTTGTTCATTGTAAATACTACATCAAGCTAAGTTATAAAGCTCCATGGGAAGTATGTTTTGGTTCTAGAGGTCTTGTTGGTCATAGGTGTGATAGAACACTGAGGGTGGTGTTCCCTTAAGGGGGAGGGGTCTGCAATAGCCCTAGGTTAAAATTTCATGTAATAAAGTTAATAAAGGAAAAATAAGACCAAGGTCATAGGACACTTATTCCAAGCAGAATGTTGGGAAAATCATCCTAGTGGGCATCACTTGTTGTTTATTATGGCTAAGGAAATTGGCAAAGGATTTGGAAAGGCAAAGTGGAAATTATTGGCATTTTTTTATGGAAATAAATGAAAATTGGAGAAAAGGGAGATGAAAGGTCACAGGTTTTCATGAGGAGGAAATTGAAGGAAAATATAGGAAAAGTGAAGAAATTAGAGGCATTAATAACAAAAAGGCATCATAGCATCAATTTGGGGCCTTTTGTCAATTTGGATTTCGAGTTAGTTGGAAAGAGGAGAAGAGCATCAAGAGGAGAAATCAAGCAAGAAAGAAGAGGAAGGACAAGGAAAGAAAGGACAAGAAAATGAAGGAAAAGGAAAGAAAGGACAAGTAAATGAAGGACAAGGAAAGAAAAGGACAAGCAAGGAAGGATTGGATCAAGTAGCTTCAACAAGAGGACTTGTAGGTAACAGGTTGGATGTGTGATTTCCTAGCTGAACTATGAATGCATGGTGCATGAATTTTTGTATTTGGTTCATTTGGTTTCATTGACATGGGTTTTTCCTGGTTTGACAGTGGTTTTAGCCTTGCCTTTCCAATTTTTGGATAGTCATGGTGTGATTGGATTCATTCTTGGTTGATATTTGGATTATCGAAAGGTTTTGGATCTAGGTGAGGTGGTCTTAGGAAAATCCCAAGGGTTGGGGGTGGAGATATTTTTCTTTGGGAGGCCCTCAACAGGTGGGTGGAGATAGGAAAATTACTCAAGGGATGGTGAAGGAATTATGAGGCATCCAAACTTGGTTTGGTTTTGTGATCTCAGGACCGGTTTAGGTGAGATCATAGTAGTGTGAGGGTGGAGGTGGTTTAACTTCTAGATTCCCTTGGTTTTTTATGTCTTGGTTTATCCCATGAGATCCCACATTCATGCTTAGAATATGGCACGGAGATGATTGGTTGAAAAAATATTATTTTGGCCCAATCTATGGTCGTTTGGTACGTGGAAGTCCATGTCTTGGTTGGATTTTTCATCATGTAATGAGATATATTTCTCTGTTGAAATCTATGAATCATTTGTACTTTTTAATATGATGATCTTATGGTTGTTATGTCATGTTTACTATCATGATTATTTGTTGGTTTTAAGCATGGACTTTTTATATACTCTAGCTATTGCTTGTTCATGAATTGATAAGTATTTGGTTGGTTGATGAATGCATGAGCTAACCAATGTTATTTCATATATTAAGAGAAGGAATTAGACCTTCTTGGTGAATCTCATATAAGTTTCAGGCCTTCCAAGCTTATGTGTGTAGTTGGAGGCCTACAATTGCATGGAGGCCTTTTCATGCATGCGACTGGTGGGCTAGATCACTAAAAAGTCAAGTTGGCTCAAGGTTTGGGCACCTGGAGTGGTTTTTAGCTCCCAGGGGTCCTGTAGATCCTTAGGGAGGTTAGTAAAGTTTCAGATTGTCGACTCCACTTCCTTAATGAAGCTAGGAGGTTGGGTCATGTCATAGTATCCCTTAGCTCATGTTTACCCTGGCAGGCTAGTTAATGTGGGTAAATGTGGGAGGGGTGGTTACACCAACCCTTCTTCACCAAGATCAATAACATTAGGCACATTTAGTCTCTTTTACCGAGACCCTCATTACAAAATTTAAAGAAAATCAGCCCTTTTAAAATTTTAAAAGTCTACCTTATTTATCAACCAGCATTATAGATTTCAAATATTACCCTTTTTATTAAGGCTAGCAATAGCCATGGCATCTACAACCTTAAAAAGGTTAGTTAGAAATCAACTAACATATAAGAATTTGTCGTCATTATAATTCATAATTATCTCATTTATAAACTTCATCATGGGTATGCATGTAATGCACAATCAACAATCAACACATAACCACCCAATAATCATGGTACTACAACCAACACCCATGCGCACAAGAAAACAATCAGCATATAACCAACAATCACAGTGTTACAACAAGTGCCTACTTGCACAAGCAAGCAATCATCAAAAACACATCACTCTATTACAGAGTCACAAAATATTTTGCCCAAATATCCAACACAAAACCTTTTCCCTTTAACCCCCATTTCAAGTAGTGAACTTGGATGTTCTAGCCTCTCATTGAAATAAAATCCATTACAAGATTTAACTAGCCTTCCTATACACTACACACCATTTCTTGAACAAGGAAGGTATTTATCATTGATGACAACAATCAGCATATAGATATAATCAATCTCAAATACATTGGGGCTCTTGGCCTCATATAACATACAGACCATGGGATTCGCCCAACCCAATCAACATATATATAGATATATATATGGCCTCATATTGTATACAGATCATGGGATTATCCCATCCCAATCAACATATATATAGATATATATGGCCTCATATAGCATACAAACCATGAGATTCCCCATCCCAACCAACACACACACACATATATATATGTATGTATGTATGTATGCATATGTATATGTATATGTACATATACATACATACATACATACATACATATGCATATACATATACATACATAAACACGCATATATATATGTATATGTATATGTATATGTATGTATGTATGTATGTATGTATGTATATCTGTATATACATACACATACATACATACATACATACATACATACATACATATATAGATAGATAGATAGATATATTCCAAGTATACAAAGGCACACCATTCAACCAACAATTATGATACTCTACAAACAACCATACACATAGCCATACAGACAGTTGCTACAAAAAATAAAGAAATGATAAGCATCCAAAGTCATAGAAATAGGTTTTCTAGACCTTCAAGATGCAATATAAGAAACACATGCAATGTTCATGCGTGTATCAAAGTAACATCTTAGAAACATCATTGCAATCAACATGCAGTCCACAATCAAATGCTATAAATATCACATAGTCACATTCACATTCAATTATTACTCTTAGAACTGGAGCTCCATTTCATCTCTATAGGTCCAAGAATTGAGCATTTTTCTCCGACATTACTTCTACAAAAGAGATTCAATCTTTATTCCCAAAGGCCTAGCATTGAAACCTTTGCTCTGATATCACTCTCTAGCATACCCCCATCTATCCCATAACCCATTCTAAGAATAAAAGAGGGTTTTACTATCATTGACTTGACCTCTAATGTCATGTTATGGAAATAGGTTCATAAAAATTTCATCAATTTTCAAATTCCTTAAAATTAAAAACCAATGCCACCATTGTGTCGTCTCATCGAGACCTTTCCAACAATATAAAATTTACCTAAATTTGACTTATGGATCAAAAGTTATGGCCATTTTAATTTTAGTCCATTACACTTTGCCATCTTGTTAGGGTCTACCACATGGCACCCATGTGGTTAGCATGTAGTCACTCCATCATTCTTAGATAAGTCATTCAAGGTCAGTCCCCATTGCCAAAATCGGTGAACCACCTTACTGGGTACTGACTACCAACCCCTAACCTATTCAACTCCTAACCTGCCTGGGTCGAAACAACTCGAGCCCAAAATTTGACTAAACACTACTATTGGGACAACTAGCCCAATTGTTGGCCCCCGACCAAGCTGACATAGTAAGGCCCGACTAGGCCTCGATTAGCTCGGGCCCGAAATTATTTTTAGTTCCACCTTTGAGCCAACTTTCCCAACTTAGGCTTTATTACAAAGTTCTCACACTTAGAACTTTTTGACCCTTTTTAACTTAGAATTTTCTCAAGACGTGCAGACCATAATTCCTTACATTTTGTCTATGTCCTCAGGAACAATTTTACTTACTCTAAAACTAAAGATTGACATACAAGATCTTTGAGATCCCTCCAACCATACCTCAGCCATGAAGGCCATTAACTAGTGCACCCACACTATCAACTAAATTTTTGATAAAGCATGCCATAACAATCAACCAATGTATTTTCCCTAGCCAACAATAGGACTCGTGCCAACAAAAGACATAGATCTCATGCATAATTCACATAAACACAGGGAATATCAGCCCGCTCCCAAATGCATGAGAAAATATAAATTTCACTCATTAAGGACACCTCAATAACACAAAGCACGAAAATCATATTTAACAACCATACATGTGAAAGACCATGTCCATTCAATTTAGTGAAACAGCATAGACTGATTTCAGGCTTATACGAACACACCAATCCACATATCTCTCAGGACTGGAAATTAATGAGATTCAAGATCATGAAACAAATAAAGTGATCAACCAGAAACTTAACACAAGGAATCAACATTCCATATTCCCACTAGAAATCACATTCCTCATCATTAGCTTAAATAATTAAATAATACAATGAACATGTACATAACATTCAAATATGTAAGATCATAAGTAAACACTTATATTGTACTGAATAAAGAACTAGCAAGTGATATTGGGACTTCAACTCTCCACCCAATGTTAGATTGGCCTACATTATGGTCTTTATGGCAGCCAATCACCCCCAAGCGATATTTTAAAGCTTGAGGAAAAGAGCTCAAGGGAATACAACCAATGCTAACAATTGAAACTAGGTCTCCATGGGTCAATCCACCTCTACCTGCCAGCTAATATGGAAGTCAAATACAATGAATAGGGATCTATTTCCCTCAAGTGTTCTCAATAGTTCTCCATTGTTTCACAACGGGGCTTTTAACTCAGTGGCATCAACACAGGGTTTCATTTTAACATGGGAAGATTCATCATCTATATAAGCTATTGTAGGAGCATAGAGGCCTCCTCTCATGGTAGTTCATTTGCGAGTGCAAGCACCAGTATTATCATTCCCCAAGGCTACACCTAGTGGCTCATCAACCCTCCAAGTACCTAGATGTCTCTCTCTTGGTCGATTCAAGTTCATCAATCTACAAGATTCCCAGTGGCCTCATCAGTCTTAAGGCTAGCTACTTCTAGTGGGTTCATCATTCATTAGGAAAGCCACTACTTGAATTGACAAGATCCCCAATGGGTTCATCAGTCCTAAGGCAAGCCACTTCTAGTGGGTTCTTTAGTCCTTGGAAAAGCCACTGCTCAAGCTTCCCAATCGGTTCATCAACCTTAAGTAAATTCAATGCTCTGTGATTATCAGATAGCAAGCCCTCTTAGGTTTCTTCAACTAGGCTACCGTCAAATCAAACTCCCTCCTTTTGAACTCTCTCTTCGTATTCTTCCTTATTCCTCCTCTCATGAGGAATTTCACCCCCTCGATGACAAACTCTAGTGCCCTTTGTGAATCAATGAATGAAAATTAATGAGTGAATTCCTACTTCCTCCAGAAGCTTCTTTCCATGACTGTTGTTGCAACCATATACTGGTTTTGTGGACATGAACCTGACCAATGCAACCACCCTGCCAGCATAGTCCACTTTATAGTTTAATTTTTATCCTCTTTCCTTATAGATTTTTCCAAGAGAGGTATGGCTCTCTTCCTCTCTTCCTCCATATTAATTTAATGTATAGTCAACCCATTTAAGGAACACCAGTCAGCTTCCCATGAATGGCATTAATAACCAACTCCCTTAACTTCCCAAGCAATCTCTCTCCCTAAGATATGAAATCTATGTCCCATATCTCAACCATTTTAATTATAACACAATGGTTATAATATTTATAATAGGGGATTAGCCCAAAGGGGCTGTCACAATATACCTTTTAAATAAGGCCTTGAACTGGTATTATAGTCTACTTGTTGTTTCCATAACTAGTCAAGATGCCTTTGAAAGGATTTTTCTTAGCAAATTTAGTGAAGATAAAACACCTGCTTCCCTTTTGAAAGAGTTAATTGCCATCAAATGAACAAAAAAGTGAATTTAAATATTTCATTCATCACCTCACCACTCTAATGAATAAAATACCTATTGATTCTCATCCTAGATATCCTCCTCCTATAGATCACTATACTTCATCCCTACATCCCTCCATACCCATGTTTCTTAAGAGGGAGGAGAAGAATACCCTAGCCTTGAAATTTGAAGAAGATATTAAAATTGTATAACATATAATTCCCTGAGCTAGAAACAATCATAAATAAGAACCAAAGGCCAACAAAAAGAAACCTCTAACCTTCAGTAAGCCTATTGAGAAGGAACCAACTACCCTCGAGAGCATGATAAAAATTTTAAAAATCTCTCTAATGAAGTAATTGACATGAATAAGAATTCAAGAGAAATATCGCCAAGTATAATCTCTTCTACTTGTTCCAGAAGAGGAATAATAACCTACCCAAACTTGTTGATAACACAAATTTGAATTTGAATCTTGAGTACTTTGGCATGGAAAATTTGCTCATACAATAAAGCTCATATTTAGAAGAAACAACTCCATTGTGGGTTAAATCAATTAACTATGTTATTAATCAACTTCGAAACCAAGAAGCCTTGTTTGATTAATCTTCCCAAGAAGAAGAGGAGTGCAACTATGTTGAAGAAGAGACCAATGAATACTCTACCGTATTCCTTTGGTATTGGGTTGTAGGCACAAATACACAAACTATAGGAGAAGTATCTATTAAAATTTGTTCACACAACCGCACCAATTACAGTTTCAGCAACAAAGGACCTACTCTTGAAATCACTCAGGCTACCAAGGGTAAATTCCTTTTAAATAAATTGCTTACTCCCCCATCCTCTACTAAATATACTACATCAACTTTGCACATAACTCCAATTGTAATAACACTCCAGTATAGAAATTTAAGTCTCCTTTGCCTCCTAAAAATACCAGTTCATCAATTTCTTCAAGCAAAACCCTAGAATATAGTGCCATTGAAGGCATGAAGAAAACTAGGGCTAACCTTTTTTGTATGATCTCTACAGTTTCTGTAACAACCTCGGGTTAAAATTTCATGTAACAAAAGTTAATAAAGGCAAAATAAGACCAAGGTCATGAGACACTTATTCCAAGCTAAATGTTGGGAAAAGTATATGTTTGGTAATTTAATTGGTGTTAAATTACTTACATGAATTATCAACTAGGGCTAGTAAATTGATGAAATGTATGTGCATTGTTTGTGCTAGGAGTCCTTATTACTTAAACAATTCCTAAGTTAATTTGAGATATCGAAATGCACATGTTTCTCTACAACTATGTAAGTAAATAAATCACTCATAAAAATGGAATCAATTCTATTTCTCTTGCTTAAAGGAAATATCACACTCTTCTTGAAATAAACTTCACACTTGCTTCACACTTGTTAAAAATAAAATCACACACACACTTTTCTTGAAATAAAATCACACACACACTTGCTTTAAAATGAAATCACACAAACACTTGCTTGAAAATGAAATCACACTTGCTTGAAAATAAAATTTAACAATGTAAATAGATCTACTCTTGACAAAAAGAAATATTAACTCTGCAAATGAAAATCTGATCTATACAACTGCAATGTAAAACTATGCTACTGATCTATGTCAACTTATACTTTGTCCATGTGCATAGGAAATCTCGCTTCACTCAACAATAGAATGATTACATAAACCTGCTAGGCTTACATTCAAAAATCAAAACTTGAGTGATTCAATGAAGTAACAAAATCCTACAGTAAACGCAGATTGCAAATAAAAGAAAACCTTACCATCTCTAGGGGGCCCTCTTGCGAGAAGTAGGTGTCAACACAATGCCTTCAGGAGATGATTAACCATGTATTAAGTCGCACATCACAGGAATAAAATAGCTTCTTTAATTGCAAAAACATAATTTAAAAACAATATCCAAATCTGTGTCTGTCATGCAGAGAGGCAAATTTATAAAACTCCCACGCATAATTGTTTCAAAGCATTACATCCTTATTCTAATCGATAATGACTCAAATTAACATTAAAAGATAAAACAATGTGATCTCCTCATGATTTGCTATTAAAAAAGCAAATCATGAGGTTGAATATATGCATTCATCAATTCCTTGCTCGCTTGATTTACCTTCCTTGGTGGTTGACTTTTGCTTTTAGCAAGTTGATATGGTGCTTTCCTTATCAATCCAGGTTATGAAGGTAGGAACAAATTATTGTACCAACTAATTGCCACCTGCCCATATGCCCTGTTCTTCGACTGAAGCTTCACAACCCATCAAGCCTTGGACTTAGCTGCAGAATCGTTGTAATTTAGTAGCTTAAGTAAATATTGAGTTAAGTAATAAAGACAAATGATATTTATGAAATAGAATATGATTATGTACATATTATTCCATAAACCTTGTAAATTGATAACCAAATTAGAGTTATGAAGGTTAAAAAATGGGAGAATGGAGTATAAGAAGGTTGTCAAAAAGAGGCAATTTTGGGGTTCAACATTCCCCCACACGAAAGAATTTGTGATTTTTTCTGTCACTGATCTTCTTCAGATACTTGAGCAAGAAAATCCAAGTTAGTCCTCCTTTATTTTTTGACGACGACTTCCATCCTCACTTTCTTCATCAAAATTTTGTGTTGTAAACTTATAATCTTCCTCTTAAGAAATTTGTTTGTAGCTGCCAATTTCTTATTTTTATTATACCATAAAACAAGATGTAGCAGAATGTTGTCATCTTGAGTTCCCTGGATTTCATTTTATGCCTTTATTGTTTCATTCTCCTGCTTTAAGTGTCAATTCAATATTTCCAATTCATAAATTTCTTGCTTAAGGGTGTCTTCAACTTGGAGTTCTCTTGAAATATTAGAATAAATTCCTTCATTTTCTTCTTGGTTTGAGGATGATGCAACAACTTTACATGTAGCTCTTCTTTCCAAAGACTCTATATAATCATAAATTTCCTGTTGGGCAGGATCAATTTCTAGAGTTCTCCTAGCTAGATTGGCAACTGGTGATGGATCCCTCAGTTCTTCTTCTTCTTCTAAATTGACAAATTCTGGAGATTATTGAGACTGTTCATGCATTGTTTTGTTGAGCCTTGCACTTCTTCTTATAATTGATGGTGGTTTTTGAGTAGTTCGGGGACACTTTTTAACTTCTTCTTTCTATGTTTCTTCTCTCAATTAACTTTCCCTTTTATTGTTGGCTATATTTATTCTAACATTCTTTTGTTTAAGAGTTTCTAACACATTTATAGGGGCGATTCCATCATCAGAGTACTGCTCTTGTTGTTTTTCTTTTGCAGGTGATTTTTCTTTAGGGTTTGAGGGAAATTTTCCTCTACTCTTTCTCGTCTTACTACTAGGCTCTTCTTTTTCTGCTTCTTTAAAATGATTTCTAATTAAGAACTCTTCCCAGTTATCTCCTATGTTTCTTAGATGGGCCTCAATCAGGATTTTCACTAGGCCATGATGGTATAGGGAATTATCTATAGATTGTATCTTCCTTTGAATATTACTAGCCATCTTTCTTAAGCTACGAAGTAGGAAATATGGTAGGTTATTTTTATTCCGTCAGAAAATTCATCATTAAGAGTGCATGATAAAAGAACATGTTACCGAATGTTCCTTCACAAGTTATAAACTTTTGAATGATCAATATAAAATTCCTCCATTTATTCTTCAAAGTTGTGACTGGTATTCCCTTTTTAAACATAGAAGTATCCATACCTGGATTCTTGAGGAAAATTTTCCATTCTTTCTCTTCAATTTTTCTGTTCTTGAACTAGCTCTCTCTGATTCTTGGTAATCTAGTAGCTTCTGCAACAAAAGACTCTGTCAAAACCAACTTCACAGCCTCAATTTCTGCTCCAATTCCATCGTATGCCCTAGCGAAAGACTTTGTCAGCTCTTTCTTGTTCCCATCAAATTTCTCCACGAATTCTAGTCATCATGCCTACTGCAACAATTGTCTAATATGTGGGTATCCTTCAAGAAACTTAACCCCATTTGGATCTGATCTTACAATGACCCCCATGTTAGATAAGCTTAGCTCGTAATTTCTCTTTTGACAAGGTTAAGGAGTAGAAGGAATTCGAGTATGGACTGAATCAAAGAAACATAATTTAAGTGAGGGCAATCTCAGCAATGAAACAGGGATGAGTGAAATGGTAAATGGAAGTATTGTGCATGAAATGGAATGATGAATGGAAAGGAGAGGGCGAATTTCAAATTATATCAAGGTTCATGACCATCTTAGTTGACAAGACATAGATATTTCCATTAAAACCAAAGTCGTGTTAGATTAATAAGGGTAATCATTATTCAGTATGGTAGTAGCAGCAATTATTCATCATTCATTTCCTAACTTAAATGTTTTACCTTTATTATATAACTTAATATTTACACACCTTAGATCTTTGCCTTATTTTTTATTTGTCTTTTTTTAGGTTGTTAGGTTGCTCCAGCTGCAACCTTCATTGAATTTTCTTTTTCCATGATCTTCATTTGCCCTCATCGCAATTTGTCAAGTCAGTTGCATAATTCTATTAGAGCTACAGATTATTGACAATTTTGTAGCTACTTTATTTTTCAAAAGAGAAAAGATGGTTAAAAAGAAAATGGGACTAGAATAGGGAAAAGAAAATCTAAGTTGCCAAGAAGTCTTGGTTTTCAACTTGGATTTTCTGTATAAGCATGCCAACAATGTTGGTTTTTGTGTTTATACAATTATTTATTTATTTTTTATTCATTTTTATTTTTATTTTTATATATATATATATATATATATATATATATATATATATATATATATATATATATATATATATATATATATATATATATATTAAATAAAGTAGAAGGCTAATTTGGCGAGGAAGAAGAATCTTCCTTGACCAACTTCAAATCAAGATTATCTTGCATATTTCTTATGAACTCTTCCCTTGTTAATGGTTTATTGTATATTCGTAATCTATGACCATTTACAAGGTTACTTTCTCTTCATCTATGGTTCTGATTCTGACTACTCCATTATCAAAGACAGTTTCAATCTCATAATGACCAAGCCAATGAGTGTTGGCCGGATAAATCGATCTTGCGGAAAAGACTGATCTCCCTAGTATCACAAGATAATCTAGCAACAAACAGACAAATAAATGTTGGAAATAATACTGAGAGGGGGGGGGGGGGGTGAATCAGTATTATTACATTAATAAAACTTTTTCATTTCCATATTTAGATTCATATATGCTACTTCCACAGCTTCTTATGATTCAGTTAGTTGAGTGCATTAGAACATTATCAATCATATTAACAGTAAACTGGTGCAGTAAAATATCACACATAAGTCACACACATGAACACCATGATATAAGGTGGAAACCCAATGTGGGAGAAAACCACCTGCTGCAAGTCATCTCAATCTTCTTCTTAATAAGAAAATTCTTTTACAATATTTTGTACTAGTGTAGTCTTATACCAATACGAGAGCTACAACCCCCTTTGCTCTTGTACTAGCCGATTCATTTACTAGTACGCAGGCTGCTACCTGCTACAATGCTCCATAGATTTCCCTTAGCTCTTGTACTAGCTTAGATACTAGTATGTAGGTGCTGGCCTACAATCTTCTCTCCTCCAGGTACCACGTTTCATCAATTTTCATACTGGATACACTGAAGCACAACACATAATCTGAGAGGCCACGTTTCATCCAATTTTCATACTGGACCCAACAACAACATTGAAGCATATAAAAAATCTTCTGAATTACCCAAGCACTAGATCAATACATATACAAGTGAGTCATCAACCAGATCTAGTCCATCAAATCACAAAAAAATGAGTCATTAAGAACCTGATCCACTCATCCATCAATGTATAAACATTTAATCAATCACTTCTCAGACTGTTGTTATCAGAACATAATACCAGAAACCAGACATCACTTCAAAACCTAGAACACAACAATAATAAACAGGGGCAGCTAAATAGATTTCATGAAAAGTCCGCAACTTCACCCACCGACCACCTGCGTACATCCGCACTCTTTCCAACTGCTTTCCTGCACACCCCCGCACTGTGTCTCACAGACTTCCTGCGCACCTCTGCTCTATGTCCAATGGAATGCCTGCGCCCCTCCGCATCTTCTGCAATTCTAGGCCTGCGAACCTCCGCACCCACAGTGCTTCTGGGCCTGCGTACCTACGCACTTTTCCTTCACTGTACTTGCGGTCCTGCGGGTATAGATAATTTCAAGACTTCAAGAATAACCCAGACTGTCAGATCTACAGATCTGAACATGCGCCGAGGAGATATCAACCTATTAGTAGATCCGAATTGTAATTCTCATGTTTCTCCTTGATATTGATTCAACTCTCTCTCACAAACCGATTACTAGAATTTCAGGTCTAGCTTCTCTTAAGATCTTCTAATTTTACAAGTGTTTAGCCAAATGATCTCCTTTGCTTTATATAGGCAAACTCTTGCTCAAACCATGAATCAATACCATAGATAACCAATACAAGGGGCTCAAAAATATGGGGCTCAATAATAATAATAATAATAATATAAAACAATACCACTGACCAAACCATAGGATCAAATACGTCGGGCTAAATACTATGGTCCACCATTGGATTCCCACGTGAGAATACTTTTTTTTTACTGCATGAAAGTGCGTGAACTAGGGTCCGCACCTTTTACATGGTGTACCTACGGGTATGTACGCACTTTATCTATGATATTCCTGCGGGTCAGCGCCTTTTGTACTGTGTACCTGCGTACTTCTTATTTTCTTCATTATTGTGAGCTAATCATCAATCTCTGCTACTGACTGGTTGTACTGTGATCCATCACCTGTATGAGTTGCCATCAAGGACAACACTTTAGCCATAATTCCAACAATAAATCTATCTTTCTCTAGACATATGCAATTTACAAATAAAGACTATAGAGGTGTTGTGATCCTACCTTAGATCCAACGCTTGTTCGTTGTAGTCATCCCTCGATTTTCCGAAAGAGTTATCTTTAAATACCTACAATCACAAACAAGCAAACATCAAATAGCACCTGCATAGCAAATATCATAAATCATGTCTATTATGGTGATCAAGGAATCCATAAAATAAACCATAAATGAACAGTTTATTGAGAAAAACAAACTTATTTGTATTAAATTTGAAGTAGAAGAACCTTACAACCTTTTCAGCCTTGATGTTGAACAAGCTCTTCCTGGGGTCCGAAACAGGAATTTCCTTTACTTTGACAAGCCTTGCACTCTTCCAAATGAGATCTTAGAGGTATGTAATCTCTCCTCATAAAAGCTCAACTAAGAAGACTAAGTTCCAGCAGCATTTCACCTCAAAAATATTTAGCTTTCAACCTCCCAAGTAACCAGCCCAATGCTTCATTTTATAGTGCAGAGGAGGAGGTTACAGGTCCATCTATGAAGGGATAGAATCCTCCTTCAAAGGGATAAGCTCCTCACATCAAGGGGTTAGCTCCTTAAGGTATGGAGTGCATGAACCTTAAGAGAGCGAACTTGCCACCTCAAGATTCCTTCCAGAAGCTTCTAGAAATGACTGAAAGTGAGTTTTTTAGAATAAACTCACGCCTTTTTAACTTTTACAGGGGTCCACACCCATAACACAAGGACAGAGCGGTCAGGTGTGCAAGGGACATGACCATTAGGTGCAGGACCGCAGGTAATGCAAAGAGAAAGTGCGGAACCAGAGTTTTAGAGACTTTTAGGGCTTTTCTCTTACTTTCAAGGCCTGATATGAAGAACTGAGGCTTTAGACTTACCATGGAGGAAAATATGAGAAATAATGGACTCACACAGATTGCAGAATGTCAAGGTGACAATTTTTAGTGCAACAGATTGCCCCCTAAAGTGCGAAGTCCATAATAGATGAAGATGAAGTCTTTCATGTATGAAGAGTGAAGTACTTTATCATTTCAAAGATCACCCTGTGGACACCCCGGTCAGAACCTATAAAAGCATTCAATGAAAAATATATATATATATATAGATATATCATCGCTGAGGTAGGCATTCCCATACTCAGATCAAAACTGACTAAACTGTTCTGATACAGGAATGCTTTTTGTAATACATCAAGAGTATAGACATGTGTAGACACAGTATGGACGCAGCCATCTATTTATGAATAGTCCACTGCATAATGAATAACAAAATTCCTCGCAGCCTGGATGGTAGAAACTAGATCCAGGGTCTTGATTTCCGCTTCCCGAACTAGTACGATTCTATCCATGTGAATGAATTTGTCGAAGTCAAACGTGGTAGAAACCACTTGATTACCAGTCAATGATGTGAAATGTTAACAAGTGTGAGAGAAACCACCAGTAATTTCAATGGCCCTCAAAGTACCCAGTACAATCCATGAAATGTGAATAAATGAGTCGAACTCGAACATGTCACGGAATCATTCGATCAAAGGTCAATGATGCAACCTATTGTCAAAGGCGAGAAAATTGCCATTAGGGCATGCAGCTTTCAAGGTACTGACGATTTCTAGATCAAATCTCCAGATAATGAGCTGAAGTCGATAGAAAGTGATCTATCATGGGCAAGCCCACAACACGAAATCATAGATCAAGTTTTGAAGAAATATAGTGGCAAGGACTGACTCAGGGATGGTCAAAATGGATGACAGATATTTTGCAGATGAATGGTTGGTTTGAACTATTCTCTTGAACACATAACGACACTGCAAATGGTTTGGGGACAATTGACCCAAAGCTAATACCCAGAAACTGGCTGAAGACTTTCAATTTGGTTTGATTAACTGTTAGGCAAAGGATTTTCCCAACCCAGGTGAACAAAAAGTGTCGTGTTCAAGAGTGGTTGACGGGTTTTTATAAAACAAAGTGTAACAAGTAGGTTCATTTTTCTCTCTTTCCCCCACCATTTCTGGCAAGTACCTCTTTATTTTTGACAAGCTTGAGGAGGATAACATTTGCTTGTTTATAAGCTCATCCTTCGGATGAGTCCAACTTAGTTTAAAATTCGAACCCTAAGAAGGAGTGGTTCGTTCCTGTTTGAAATTGAATAGGTCCTTTACTGTTAAATTTTAACGAGTCTAGTATAGGAAAAACTCGGCGTTTTTCAATTTTAGGAAGTCAGAATAAAAACTTAAAAAAACTCCATGGGGGTACTTTTTCGTAAAATAATCCCTTAGGCCCAAAAAAGGATAAAATAATACAAAAGGGATGACTCTTCAATACTTTAACGAGCTGAAATAGACAAGTGCTCGACAATCTTTTCATTTTTAACGAGTCTGAAAAGGGTTTAAAGAGGACTCTATTGTACCTTTTTCGTAAATAGTCCATTTCAGTCCGTAAAAGGGGTAAACTTATACTGAAGGGATGATTGTTCATTTATTTTAACAAGTTCGAACAATCAAGTGCTCGACAATCTTTTCAATTTTCGAGAGTCTGAAAAGAGCTAAAAGAGGACTCCAATGTTTCGCTTTTTCGTAAATTTTTGAAAGAGTCTGAAAAAGTGATAAAAGTATGCTCTTTGTTGAAAAATGATAAATTTTCCCGAAAAATCCAATATTCTACACAAAAACTCAAAACATTACACATACCTATTTAAGATAAATAAAAATGATTTAAAAATTGCCTTTTTAAAGTGAAAAATAAATAAATTAAAAATTCATTTATTCGAAAAAACTTATAAAAAGGGGTTTTCCAACTTCATTTTTACCATTTGAGTTCAGAGTGAAAAGTGAGAGCTTTTGGGTAAGAAAGTTCCTGTGAAGATTCTAGAAAATCCATCCGTTGAAATCGAAAACTGTCAGCGTCAGGTAATCCACGACCTCCTTATCTTGCATTTCATTTGTTTACATTTTGATTTTAGGCTTTAGATTTAATTTTTAAGGGAAAATTTGGTTTAAAAATTCGCTCGTGGGGGTCTGCAAGCACAACATGCAACCCCTGCGGACCCTGAATTTTTTCTACAAAGAAAAAAGTCGTGGGTCCGCACCTGCTGTTCACAGCCTGTGCGAACCTATGCACTGTCTGTAACTGGTGGGTGAAAACCCCACGAAAATGAATTTCAAAATTAGTTTTTCTCCATTTTTGCCCAAAATTTTTTGAACTAGTTGGTTCTAATATGTCTTTTATGCACTATAGGACATTCAAAATTCTTATTTGGCGAGAACGCGAGCATGAGGATATGGATTTTGCCACATTAAACCATATGGCCACAATGCAGGCATTAAGAGCATGCAGGTTGCTAAATTTCTGGGGCATATAGGGTATGAGGGCCCAAGTAGACCTCTTGCAATGGCTGGTAGATAGGTGGAACATACAGGACCAGTGTTTCATCATTGGAGGCCACTGGCTCGAAATCAAGCTGGAGGACATCTATTTTTTGACTGGTTTGTCCAAGAGGGGCGAACAATTATCTCTTTTCGGGACTAGACCAGGTGGCCAGTCTGTTGCTAGTCTCCGATTAGAGTTTTGCGATGATCAAACGAAGGACAAACAGATTGATATTAAAACTATCAACAGTCCTGAGCTCAAGGTCATTGCGTTCACTGTTACCAGGTTATGCAGGAGTGCAGCATTGCATGTGGCTACAGGATCCCAGATGCAGATGGCAGTAGACTATTTTTGAGGGAGAATATTCAACTGGTGCAAGGTTGTGTTGGCAAATGTGAAAGGCCAACTAACCAGAGCAAAGAACGGACAGCTGAAAATTTTTGGATATGGATTCATCGTGGTCATCTTTGCTCTAGAGAGGATCCCCATGCTAGCCCCGCAGCATCTTCATGTTGATGCTGGTCTTCCTTGAGAGCCTAGGATAGTTCGTTGGGTTGCCTTGATGGTCCGCCACCCTGAGGAGGGTATAGAGGTTGTTCGATTTCCGCCCAAGTACTTTCATTGGTTGAACAACCAACTTTTTGTGATTCAGGATTTTCCATATGCTGGGATGGATTATCGCGGTGACCCAGACATGATTCTCCCACCAGGAGAACAATGGGATGATTCAGGTAAAATCATTTTCAACACTTTCTAAGTTCTAATTTTTTTTATTTTTAAATCGTCCAAAACTGATAATTAAAAGTTTAAATGCAGATGTCGGTCCACAATGACCAGCCATTCTCCAACCTTTCGAGAGGAGACACCCAGCTGGAGCAGCACTAGCCCCATAGGACCAATCAGCAAAGATCCTGACCGATTTGGAGCATCATCTAGAGCGCTTGACACTAGATATTCCAGAGATGGATATAGATGATATCCCACTTGGGTTGCAGAGATATGTGATTGGGGTCCCAGGACCTTTTAGGAGGTTCCTATGTAGGGTGGCTCGAGTAGTGGTTTCTTATCATGATCATCACTAGGGATAGGATGATCGATTTTGTAGACTCATGACATTTTTTACTTTTGTGTTATCATTTTTTCCAATCATAAGGTGTTTTTCAACCTATGATCTAAGACGATGTATATTTTGAAACACTACTTCTATGCTATGATATATCACTATTACAGGCTATCTTGTGTAACATGTTGTCGAATGTTTTTAACTTTACTGTTTTGATTATTGCAAATGTCTATTTATCATACTAGAAGTAACTGCATCTGCTAATGTATTTAAATATCTTGGAATATGTTGATATTTGATGTAGTAAAATACACGTTCCAAGAGACGAACTCTCAAAAATAACCTTAATAACAATGGATTTCTAATGGCATAAACCCTGTTAAACTGTAATCAAACGAGTTCAGAATCCAACCTAACAATCAAACTCTGAATCCCAAATGAAATGTATTCAGATAATAACTCATTCACTGCACTATACTCTGCAATGTTATTCATTATTTGACCGAGGCTTACCCCATGCATAGATACTAACTCATCAGAGGGTGAATAGATAACCCAAGCTACGGAAGAAATGTTTCGTGTATTACGACAAGCACCATCAGCAAAACCAATGTATGTTTGAAGAGACGTCGATATTTGCAATATCAAGAGTAAAATCAAGATAAGCAGGAATAATGATAAAAGCACTCTCTAAACTAGGCACACTTTTCTAATCTAAAACACACCAGCAGTAAAGAAACTAATCTAACAAAAAATCTCCACACCAAATTTAAGCATAATATCTCTTCAGATAAAGTCCATTTCTGGGTTTACCCAAAGAGACACCATCAAAATCTATTAATTCATAAGCCCCTTTTGCTAGCTGTCAGGCGGAAAGAGTCGATTGTGCGGACACAACCAACCTCCCTAGGAGCCTAAGACTCTCTAGTGACAAACAAGACAAACTAGAACTATCCTTCTCTAAACATGCATTATAATATGAGAAATCAAGTGTTTTGTTCTTACCTTTGTCCAAACGTTGTTGTAGAAGTCCAAGCTTTGTTGATCTGGATGAGCTCCTCCTTTTCTCCAAAACCTGCAATCACCAACAGTCAAACAATTAAATAGCACCTGATTATAACATAAAACAAAGCATATTTAACATATAGACCAAGGAGTACATGAAATAACTCATAAACAACAAGTTATTGAGAAGAATGGACCAATTTGCATTAAAGGTAATCAAAAGGAACCATTACAACCTGAGCCTTGGTGTTGTGCAAGCTCCTTCCAGGGTCCACAAGAGTTCTCCTTTACTTTGACAAAGCTCACCCACTTCCAAATAGAACAAGCAAAGATGGCAATCTCTCCTCACAAGCTTCTAAATGGGAGTCCTAATTCCTGCAACATTTACCCTTAGAAATGTATAGCTTTCAACCTCCTCTCCTTCTGGCCCAATGCCTGTACTTATAGTGCTCAAGAGGAAGTTAATCAGGTCCACCATCAATGGGATAATCCCCTCTTTGGATGGGATAGCTCCCCTATTGATGGGATAAGTTCCTCTTTGGTAGGAGTGCATGAACCATCTAGAGGACCTCAATACACGTCGAACAACCTTCTAGAATGCTCTAGAAATGACCACAAGTGACTTTTTAAAGATGAAACTTGCGCATTTTAACCTTTTCAGGGGGACGCACCTGCACCTTTACATACAGAGCGTCCAAAGACGCAGTTTTTGTGAACATTGGGTGCGTCCCCGCAGGTAAGGTTGAGAGAACCTGCGTCCCCAGAGATAAATACATTTAGAAAGACTTTCTCTCTTTTTTGGAGTTTGACATGGAAAGCAGAGGCATAAGACTTGCCTAAGAGGGTAGCATGACTGTTGATAGAGTCATCCTAACTGTAAATGGTCATGGTGACATTTTTTAGTGTAACAGATTGCCCCCTAAAGTGCGAAGCCTGAAATAGATTAGGGTTTTGTATTATCTAGGAAGGGTGAAGCGCTTTATCATTTCAAGGATTATCTCGTGGAGAGCCTGGTCAGAACCTGCAATTTTCAACACAAAATACATGTATAAGATTATATCATCACTGAGGTAGGCATTCCCATACTCAGATTAAAACTTTAACTAACAGACTAACTACTCTGATACAGGAATGATCTTGCAGTACATCATAATCATAGACTTTTGTAGACACAGTATGGGCACAGCCATCTGTTTGTGATTAGTCTACTTAGATAATGAATACAAAACTCCTCGCAGCCTGGATGGTAGAAACTAGATCCAGGGTCTTCATTTCTACTTCTTGAATTGGTACGATTCTAGCCATGCGAATAAATGAGTCGATGTCGAACATGGTAGAAACCACTTGATTACCAGTCGATGATGTAAACTGTTAACAAGCGTGAGAGAGGCCACCAGTAATGTCAATGGTTCTCAAAGTACCCAGTACAATCCATGAGATGTGAATGAATGAGTTGATGTCGAACATTTCACGGAATCCTTTGATCGAAAGTCAATGATGTAAACCGACGTCAAAGGCGAGAAACCTGCCATTGATGCATGCAGACTTCAAGGTACTGACGATCTCTAAGTCATCTCTCTAGATAATGTGCTGATGTCGATAGAAAGCGACTCGTTGCAGGCAAGCTTGCAACATGAAATCATTGTTCAAGTTGAAGAAATGTTGTTGTAAGGACTGACTCAGGGATGGTCAAACGGATGACAAGTATTTTGCAGATGAAAGTTTTACTCGCAGACCTCTTGAACACATAACGACACGACAGATGGCTTAGTGATGAATAATTCAAAGTTAATCCCCGGAACCCGGCTGAAGACTTTCAAAGTGGTTTGATCAACTGTGAGGTAAAGGATTTCCCAACCCAGGTGAATGAAAAGTGTCGTGTTCAAGAGTGGTAATAAAGTTTCTTCTGAGACAAAAGGTAACAAATAGGCTCATTCTTCTCTCTTTTCCCCCACCATTTCTGGCAAGTACCTCTTTATTTTTAACAAGCTTGAGGAGGATAACATATGCTTGATTGTAAGCTCATCCTTCGGATGAGTCCAACCTAGTTTTGATTCGAACCCTAGGAAGGAGTGGTTCGTTCCTGTTTGTAATTGAACAGGTCCTTTACTGTGAAATGTTTAACGAGCCCAGTATAGGAGAAACTCGGCGTTTTTCAATTTTAGAGAGTCTGAAAAACTTAAGAAGACTCCAAGTTGAACTTTTTCGTAGATTTGTGTCCCTCAAGCCCGAAAAAGTATAAAATAATACCTGGCGGAACCGCTTGATCTTGCGACCAAGGAGTACTTTCATAATTAGTGTCACTGACCTGAAAAGTAAAAAGCGATCAAGGACACGTCGTTTTATTTCCGTATCGAGTTTGAAACGACAAAAACCCGGCAATCTTTTCCTGATTTTACGGTCAGAAAAGAGCTATAAGGGGACCGTCTTTTAATTCCGTTTTAATGAGTGTAAAAGAAACGCTCGGCAATCTTTTCATTTTTTAGGAGTCAGAAAAGGGCTTAAAAGATGACTCTGATATTTTGGTTCGTGAAAAATGACAATTTTCCCTCTAAGTCCCTTTGTCCTGCACAAAAGCAACACATTACTCATACCTGTTTAAGATAGGCAAAAATACATCGAAAAACATCTTTCCATGGTGAAAAATGAACAAATTCATCCAAAAAACCTATAAAAAGACTTTTTAGAATATCATTTTTACCATTTCACTGTTGAGGTTGAAAAAAGGGCTTTTGGCAAGAAACTTCCCGTGGTTGCTGCGGAAAATCCGACCGTCAGAATCGAACGCCGTCTCTTCCAGGTATTTTACAACATCCTACTCTTCAATTTCATCCAATTAAAATTGTATTTTAGGTTTTAGTTTTGATTTTTAGGGGGTTTAGGTTTCAAAATGCGCTCTGCGGTGGACGCAGGTGCCCTTCGGGTGACCTGCGTCCCCCGACTTTTTTCTATACAGAAAAAAGGTCGGGGGACGCAGCCCACCTTCAGGCCAGCTGCGTCCCGACGCCCTGTGTTCTAAACGCGGGGTGCGTCCTCCGCAAAACGCGGATTTTGAAACCCCAAACTCCAAAATCAACCATTCAAATTTCCCAAAATTAATTCTAATGCCTATTTATTCATGTGTAGGGCACTTACCATGCTGGATTGGAGAGAAAGAGAGCACGAGGAGGTTGATGAAGCTGCAATCGAACATCAACCTTCCCTGGATGCCCTAAAAGCGTGCGTGTTATATAAATACTGGGCCATACCGGGCATGAGGGCTCAGGTAAGATTCTTGGAATGGCTGGTTGAGAGATGGAACGTTCAAGAACAATGCTTTTACATCGGAAGGCACCAGCTCGAGATAGATCCCTCTGATATATACTTTCTCACTGGCTTGCCAAATAGAGGCGAGCAACTCAATCTAGCCGGGACTAGGCCGGGTGGCCAATCCCTTGTTAGTCTCCGGGAAGATTGGTGCACACCTGGTGCACACCATTCGAAAGGCGTGGAGATCAAACACATCTCTCTGCGTGAGCTCAAAGTTATAGCGTTCACGGTTACCAGAATTTGCGGCGCAGCCACTTTACACATTGCTTTTGGGTCCCAAATGCGGATGGCAATTGACTGTTACCAAGGCACCATTTTCAACTGGTGTGATGCTGTGTCGGCTAATGTGAAGAGCCAACTGACTAAGGCAAAGAACGGACGACTGAAAACTTTTGGATATGGGCCTTTAGTCGTGAGCTTTGCCTTAGAGAGAGTTCCGATGCTGATCCCTCAGCAACTCACTGTTGATATCTTGGGTCCTCGGGAGCCAAAGCTGGTACGATGGGTTACGGTGATGGCCCGGCATCCTGACGAGAGCGCGGCAGTTGTTCGATTTTCTGATAGTTATTTTCACTGGTTGGAGGACCAGGTTTTCTCGATCCAGGACTTTCCGTATGCCGGAGTAGATTTTCGACATGATCCGGACATGGTTCTTCCACAGGGAGAACAATGGGATGACAGAGGTACTTTATTTTCACAAGTTTTCAAATTATGTATTTTTTTTTTGTTTTTATATATATCGTCTCAAAACTGACAGTAAAAATTTTCAAAATGCAGATGTTGGTCCACAGCGCCCAGTCAATCTCCGGCCTTTTGAGAGGAGACATCCAGTTGCACCGGTACCGGCCCCACAGGACGCGGCGGCTACAGAGGTACTGGCTGAGTTGGAGCATGATCTAGAGCGTCTGACGGCGGATATGCCTGAGACTACTATGGTTGATATTCCTATCAGGCTTCAGCGCTATGTAGTCGCGGTCCCTGGACCGTTTAGGAGATTTTTGCGCAAGGTAGCCCGTGCAGTGGTGTCGTACAGGGAGCACCACCAGTGATTGGCTAGTCACTTTGTAGACACATGTGACATTTTTGACTTTTTGTACTCTATCATTTTTGCCGATCATAAGGTGTTTTTCAACCTATGATCGAAGACGATGTATATTTTTTGACACACTCCTATCTATATATATATCACTATTACCGGCTTATCTTGTTTAACATATGTGATGAAATGTTTTTGAATTTACTTGCATGATTATCGTAAATGTCTGTCTAACATTCGAGAAGCAATTGCATCTGCTAATGTATTTAAAGACCTTGGAATATGCTGATATTCAATGTAATCAAATTCACGTTCCAAGAGACGCACTCTCAAAAACAACCTTAATAACACAGGATTTCTAATGGCATAAAACCTATTAAGCTGTAATACAACAAGTTCAGAATCTAACCTCACTATCAAACGTCGAATTCCAAATGAAATAGATTCGGATAATAATTCAACCACTGCACTGTATTCTGCAATGTTGTTCGTTGTTTGACCGAGGCTTACCCCATGCATAGAAACTAACTCGTCAGAGGGTGAATAGATAACCCAAGCTGCGGAAGAGATATTCCGTGTACTACGACAAGCACCATCAGCAAATCCAATGTATGTTTGGAGAGGCGTCGACATCTGCAATATCAAGAGTAAAACCAAGATAAGCCAGAATAACGACGAAAAACACACTCTCTAAGCTAAACACACTGACTAACTAACAAGCATACTAGCTAGAAAGAAAACCTAACCTAACTAAAAAATTCTCCATACCCACCATTTAAGCATAATACCTCTTTAGGTAAAGTCCATTTCTGGGTTTACCCAAAGAGTCCCCATCAAAATCAACCAGCTCATAAGCCCCTTTTGCTAGCTTTCGCTTTACAATGTAGGGTCCATGCCACATAGGAACGAATTTTCCAGCACCTAGCTTATCGTTAGCTTGATCATATAATAGCACTAGGTCTCCCTCCGAAAAACTTCGAGGGGTCACATTTCTATCATACTGAGCTTTCATTCGCTTCGCGTGAGTCTCGATTGCCAATGTAGCGTCACGTCGAGTCTCATCTAATTTAGCTAAGTATAATAAACGTTTCTCCTCTTCGGAAGTAGCTGGGAGTAATTCGACAGCCATTTGAAGTGATGGGATTTCGCATTCAATGGGTAACACAGCTTCCAAGCCATAAACTAGCTGGAAAGGAGTGAACCCTGTTGAAGTTTTCACTGAGGTTCGGTATGCCCATAGCGCCGAAAATAACATGTTGTGCCAATTCGACCGATGAATACCAATGGTTCGTCGGATCATGATAACCAGAACTTTGTTGATAGACTCAACCAAACCGTTGGCTTGCGGATAATAAGGAGTAGAGCTATCGTGGCGCAAACCAAGCTGGCTTGTAAGCTCAGTCATCATGATGTTTCGAAAATGGCTCCCATGGTCAGTAATGATTGCTTGTGGGACACCAAACCTAGTTATAATATGATTGAATACGAAAACTGCAGCTGTTTTGCCGCTTGCGTCGAATGTAGGCATCGCCTCGGCCCATTTAGTGAAATAATCAACCGCGAGGATGATATACGCATGCCCCCCGGCCGAGTGAGGGTTACAAGTAATAAAGTCGATACCCCATTTGGCGAATGGACCAACGACAATTATAGGGTGGAGAGGAGCAGGTGGTGCGCGCATCTTTCGATCAAACACTTGGCAGTTGTGGCACTTCCGGACTACAATGATACAATCTTTAAACATAGATGGCCAGAAGTAACCAGCGCGCAACACCTTCTGAGCTGTGGCATACCCAGACATATGACCGCCACATGCTCCAGAGTGACAATCATTCAAAACCCTCTCAGCCTCTTCGTGAGTTAAACAACGTCGAAAAACTAAGTCTGCCCCCCGGCGATAAAGTGTATCTCCAATAATTTTATATTGCTGGGATTGAAACCGAATTTTTCGACGGTCCGCTTTGGAAGCTTCAGGCCGAAAGGTTTGGGTTTGGAGATAGATGATTATATCTCCGTACCACGGATCTAAGGTACTGATAAGAAACAAAGATTCGTCCGCAATGGACTCCTCTGCCACAGTCTCTGTGTCAGTACGCGGGAAATCACACATCAATTCCGCAAAAACTAAGGATTTCTTAGACTTGGACTTCTCGAATTCCAAGTCGAACTCTTGCAGGATAACGATCCATTTAGAGTACTTGCCCCCTAGCAGTTGTTTTGTCAAAATATAAATCATAGGGTTGCAATCCGAAATAACTGTAGTTTTACGGAGAAGAATGTAGTGACGAAAACGCTGGACAGCTTGAACGGCTGCCAGGGCCAATTTCTCCACATGCGAATATTTTAACTCAGTGGGATTTAAGGTCCTACTAAGATAATATATCACATGTTCCGCTCCGAATTCATCTTCTTGAACTAACACCATTCCAATGGTGGAATGCGAAGCTGCGAGGTATAAGAAGTAGTCCTGGTTGTAGTTTGGAGGATGCAACAATGGTGCATGGGTCAACGCATGTTTAAGTGCATCAAAAGATTGTTGGGCAATCTCGTCCCAAAAGAATTGAGCGTTCTGTTTCAACAACCGGGTAAAACCTTTAGTGACCTCGGCGTAGTTTGGGATGAATCGGCGTAAAAAGTTCGCTTTCCCTTGCAAACTTTGGAGTTGGCGCAAACTCGAAGGAGGAGGCAATTTGATGATAGCTTCGACTTTCGAGGGATCGACGCGAATGCCGGTTTTTGAAACAACAAATCCCAGCAATCGACCTGTTTCTATACAGAAAACACACTTGTGGGGATTCAACCGAATTCGATAATGCCTACACCTCATAAAGATTGCTCGTAAGTGGACAAGGTGATCAGCTCGATTTATAGAATGAGCAGGCAAATCATCGAGATACGGTTGCACAATGTGCTTGATGTCATGAAATGCGTAAGACATCGCCCGTTGAAAAGTGGCGCCGGCATTCTTAAGCCCAAAAGGTAATTTGCAATAAGCAAATGTCCCCCATGGACAAATGAATGCCGTTTTTGGTTGGTCGGCAGGTAGAATATTGATTTGATTATAGCCCGAAAAACCATCCATAAAGGAAAACATTTCACTTCCGGCACAATCATCAATAATTTGATCGATATAAGGCGTAGGATAGTTGTCTTTTGGACAAGCTCGATTTATATCCCTATAGTCGATACAGATTCTTATTGTTCCTTGTTTCTTGTTGACTGGAACAATATTCGATACCCAATCCGTTAACGGGATCGGATATATGAAACCTGCTTTCAACAGCTTTTCGACTTCTACTTTAATCGCAGCCGCTTTTCGAGGGTGAATCTGACGCAACCGTTGCCGGACGGGTTTAGCATCCGGGTAGGTCTTTATTTCATGAACAACAATGGCAAGATCGATTCCCGGCATTTCCTCGTAAGACCAGGCAAACACATCGCGGAATTCTTGGAATAGGGCCTTGTAAGTTTGGATTTCATCTTCTGTACATGCGGCACCTATATGAATGTTTTCCTCAATTCCGGGCTTCACTGAAATATCAATGGGAATAGTACGAGAAATATTCCCTAAATTCAACTCTGAATCAGAATGTTTCGTTGGATCCTGAGCGTCTTTGACATATTCAGCGGTAAAGATAGATGAAAAATCATTTTCAAAAGCATCATCCTTAGGTAAAAACGAAGATCTGTGATGGAGATCTTCCCATGGTAGATCGTCTACACTTAGGATTTCGCGAAGTTGTTCGTCAGATGACACGACTTCGGGAAACGCTATCCGTTCTAAGGTTGAGGTGAAAAGTGATTCTTCACTGACCACATTCATTTGGTCGATTTCGGTTGAACGCGAGTCGGTAAAAGACATGACAGCTTCATAAGCAATTTCATATGGACTCAAAGGCATAGCATCACCGAATGAGTCTATCTCAGATTCAGATGGGACAATCCAAGGATCATCATAAATAATGTTTTCTGATGTAATCATATGAATTGTTGCAAATGAAGGATCTACGCTGAGTGGAGGGAGAGGAAAAGTTCCCAGTAAACCAGAATCCTTAACTAAACCTACACCAACGTCCCTATAAGGGATTGTCGTCTTACCAACATGCTGGATACTCTCTGAAGAGGCTGGGTCGGATGAAAAGTATGCCAGCTGATCAATAGTCACGATCTTACCGTTATGTGGAAACTTAATTACTCTGAAGACCGATGAAACGACCGCTGTCATAGCATATGACCAACTTCGACCCAAAAGAAGGTTGTAGTCTAGAGGGGCATCAACCACCTCCACATCCAGACTAACGGTTTTACCTTCTACCCCTATAGGCAATTCTTGTAGAATACCAAACAGACAGAACCCACGGCCATCAAAGGCCTTAAGGATGGTGGGGGATTGGTTCAACGAAGGAGAACCAAGAGATCTCCAACATTGAATCGACATAATACACGTAGAGGCTCCCTCATCAATCACAGTCCGATGAATAGGCCTGTTTTTTACTATCACTGGAATTTGGAAAGCCATTTGATGGGGGAGACGTGGTGTACTATTTTCTAGATCGAAGATTATCAGGTTCGGGTCCTGAACATCAACAGCTCCGATAGCCGACAAAAGTAATTTTCGTTGTGCTGGGCATGATTGCAGCACTTCTAACGCCGACATTGCTGAGGGTGAAACAGCTAAGTCCTCAACAATGTTGTAATTCTGGGCTGCTCTCGCATGTGGATTGAAAGCAGACCTTCGAAGTACACCCTTGGCGGGCGGTTTAATTACTAAATCCGGGTTAGGTTTTTCGATCTGTAGTGGATCGGAACCAGGAGTTGAGGTTGATGGGTTAGAGTGAGAAGATTCTGCTTCCTTACCATCAACAGGAGCCTTACTACCATAATCTTGCGATCGAGTCGCAATCCGCACATGAGACATCATCAAAATGGGTTCTTCACTGGCATTCGAGGAAGAACCTATCATCTTATTCTCCTGCTCCGGAAATGGATTTTTTAACACAGCAGGAGTGGGAGAACCTTTGACTATTTTCACAACCTCGGCCTGATGAGGGCAATCTCTCGTAAAATGATCCTCTTCACAAATAAGACAAGGATATCGAGGTTTGCATTTTTCGTCATTGGTTTCCGACTTTTCCATTTTCTCCTTCGGAGTCTTGTCTGCTTTAGCCTTCTTCTTTCCTTTCTTCTTTCCACCGTTTTTTGATTTGGCCGTAGATGACTCTACAGCGTGAATATCGGCGGTAAGTTCAGGAGAAGACTCTCCTGTCGGGGAATCGGGCAAAGTGATAATAGGAGTAGTTGAAGCCTTGGAAGACTTCTTCTTGCTCTTTGTATTCACGATACCAATCATACCATCAGCGGCATGAGATCCCGAAGGAGCAGCAGCGATTTGATTCGACTTTGGAAGATCCAGAATCTTCTCGTGTAACGTACCCGACTGAGTATAAACTAAGTCAAGGTATTGTGCCTGAGCAATGACTTGCTCCTCAGTAACTACTTCGGCCTTAGCTACATCTTCAGTAATCCTCGGTAATAATGATTTAACAAACCATTCAGCTAAGATTTGGTCCGGGATAAAAACTTTCACTAGCCTTCTTCGACGTCTCCACTCATGAATGTGATCAGAAATATACGTGGACGTTGATTGTTTTAGTGAAGTTAATAACTCCGTGCCGTTATCGTATCTGACCGGCAACTGAAAGTGAGTTAAGAACGAGGTAGCTAACTAGCTAAAATTGTAAAAAGAGGCCCGTGGTAACTCAATGTACCACTTGGCCGCGAGACCAATGAGTGTACGCTGGAAAAGACGTAAGCGGATCGAATCATCCGAGATAGAATTTGAAGCACACCAGAGGTGGTAAGTCATCACGTGATTGGACGGATCCTCTCCAGACTTACCTTCGAACTTGGGTATATCACTGGGCAACTTATTTGGCATTGGCGGCCAGAACTGAAGATATTGAATTGGATCGTTCGTTAGGCGCGTCAAGTCTGGTAAATCCAAAGTTGCGATAAACGGTAACTGCCGGTTAGGATCTCTAAAACTCTGGGTCACAATACCGGCCCCAGGAGGAGGATATCCAGGATAACTAGGAACAGGAGTCGCATTTGGGATATTATATCCTCCTGGAAAACCAGGATTAACCGGACCGTACTGGGGTTGTTGAGGTTGTTGATAAGTGTACCCAGGATACGGTTGATACTGGTAAACCGGTTGTTGGACAGCTTGCCCAGGTTGGTACTGTCCCTGGTACGGTTGGTGAACAAATTGAGGTTGAGTAATGACAACCGTACTTATACCAGGCTGACCTACAGGCATCTGGACCGTGGTTTGAATCGTAGATCCAGACAACGGTAAAGAGGTCTGAGGAGTGGTTACAGAGACAGTAGAAACCGGAGCCGTCGATACTCCAGAAGTAAGTATGGTAGATGTGGCGGTAGTTACAGCAGCCGTTTGAGATGGAGTACTAGGTGCAATTGGCGGCTGAGTAACTACCGAAGTTACAGAAGTTTGAACATTTGACTGGACAGGTTGCGGTTGCTGGAGTGGACCAGAAACTACGGGTTGTCCAGCTTGAGGTACCAACTATATACTTGGCTGCAACACCTGTTGACCCTGTGATGGATCCCACACTAACATTCCAGGGTATTGACCCGTAACAGGTTGAGGATACTGAGATCCATAGCCGGATTGAGGATAGGATTGATAATTATAAGGTGTAGTTCCCACATTTTGACCATATGATTGACCTTGAGGTGGTTGATAACCTTGACCTGAGTATTGACCTTGAGGTTGATAACCTTGAGGTAAATACGGATACTGGGGTTGACCTTGACCTTGAGGTTGGTACCCTTGGGGTTGATACCCTTGGGGTTGCCATCCTTGAGGTTGCCATCCTTGAGGTTGATATTGATACTGAGGTTGACCTTTGGGTACATATTGAGACTGGGGTTGACCTTGAGGTATGTATTGCCTTCCAGACACAAATGATGTACCTTGAGGTTTCCCCCCAGGCATTAACTGAGGCTGCCCCCCAGGCGGTAATTGGCCACCTTGAGGTTGGGAAACGGGAACTGAACCTGACATCATGTAAATGTCTCCTACACCCAATGGAACATTACCACTGTTTCCAACTAATAACCCATGATCAACGGGTTGAGGAGATGCCCCCGCAAAAGTACCAGAAAGAGATTGATACCCAGTGGGGACAGAAGGACCGCCGTGTAAGAAAGATTCAGGACTTTGAGTAAACACGGACGACTGACCAGACATATTTACAGGAGTATGAATACCTCCAGGTGGAAAAGGAGTACGAGGTGTAGAAAAACCTAGCCCAAAGTTGTCTAAATAATTGGTTAACGAAAGGTACCAAGTAGTACTTCTAGGAGGACTGTAAAAGATAGATTCACGCTCCCTTAGATCAATAGTAAGTTGATCTTCAGGATTAGAGACGCCTATTTCTTCCTCTGGAGCAAGTTCTTCGATAGCAATCAAATCAGTAGGAAGATTTTCGGTGATAATTCTTTCTATTCTCGGTGAATCAGGAACACTAGAAGTCGGAGTAACAGGTTCAGATATTTCTGGTTCTTCGCCTGTATCACTAGCAGACGAAAAACTACCAACAAGCTCAAAAACTGTAACAGCTTCGGGATTATAACCTGTCTCTAAACTTTGGTAATCTGGATGGACTACCAAGGAAGATTCTCCTTCTTCAGGTGAACCTACTCTACTGCCACTAGGAGGAGTTACAAGGACCTTCAACCCTTCGTACTGACCCGGAACGTCTTCAGGAGATCCACCCCGTGATCTACGGAGTTTTCTTAACAAATCTGTTCCGGTAACAATTTCAGGTGACTTGCCCCGAAGTCTACGGGACTGTCTCGGTAATTCCGCCACAGCTAAAAACTTTTAACTACTACACACGAAATCAAAATAAAATTTCAAATCAAACCACCTAAAGTCTCTAAAGAACCAAACAAATTTGAATCACACGCCTAAAGAATCTAGGGCGTCAAACCAAGCACAAACAGTAGCCTTCCAGACCGAAAGCGCTAGTTGGTGATGAAGCCCAACATCGTTGGATTCAGTACAGAAGTGGCGGGTGGAACAGTTACCCCGACAACCTGCTTAATGAATAGACTGGACCAAGTTCCTCCACTTTAACCATCTCGAGTGAAGTGAACCCCCCAGAAAATCCAAGTGAGTATAGCCGACGTCTGCTCCAGGTACAGTGGGACCTTCCCTCCACCGTCACCTCGGTAGAATCCTAAAGATAATGGTCACTAAGGTTACCAATCGCAACAAATGCACCTGGGGGAACAGTCTAAACTCCGACAACACGCAAGGGCAGAGTAGCAAGCTCAATCCCCTTGCCGGCTCCTTGACAATAATCCAAGGTTTACCGACAAGTGACCCCTGGCTCCTAGACAATGGTTAATCCGAGGTTTACCGTTTGTAATACGTGCGTGTCTGGCGTCGTTCCCAACGAGGGGGGAATGATCCCCTCACTGGTTCGGACACGAGCTCGTGCTTCTCCTTTAAGAGGAGCTTTCCCAGAGTACAAGTGAGACAATTGGATTTATTCTATCTCAAGATAAGCTACTTGTTTGGTTTTGTTGTCTTGGAGAGTTAATTACTCACCTACTCCAAGACACTAGCCTGATCTAAATTGGTGTTTCAGAGCCCTAGTAAATAAAAATTACTACGTCGATTTTACTTTAAGCGTTAATTTTATGGTTTTTCTTAAAGACAAAAGGTAGCGGAAGTGAAACCAATGGTGTGTAGACTCGACTCAAACCACTACAAAGATGCACCTAAGATGAGTTACGCTACTTTTCCTTTTTCAATGAAATTCTTAACTAAGAGAGTTGAGAGAATGCAATT
Organism: Pinus tabuliformis; assembly: GCA_031772625.1. Taxonomy (NCBI): domain Eukaryota; kingdom Viridiplantae; phylum Streptophyta; class Pinopsida; order Pinales; family Pinaceae; genus Pinus; species Pinus tabuliformis. Next base: position 137,720,132 of record CM062813.1, read on the forward strand.
TTAGAGAAAACAACTTTCTTAATAAAGACAATCAAAGAAACAATTCTCTTTTTCTTTTCAAGCATACAAACATGACCACTCTTTACGTGCACGAAAAACTCTTTTTCTTTCAAAACTCTTCAAAGCTACTTGAAACAAAACTTTTCAAAGGAGATGTTTTTGTATTTTCTCTTTTTAATAAAGCACATAAATCTATTGTAATGAAAATCAATCTTAAAAGCTATAAAAACTATGAAAACTTGACTCACAAGCAAATCAAAAAGGAAATTACTCTAAGCAAACCTAACAAGGCAAAAGCTCACAAAGATGATTCTAGGTTGTTTTACTTGACCAAAATCAAATCAAGGACTAGCTAAGGAGAGATCTAAGGCTTGACAACTTCTACCGTCAAAGTCACTACAAGACCTACTCAAAAATCAAACCCTAGGGCTTAAACTTCCATGAAATCCACTAAAACACTCAATGCTATAGAAACAAGTTCAGGTGAAGGTCTCTGACAAGGGACTAATGAATCTGGGCAGTAAAAACTAAGAAAAAACAAAATCTAAGAGCAAAAATGCAAAAAATGGAATTTTCTCAAATTTTAGCAGGGGACGCAGGCGACCCGTTAGCACAGGCGCGGGCCCGCTCTGTGCACACAGCGACAGTGCGTCCAGGGACGCACTATGCAACACTCAGAGGGTGCGTCCTACTGAAAAACTCAAGAAAAACCAAAATGAATCTAATCCTAAGCTAACCCACCCACAGACAAAGTCACAGAGCCAAAACCAGAAAAATAAACCAATTTTCTCAAAGCAAAGTTCACACAAAGGAAAAGACTTTTCACATTAATGGAATCCCCAGCGGAGTCGCCAATTTGTCAGGCAGAAAGAGTCGATTGTGCGGACACAACCAACCTCCCTAGGAGCCTAAGACTCTCTAGTGACAAACAAGACAAACTAGAACTATCCTTCTCTAAACATGCATTATAATATGAGAAATCAAGTGTTTTGTTCTTACCTTTGTCCAAACGTTGTTGTAGAAGTCCAAGCTTTGTTGATCTGGATGAGCTCCTCCTTTTCTCCAAAACCTGCAATCACCAACAGTCAAAAAATTAAATAGCACCTGATTATAACATAAAACAAAGCATATTTAACATATAGACCAAGGAGTACATGAAATAACTCATAAACAACAAGTTATTGAGAAGAATGGACCAATTTGCATTAAAGGTAATCAAAAGGAACCATTACAACTTGAGCCTTGGTGTTGTGCAAGCTCCTTCCAGGGTCCACAAGAGTTCTCCTTTACTTTGACAAAGCTCACCCACTTCCAAATAGAACAAGCAAAGATGGCAATCTCTCCTCACAAGCTTCTAAATGGGAGTCCTAATTCCTGCAGCATTTACCCTTAGAAATGTATAGCTTTCAACCTCCTCTCCTTCTGGCCCAATGCCTGTACTTATAGTGCTCAAGAGGAAGTTAATCAGGTCCACCATCAATGGGATAATCCCCTCTTTGGATGGGATAGCTCCCCTATTGATGGGATAAGTTCCTCTTTGGTAGGAGTGCATGAACCATCTGGAGGCGCTCAATACACGTCGAACAACCTTCTAGAATGCTCTAGAAATGACCACAAGTGACTTTTTAAAGATGAAACTTGCGCATTTTAACCTTTTCAGGGGGACGCACCTGCACCTTTACATACAGAGCGTCCAAAGACGCAGTTTTTGTGAACATTGGGTGCGTCCCCGCAGGTAAGGTTGAGAGAACCTGCGTCCCCAGAGATAAATACATTTAGAAAGACTTTCTCTCTTTTTTGGAGTTTGACATGGAAAGCAGAGGCATAAGACTTGCCTAAGAGGGTAGCATGACTGTTGATAGAGTCATCCTAACTGTAAATGGTCATGGTGACATTTTTTAGTGTAACACTAGCTTTCGCTTATCGTTTGCTTGATCATATAATAAAACTAGGTCTCCTTCCGAAACATTGCGAGGTGTAACATTTCTATCGTACTGAGCCTTCACTCGTTTCTCATGAGTCTCGTTTGCTATTGCAGCAGCGCATCAATTCTCATCTAGCTGAGCTAAGTACAAGAAACGTTTTTCCTCTTCAGAAGTAGCTAGGAGTAATTCTATGGCTAATTGCAATGACGGAATTTCGCATTCAATAGATAACACTGCTTCCAAACCGTAGACCAGTTGAAAAGGAGTGAAACCAGTTGATGTTTTTACTGACTTTTGATATGCCCAAAGTGCTAAAAATAACATGGTATGCCAATTCGACTTATGAATACCAATAATTTGTCTGATCATAGTGACTAAAACTTTATTGATAGCTTCAACCAGACCATTAGCCTGCAGGTAGTACAGAGTATAACTATCGTGGCGCAGGCCAAGTTGATCTGTCAGTTCAGTCATCATGATGTTTCGAAAGTGACTTCCATGATCAGTAATAATAGCTTAAGGAACACCGAATCTAGCAATTATATGATTGAATACAAAAGTTCCAACAGTTTTTTCGTCTGTCGAAAATGTAGGCATCGCCTCGGCCCACTTAGTAAAATAATCTACTGCTAGGATAATATATGCATGCCCCTCGGCCGAGTGAGGGTTACATGTAATAAAGTCAATGCCCCACTTTGTGAAAGGACCGATAGCAATTATAGGGTGAAGAGGAGTGGGTGGATCACGCATCTTACGATCAAAAATTTGACAATTGTGGCATTTTCAGACTACATAGATACAATTTTTGAATAAGGATGGCCAGAAATAACCAGTGCGCAATATGTTTTGGGTTGTGGCATACCCAGACATATGACCGCCACATGTTCCAGAGTGACAGTAATTTAGAACCTTTTCAGCTTCTTCATGAGTTAAACAACGTCGGAAAACAGAATCCACTCCATGATGATAAGGTGTATCACCAATAATATTGTATTGTTGGGATTGGAAACGTATTTTCCCTCGCTAAGATCATGAGTTCAGGCTGAAAATATTGGGTTTGGAGATAAACAATAATATCTCCATACCATGGATCAAGAGTACTGATTAGAAACAAGGATTCATCGGCAATGGGCTCTTCCACCACAGTTTCAGTATCAGTACACGGGAAATCACACATTAGTTCGGCAAAAACCAAGGATTTCTTTGCCTTGGATTTTTCAAATTCCAAGTCAAATTCCTGCAGGATAACTATCCATTTGGAATACTTGCCCCCTAGCAATTGTTTGGTCAAGATATACATCATAGGGTTACAGTCAGAAATTACCGTGGTTTTGCGTAATAAGATGTAGTGACGAAATCTTTGGATAGCTTGAACAGCTGCCAAGGCCAATTTCTCCACATGCGAATATTTAATCTCAATCGAATGCAGAGTTCGACTAAGATAGTAAATCACATGTTCACTATTGAATTCATCTTCCTGAACTAAAACCATCCCAATGGTGGAATGAGAAGCGGCGAGGTAAAAAAAGTAATCCTGGTTGTAATTGGGAGGATGAAATAACTGTGCATGGGTCAACGTGTGTTTGAGTGCATCAAAGGATCGATCAGCAACCTCATCCCAAAAGAATGGAATGTTATGTTTTAACAACCTGGTGAAACCTTTCATTATCTCGGCGTATTTAGGAATGAAACGACATAAAAAATTTTCTTTCCCTTGCAAACATTGGAGTTGGCGAAGAGTCGAAGGAGGAGGTAGATTGACAATAGCTTCCACCTTCGAGGGGTCAACACAAATGCCTGTCTTTGATACGATAAATCCTAGTAATCGACCCGTTTCTACACAGAATACACATTTGTGTGGATTGAGCCGAATTCGATAATGCCTACATCTCATAAAGATAGCTCGTAAATAAATGAGATGATCAACTCTACGTAATGATGGGTAGGTAAATCATCGAGATAAGGCTGCACAATGTGCTTGATGTCATGAAATGCATAAGACATAGCCCTTTGAAAAGTTGCTCTAGTGTTCTTCAATCCAAAAGGTAATTTGCAATAAGAAAATGTCCCCCATGGACAAATGAAAGTTGTTTTAGCTTGATCAGTAGGGAGTATGTTGATTTGATTGTAACCGAAAAAACCATCCATAAAGGAAAACATTTCATTGTCGGCACAATCATCAATAATTTGATCGATATAGGGTGTTGGATAATTGTCTTTAGGACAAACTTGATTAATATCCCTATAGTCGATACATACTCTTATCATTCCTTGCTTTTTTTTGACAGGAACAATATTCAATACCCAATCGGTTAAAGGAATTGGATAAATGAAACTTGCATGAAGTAATTTCTCAATTTCGGCTTTTATAGCAGCAGCTTTTCGCAGATGTATCTGACGTAAGCGTTGTCGGACAGGTTTAGCATCCGGGTATGTTTTGATTTCATGGACAACAATTGACGGATCGATTCCTGGCATTTCTTCATATGACCAGGCAAACACTTCACGAAATTCTTGAAATAGGGCTTTGTAAGTTTGGATTTCATCGTCCGTACAACAAGCACCTATATGAATGTTTTCAATAATTCCAGGCTTAACTGAAATGTCAATAGGAACCGTTCGAGAAATATTTTCCAAATTTAACTCAGAATCAGAATGTTGCAATGGATTCTGCGGTTCTTTGACATAGTCAGTCATTAAAATAGAAGAGAAATAATTTTTAAAATGATCAAGCTCAAGTAAAAACGAAGACCCGTGACGCAGATCTTCCCATGGTAAATCATCAACAGACAATAGTTCACGAATCTGCTCATCAGAATGAACAGGATCAGAAAACGTTGATGAAGTTGAGTTTGATATTGAAAGTGACTCTCCATGGATCACATTCATTGGATCAGTTTCGGTTGAATAGGCATCAGAAATCGACTGTACGGCCTGATATGGAATTTCATAGGGACTCAGAGGCATCTCGCCACCAAATGAATCCACCTCAGAATTTGAAGGTACGATCCAAGGATCATCAAAAGTAAGAGTATTCGGTGAAATCATATGAATAGTTACAATAGAAGGCGATACGTTAGGAGGAGGGAAGGAAAAGTTCCTAGTAAATCAGAATCTTTGATCAAACCTACGGCAACATCCTTGTAAGGGATAGTTGTTTTACCGATATGCTGAATATTATCTGCAGAGGCTGGGTCGGATGAGAAATAATTCAACTGGTCTATCATAATGATCTTTCTAATATGAGGAAACTTAATAAGTTAAAAGACCAATGAAACAATAGCAGTCATAACATAATACCAACTACGATCCAGGAAAAGGTTGTAATCTAGAGGGGCAGCAACCACCTCCACATCTAGATTTACGGTTTTTCCTTCGACCCCTATAGGTAAATCCTGCAAAATGCCAAAAGGATGGAACCGACGGCCATAAAAAGCCTTTAGAATTGTCGGAGACTGATTGAGTGTGGGAGAACCAAGTGATTTCCAACACTGGATTGACATAATACACGTAGAAGCCCCTTCATCAATCACAATCCTAAAACAAGGTCTGTTTTTTACTAACACTGGAATCTAGAAAGCCATTTGATGAGGGAGGCGGGGTGTACTATTATCTAAATCGAAGATTATTAGGTTCAAATCCTAAATATCAACAACTCCTATAGCAGAAAATAGTAATTTACGCTGTGCTGGGCACGATTGCAGCACTTCCAAAGCTGACATTGCTGAAGGGGAAATAGCTAAGTCTTCAACAATGTTATAATTCTGAGCAGCTCTCGCATGTGGATTGAAAGCTGATTTCTGAAGTATACCTTTAGCAGGTGGTTTGATTACTAAGTCAGGGTTTGGTTTCTCGATCTGTAGTGGACCGGAACCAGGAGGAGATGTAGTTGATGTGTTTGAATTAGAAGATTCTGCTTCTTTACCACCAACAGGATTTTTACTACCATAATCTTGCGATCGCGTCGCAATCCTGACATGAGACATCATCATAATGGGTTCTTCTGAGGCATTCGAGGAAGAACCAATCATCTTACTATCTTGAGTAGGAAAAGGATCCTTCAAGACAGCAGGCGTTTGAGAACCTTTAACGATTTTCGAAACCTCTGCTCAATGTGGGCAGTCTTTGGTAAAATGATCCTCATCACAAATGAAACAAGGATAACGAGGTTTTCGTTTTTCGTCAGTAGATTCATTTTTATCTGTTTTATCTTTTGAATTTTGTTTATTTTTCTTCTTCCCCTTCTTTTTATTGTCGGATTTTGATTTGGTCGTAGATGATTCTACGACATGAATGTTGGCAGAAATTTCGACAAAAGATTCTCCTATCGGAGAATCAGGTAAAGTTATTATAGGAGAAGAATTCTTTGAAGATTTATTCTTACTTTTAGTGCTAACTGTACCAATCATACCATCAGCGGCATGAGACCCTGAAGGAGCTGCAGTTATTTGAATGTGTTTTGGAAGATCGAGGATTTTTTCATGTAAAGTACCTGACTGCGTATAAACAAGGTCAAGGTATTGGGCCTGAGAAATGACTTACTCTTCAGTAACAACTCCTCCCTTAGCTACATCTTCAGTGATTTTAGGTAACAATGATTTAATAAACCATTCCGCTAAAATTTGATCCGGAATGAAGACTTTCACTAAGCGCCTTCTACGTCGCCATTCATGAATGTGATCAAAAATATATGTGGACGTGGATTGTTTTAGTGAAGTCAACAGTTTCGTGCCATTGTCGTATCTGACAGGCAACTGAAAATGAGTTAATAAAGCAGTGGCTAACTGATTAAAGTTATAAAAAGAGGCTCGTGGTAACTCAATGTACCATTTGGCTACAAGACCAATAAGAGTTTGTTGAAAAGGACGCAAATGAATTGAATCATCAATGATGGAATTAGATGCACACAAGAGGTGATAAGTCATAACATGATTTGATGGATCCTCTCCTGACTTACCCTCGAATTTCGGGATATCACTGGGCAACTTATTAGGCATTGGCGGCCAATATGGAAGATAGTAAATCAGATCGTTCGTAAGGCGCAACAAATCAGGTAAATCCAAAGGTGCAATAAATGGTAACTGACGGTTAGGGTCACAAAAACCTTAAGTAGCGAGACCAGTTCCAGGAGGAGGATATCCAGGATAACCTGGAATTAGATTTGCATTAGGAATGTTATAACCTCCTAGGAAACCAGGATTAACCGAACCAAACTAGGGTTGTTGAGGTTGCTGATAAGTATAGCCAGGATATAGTTGATACTGATAAACTGGGTTTTGCGGAGTAGGATAGAATTGATATTATCCCTAGTACGGTTGATACATAAATTGTGGTTGACTTGTAGCAATGGTAGCAATCGTACTAGCTTGTCCCGCAGGCATCTGGACCAAAGTCTGAACCGTAGGTCTTGACTGAGGCATAGAGACTTGAGGAATTTGCACTGATGCAGGAGTAGTAGAAACCGGAGCTACTGATACTCCAAAAACAGGTGTTGTAGGTTGAACAGAGGTTGCAGTAGTTGCAGCAGTTTGGGGCGGAGTACGAGGTGAACTAGGCCCAGGTTGCTGAACTGTACCAGATGCAAGGGTTTGAATAGTAGGTTGGACAGGTTGCTGGGTTGGACCAGAAACCAAAGGTTGTCTAGGTTGATTAATTAACTACACATTAGGTTGCAAATTCTGTTGAGTTTGAGACGGATCCCACACCATGTTCATTCCGGAGTATGGACCTACAAAAGGTTGTGCATATGGAGGACCATAACCTGGTTGAATGTAGGGTTGATAATTAGGCGGTAAATTTCCAGCTCCTTGAAAAAATGGTTGACCAGAAGGTGGTTGGAAACCTTGAGTTGGGTACTGACCTTGGGGTTGATAACCCTGAGGCACATACTGAAACTGGGGTTGACCTTGAGGTATGTACTGAAACTGGGGTTGACCTTGGGGTATGTACTGAGTTTGAGGTTGACCTTGGGGTATGTATTGTCTCGAAGATTGATGAACTTGAGGAAGCCCTTCAGGCAGTAACTGACTACCTTGGGGTTTCCCCCTAGGTGGTAACTGACTACCTTGAGGTTGCCCCCGAGGCGGTAACTGACTACCTTGAGGTTTCCCCCCAAGCGGTAACTGACTACGTTGAGGTTGAGGATTTGGAATACTACCATACTTGAAGTTGAGGCATAGAGACTTGAGGAATTTGCACTGATGCAGGAGTAGTAGAAACCGGAGCTACTGATACTCCAGAAACAGGTTTTGTAGGTTGAACAGCGGTTGCAGTAGTTGCAACAGTTTGGGGCGGAGTACGAGGTGAACTAGGCCCAGGTTGCTGAACTGTATCAAATGCAAGGGTTTGAATAGTAGGTTGTACAGGTTGCTGGGTTGGACCAGAAACCAAAGGCTGTCTAGGTTGATTAATTAACTACACATTAGGTTGCAAATTTTGTTGAGTTTGAGACGGATCCCACACCATGTTCATTCCGGAGTATGGACCTACAAAAGGTTGTGCATATGGAGGACCATAACCTGGTTGAATGTAGGGTTGATAATTAGGCGGTAAATTTCTAGCTCCTTGAAAAAATGGTTGACCAGAAGGCGGTTGGAAACCTTGAGTTGGGTACTGACCTTGGGGTTGATAACCCTGAGGCACATACTGAAACTGGGGTTGACCTTGAGGTATGTATTGAAACTGGGGTTGACCTTGGGGTATGTACTGAGTTTGAGGTTGACCTTGGGGTATGTACTGTCTCGAAGATTGATGAACTTGAGGAAGCCCTTCAGGCAGTAAATGACTACCTTGGGGTTGCCCCCTAGGTGGTTACTGACTACCTTGAGGTTTCCCCCTAGGCGGTAACTGACTACCTTGAGGTTGCCCCCCAAGCGGTAACTGACTACCTTGAGGTTGAGGATTTGGAATACTACCAGACATCATAAGGATCTGTTCTGCGTTCAACGCTTGAGTTCCATTATTTCCAAATGATAACACTTGTTCTATCAGTCAAGGAGATGCTCCTGAAAAATTACCAGAGAGTGACTGGTACCCCGTAGGAACAGAAGGACTGCCAGATAAAAATGTTTCCAGTGTTTGGGAAAACATGGATGACTGTCTTGACATAATGGATGATGGATAATAACCTCTTGGCGTAGGATGAAAAGGAATTCGAGGTGGAGAAAAACTAAGACCCGAATTTTCTAAAAAATTTGTCAATGAAACATACCAAGCATCACTCCTAAAAGGACTGTAGAATATTGATTCACGCTCCCTAAGATTTAAAATCTGTTGGTTTTCGGGAAAAGTTACGTCTTCTTCTAGATTAACAAGTTCTTTGATAGAAATGAGGCCAGAAGGAAGATTTTGAGTAATGATATTGCTTACCCTAGGTGAACCAGGATTACTAGAGGCTGGAGAAGCAAATCCTGAAGTTGGAGTAACAGCAGGTTCAGTGTCAGGTTCAGAAATTTCAGGTTCTTCAGCTAATTCACTGGAAGGAGAAATACTACCAGTAACTTCGGAAAATGAAATTGGCTCTTGAATAGACTCTGTTGTTTGTATCTGGTAATCAGGATGAACAATTAAAGATGACTCTCCGGCTTCTAGTGATCCAACTCTACTGTCACTAGGTGATACAAGAGCTCGTAGCCCTTCAAGCTGGCTTGGTGAATATTCAGGAGGTTTCCCCTGAAGTCTACGAGATTGTCTCAGTAATTCAGCCACGATTAAATATTAATTATTCACACGCAAACAAATAAAATTTCAATAAAACCACCTAAAGTCTCTAAAGAAACAAACAAATGAATCACATGCCTAAAAAATCTAAGAGTTCAAACCACACAAAACAGTAACTTCCATACTAAAAACACTAGTTGGTGATGAAATCCAACGTAGTAGAAGTTTAATACAGAAAGGGCAGTTGGAACAGTTACCCCGACAACCTACTTAATGAAACAGACTGGCACAAGTTTCTTCACAAAACCATCTCGAGTGAAGAGAAACCCCCAGAGAGTCCAAGTGAGTTTAGTCGACGTCTTCTTTAGGTACAGTGAGACCCGTCCTTCACTGTCACCTTAGGAAATAATCTTAAGTTTATGGACACTAAGGTTACCAACAGTAATAAATACAACTGGGGGAACAGTTTATGATCCAATCTACGCGCAAGGGCAGAGTAACAAAGCTCAATCCCCTTGAAGGCTCCTTGACATGGTCAATTCGAGGTTTACCAACAAGTGACCCCAGGCTCCTCGACAATGGTTAATCCGAGGTTTACTGTTTATAATACGCGCAAATCTTCTATCTTTCCCAATGAAACAGACTTGATTGTCTCAAAGGTTCGGACATGATCTCGTGATTGTCTCCTTTAAGAGAAGCTTCGCAGAATGTATCAATTACAATTGGATTTATTTCCTACCGCAAGATATATCTACTTGTTTGTTTTAACTATCCTGGAGAGTTAATTACTCCCTGCTCCAAGATACTAGCCTAAGCTATATTGGTGATAAGAGCCCTAGAAATAAAAAAGATTACTAGATCAATTTTAATTAAGCATTGCTTTTATGGGTTTTTCCTTAAGTCAATAGGTATGGAAATGAAACTTTGATGGTGTGAAGACTCAACTCGAAATGCTAAAAAATGCACCTAAAATGATAAGCAATTCATTTTTCTTTCAATGAAATTCTAGCTAAAAGAAAGAGTTCGAGAATGAAATTCTTTAAGAAACAAATCTTTCTTTCAACATGAGAATGAAAAGAAAATATTTTTGTCTTTTTCAATAAAAACTCAAAACGAGACTAATAATAAATGCTCACAATAAATCCCTTTCCTTTTTCAAAACTCGAAACTACAAGAAAAACAATTTTCCTTTCAAAAGAGATCTACAAGTTCTAGAAAAGCACTCAAAACTACAAAAACAAATTTTGAGATCTAAAAACTTTAAAATCTAAATAAATGAAAGCTTCAATTCTTTTTGAGGACGTTTTACTTAGTTGTTCAGTAAACTAAGGATTCATTTGTTCAGAATAACAAATCAACCAAAAAACATCCAGCTATGTTTTCTTTTGTAAAAATGAAATTCAAAACTTATGACAAAGTTTGTTCAAAGATTTGCAATGAGAAAACTGAATCTATTTCTCATAAAGGATAGATTTCACAACCAAGTCAAACTCATCAAGAAGAAAAAAAGACACCAGGGTGATATAAGGTTTCTCAGGCTTCTGATCTTTGAGTCACTACATAGACCAAGTGAAAACCACTCCAAGCATGCAAACTTCTAGAAAATCATCTAAAACACAAATACTATCGGAACTCACTCACAAGAGGTTTTTGACAAGAAAAAACAGATATCTGGGTAGACCCTAAAGCTTCTAAATCAAACCTAAACCTAACTGGAAAAAGGTGCAGTCACACTCTGTTTACTAAAGGAAAAGTGTGGAGATGCCCGCACTATCTGTGAAGAGAAAGTGCGGTCCCCTAAAAACTTCGAAAAAAACAAAAAATACTCCTAGATTTAAAAACGACCCAAACCAGTATACATCAATCAAAAACCAGAAATGAAAACACTTTTCTCAATTCAAAATAAGGAAAACCAAAAACCAAATTCATTCCCTAGTGGAGTCGCCAATTTGTTGGCTGGATAAATCGTTCTTGCGGACAAGACCGATCTCCCTAGTATCACAAGATAATCTAGCAACAAACAGACAAATAAATCTATCTTTCTCTAGACATATGCAATTTACAAATAAAGACTATAGAGTTGTTGCTATCCTACCTTATATCCAACGCTTGTTCGTTGTAGTCATCCCTCGATTATCCGAAAGAGTTATCTTTAAATACCTGCAATCACAAACAAGCAAACATCAAATAGCACCTGCATAGAAAATATCATAAATCATGTCTATTATGGTGATCAAGGAATCCATAAAATAAAGCATAAATGAATAGTTTATTGAGAAAAACAAACTTATTTGTATTAAATTTGAAGTAGAAGAACCTTACAACCTTTTTAGCCTTGATGTTGAACAAGCTTTTCCTGGGATCCGAAACAGAAATTTCCTTTACTTTGACAAGCCTTGCACTCTTCCAAATGAGATCTTAGAGGTATGTAATCTCTCCTCATAAAAGCTCAACTAAGAAGACTAAGTTCCAGCAACATTTCACCTCAAAAATATTCAGCTTTCAACCTCCCAAGTAACCAGCGCAATGCTTCATTTTATAGTGCAGAGGAGGAGGTTACAGGTCCATCTATGAAGGGATAGAATCCTCCTTCAAAGGGATAAGCTCCTCACATCAAAGGGTTAGCTCCTTAAGGTATGGAGTGCATGAACCTTAAGAGAGTGAACTTGCCACCTCAAGATTCCTTCTAGAAGCTTCTAGAAATGACTGAAAGTGAGTTTTTTAGAATAAACTCGTGCCTTTTTCACTTTTACAGGGTCTGCACGCATAACACAAGGACAGAGCGGTCAGGTGCACAGGGGATATGACCATTAGGTGCGAGACCGCAGGTAATGCAAAGAGAAAGTGCAGAACTAGAGTTTTAGAGACTTTTAGGGTTTTTCTCTTACTTTCAAGGCCTGATATGAAGAACTGAGGCTTTATACTTGCAAAGGAGGAAAGTATGAGTGATAATGGACTCACACAGATTGTAGAATTTCAAGGTGACAATTTTTAGTCCAACAATGAGTTTGAAATTTTCCTTGAAAATCTTTAAATTTTGAATAAAAAAGAAATGCCCAATCACCAGGCTGAAATATCCTTTCTTTGATAAATTTATCATGTCACTTGGATCTTTGCTATTGGATTATATTGGTTCTATGAATAACATATTGTCGTATCCCATCAAGTTCATTCAATTGCTCCATTCTTTGTCTTTTGTCTTCTGATAAATCAAGACCCAACTTAGATGTTATTTTAAAAGTCTTTATTTGGAACTCTGTAGGAAATAGGACTTTCTTTCCATAAATTAATTCATAAGGAGTGTGTCATGTTGTATTTTTCCATGTGGTACGATATGCCCATAAAGTTTATGGAAGCTTTTTTGCGTAATCCCTTCTATGCAGATGCACAATATTGGTAAGAATTTCTTTAATTACTTTATTGGTATATTCAACTTGTCCATTGGCTTGTGTATGGAGCTGACTTTCGATGTTTTATTTTGTACTCCTCCATTATCTTCTGTACCAACTTGGATGTAAATTGAGTTCCTTAATCCATCACAATTTCCCTTTGGACACCAAAACAAGTGAAAATATCCTCAAAAAGAAATGAAATTACAACATTTTCAATAGTAAAAGGAAGTGCTTTAGCTTCTACCCATTTTGTGACATAATCTGTACAAACAAGAATGTACATTTTTTGTCTTGACGATGGATTGATTGGACCAAAAAATCCAAAGCCCATTTCTCAAAAGGTTCAATAAGTACCTGAAGTTGTAGAGGCATTTCATCTGAAGGAATAGGTTACCCCATTCTTTGAAAACTGTCACACCTCTTAACATATTCCTTGGAATCCTTAAAAAGAGAAGGCTAATAATATCCTAAGAGAAGGACTTTGTAATCAGTTCTTTTATCAGCGAAATGTCCTCCACATGGTTCATCATGACAAGATTTTAATATCTCTGGTACTTCATCCTCTTTAACACATCTTTGAATGATTAAGTCAAGTCATGTCTTGTACAATTATTCATTTATCCTTGAATAAGATGCACTAGTTTTAATAACCTTCCTTTTCTCTCGAGGAGACAAGTATGATGGTAACTTCCCTGTAGCCAAATGATTAGCAATATCAGCAAACAAAGGAGATTTAATAGATACTGAAAAAATATATTCATCAGGAAAATTATCTTCTACAGGAGCATCATTATTATCATTTTGGATTCTAGAGAGAAAATCAGGAACTGTATTTTGTTTTCCAAGTCTATCCAAAATAGTAATATTGAATTCTTGTAATAACAATAGCCATCTTGCAATTCGGCCATTAGTAATTGATTTATTCATTAAATATCTAATTTCATAATGATCTATGTGAATGAAGGTTTCATACTAGTGATATAATGTCTGAATTTATTAATGGCATGCACAACAACTAAAAACTCATTTTCTGTTACAGTATAATTCAACTCCGCAAGGGTTATATTTTTTCTTGTATAGTAAATGGCATAAGGAGTTAAATATTTCTATCCTAATACAGCTCCTAAAGTTGTATCTGAGGCATCAATCGAAATGTGAAAAGGTAGTTTCCAATTTGGTCCTCTTAAAATGGGTGCTTCAGAAATATTTTCTTTCAATGTTTCAAAAGATTTTTGGCAGTCAGAATTCCAGATAAATTCACAATATTTTGTAAGAAATTTGAAAAGTGGAGAGGAAATCTTTGTAAATTTTTCTATAAACCTTCTATAATAGCTAGTAAAACCAAGAAAACTTCTAACATCCCTTTGACATGTTGGAATTGATAACTTGGAAATCATTTCTACCTTAGATGCATCCACTTTAATTCCATCTCCTGAAAGATGGTGGCCTAAAACAATTCCCTCAGTAAACATCATAAAACATTTTTCATGGCTTAATGAGAGATTTTCTTCTTTACACCTAATGAGACTTTTTGAAAAAATTTAAGAGCTTCTTCAAAATAATTTCCATGGACAGTAAAATCATCCATGTAAACTTCCACACAATCATGAATTAGATAAGAGAAAATACCTAGAACTGCCCTTTGGAATGTTGTAGGTGCATTACATAACCCAAAAATAAGTACTCGATAAGCATAGGTTCCCCATGGACAGGTAAAGGTTGTTTTATCTTGATCTTTTGGATCTACTTGGATCTAGTTATATCCACTAAAATCATCCAAGAATGAAAAGTACTTTCTCCCTGCCAATGTGTCAACAACTTGATTTATAAAAGGAAGTGGAAAATGATCTTTTAAAGTAGCTTTATTCAATTCCGTATAATCAATGCGTACTCTCCATTTTCCATTCTTTTTCGGAACAATTACCAATTGTGAAACCCACTGGCTTTCTGATATTGGATAAATGAAATTCGCATTTAACAATTTATGTAATTCCTCTTTAACAATTTCCCATATATTTGGATTCATTCTTCTCTAGGGTTGTTAGATTAGTTTGGCATTTTCTTCAATATACATATGATGCATAAAAGTGTTAGGGTTAATTCCTTTCATATCATTGTATTCCCATGCATAAGCAGATGAATGTTCTTACAACATCTTTATTAATTCTTTCTTTTGAGATTCTTCCAGATTATCATTGATATTCAAATCTTTCCCTAGAAATTTTTCTATTAAAGAATTGCCAAATTTCTCCATAGA
Source organism: Pinus tabuliformis (assembly GCA_031772625.1). Classification (NCBI taxonomy): domain Eukaryota; kingdom Viridiplantae; phylum Streptophyta; class Pinopsida; order Pinales; family Pinaceae; genus Pinus; species Pinus tabuliformis. The sequence continues at coordinate 137,735,365 of CM062813.1, forward strand.
ATGTAAATCCATTTGACAAGATGATAGATATTCAATATTACATTGTTCTTGAAAACTATTATTTTGTTTACAATATGAGGAAGATTCATTTTTTCCATTAAATTCAAAATTTGATCTTCTTCATCTATTTGTGCAGTAACAAAAATTGGTCGCATATCAAAGTTTTCATTATCATCTTCTATCCATGCTTCACTTTCTACTTTTATCATTGTTTTTGCAGGAGGATATAATGTGAATTTCTTTATCAAATTTCCATCAAAGATAAACATATCACCAGATCTACAAATCATAAAATCATCGGTTGTAGTTAACCATGGTCTTCCTAGAATCAATGGGTGTCCTCCTAGATTATTCTTGGGTGTCAAGATTATAAAGTCAACAAGATATTCTAAAGAATCTAAGGATAAAAATACATATTCTAACACACCATCAGTTTTGATAACAAATCTATATGCTAATTGCAATAATGTAGGTGTATATTTAAGATTAGGAAGTTTCAATTGATTCATAGTTTGTTTACTCATGATGTTGATAGTTGCTCCTAAATCAATCAATGTATTTGAAATCTCAATGGCGTTAATGTATGTTTTCACTATGGGACTTCCTGGATCTAGATATTTTTGAACTGTTGTCTTTCCCATCATGATATCTGCAATTTTTCCAACTAATTGGATTCTTTTAACTTCTTTCCTTTTTCTTCCTAGTTTTTAATACTTAACTCCCTGATTGTCTTTGAAAATATTGATAATTATTTGATAACTTGTAACAAAGGAATTTTTACGAAAACATTCTTTAGTTCATGTATCACATCATAATCAGGTAACACAATTTGTTTTTCTACCCCTTTGTCAATTTTCAATATTTTAGGAAAAGGTGGATTTTGAATAGAAACTGAAGGTTCTTTTATGATGGGAGTTGATTTTATTGGAGTATCATCAGAATCTATAGGGGTGTTTAGTTTTTGATAATTTTCCTCGATGAGAAGATGTCTCTTTCTCATAGAGGTCATCTTTTTCAGACTCCTGGATAATAACGGATGGTGACTTATTTTCCAATACTCTACCATATCTAAGTTGGACATTGTTTAGATCTATTGGAATTATCATGTAAGTTTGGAAATTCTATCCTTCCATGTTGTAAGCAGGCTATGAATTTTAATTATTTGGATTTGGAAGTGGCTGAGCAGTCAGTTGATTTGGCTTTTGTAGAAATGGTAGTGAGAGTTGTGGGTTTGGATTTTGAGGTTGAGAGGGTTGAACGAGTTAAGGAAAATATTGTGGTGGAAAAACAGGGTAAGGTTGTTGAAATTGAGGATATTGAGGGTACTTTACTTAAGGATTTTTCCATCCTTGTGCCCAAGGTTGAGGCCAACGTTTCCAAGGCATGGGTGCAGTCCAATTAGTTTGTGATGGTTGTGCATATGTTTGAATGTTGAAACCTTGGGTCATATTCGATTGTTGATTTTGCCATGGTCTCTTGGCAATAAAACAAATAGGTTCTACTTGATTTGGCATTACTTCCTCTTGATAGACATATTTAAGACCCATTATTGAAGGGAATTCCTTTGTATCATGATTTTATGTACATATAACACAAGTTTCCACACTTTTTAAGTCAAGAGGACATTCTCTCAAGGCATGCTTCTTTCTACATTTTGGACAAAAGATATATAATGCATCATTTTCATCCTTTTGCTTGTTTTGTACTTTAAGGGTATCTATTTGTTCACTAAGACTCCCAAAATATATGTTTTAAAGTTGTCAAGAAAATTTCATATTCCAGCCCTACATATTGTCCCAGCGGTAGATTTATTAATCTTAGACATAACAAGATCGCTTGGATTTTCCCAAATCTTGCTTTTCCTATTGAAATGTGTATGAATAACTCACAAATATCTCCAAATGATAACTGAGAAATATATCCTTTACCCATCAAATTGAGAAGATTTATCCACTCATCTCTTATATATTTTAGTAGGATATCTTTCAAAGTTTCTTCATCTAGATTATGCATTTTATCCCTTTTTACATTATAAGAAAATATTTCAACGAAATCTTCAAGATTTTCATCTTCTTTTTGCATCATTTTAAAGACTTCATCTTTAAGATTATGAGGCATACAATAATCCTTTTATTTTTCTAAGAATGTGGCTTTCATTTCTTCCCATGTTCTTATAGAATGTACTCCTAAACCCATAAATCATTTTAATGTTGCATCCTTAAGAGTGACTAGAAACAATTTCAACTTTTGAGTATCAAGCAAGTAGTTATAGGATCTATACAAGACTTCAAACTCAAAGAGTAATGTTTCAAGATCCTCATTTCTTAATCCAAGAAAATTAGGAAGGATGGAGGGTGAGATATTTTTCATTGTGGCTATGGTATCTTCATCGAGGATGGGAAATCCAAAAGGTTATGTATCTCCTCTACCACCTCCTCTTCCTCTTTCTCCACCTCCTCCACCTCCTATGTTTCCTCCTCTTCCACCCCCAATCCTAGGTTGTTCACCATTCACATTATGTACTTCTCCATCCCCTTCTCCTGCCATAGTAGATTCCTCAGAACTAATGTAAGGTTTCAAAATTGGATTTTCTAGTTCCTCCTCTAGTTCCTCTAGTTCTTCTATCAATGGGATGTCAAAGTAGGTTTCTTATTCTTCCTCTTCACTAGGGATTTCTAGTTCTTGTCCTAGAAGTTGTTCTCTAGTTGAAGATAGAAATTTTACTCCTTCAGTTGGGGATGTAGGATCTTATTCTTATACTACAGCTCCAATTGAAGAAGTTGGTGAATCTTTAGATTGGATTTCATATCTAAGTACCTCAGGAAGTCTATGTATTCCTAAAATTGATGTAATGTGAGTTTGGATGGATGGTGTGGCATTATGAGGTCGTGGTGGGGTGAGTGGTGATGTTGGAATCGAGCTCTAACCTCTACTTACAAATCTAACTCTAGAATCTCTTTCCCTATGCATATCATTTTTATTTTTCATTTTTTTACTGAAAAGAAAAATTAAAAGACTCCTATATACATTTCCTCGGCAACGGAACCAAAATGTTTGGTAATTTAATTGGTGTTAAATTACTGACATGAATTATCAACCAGGGCTAGTAAATTGATGAAATGTATGTGCACTTTTTCTGTCGGGATTCCTTATTACTTAAACAATTCCTAAGTTAATTTTAGATATCGAAATGTGTTAGCATTATGACACAGATTTGGCATTATGTCACAAGTGTTGTCCTTGATGGCAACTCACTCAGATGACAGATCATAGTTCAGGCTCTCAGAATGAAGAAAAAAAGGTATATGCAGGTTCCCCATTGACCAAGCCGCGTATACATGCAGGTTCGCAGACCAAAAGCCGCGTATGCATATACACCCACTTTCACGAAAGGAAAGGCATGTACATATTTGAAAACTTGGTTTTGGTCCGTGGTATTTGGTCCATGGTATTTTGACCCATGGTATTGGTCCAAGGTATCTTGTCCAAAGTGTTGACCCCAGGTATTTGGTCCAAGGTATTGATTCTAAGTGGTTTTGGACCATGGTATTAAGTAAGGCATAAGACTATAAAAGGAGGAGAAGATCTTTAGGCAAAGGCACTCAAGCATTGAATATCTAATGAAGAATAAGATCTAGAATACAGTCATTGGGTTATGGTGCATAGCTGGATCTAAATCAAGGATGAACCTGAGCACTTGATGAAGGATAAGTTCTATTGATGGGTCAAGATCTTAAGGCTTGAAGAGAAGTATCTTTGTGTGGTTTTGATCTTTTCTCTGAATAAATGGCGCATGTCATAATCTGTAAATCTGATGATCTGGGTATAACTGATATCTGAATAGTTGTAAAGGTTAAATCATCTTTTACAGATATGTACACAAGTTCATTATAGAAAAGGTGCATATACACGCTAGTTCGACATTTCAAAAGTGCATATACGCAGGTTTTCCTTGATAAAAGTGCGTATGCGCACAGGTTCGTCACATTGAAGTAGCGTACACCTCATAAAATATGCTTTAGCTACTTCTGATTGTTGCTGCAATGCTTTGGGTTCTGGCCTGGGTTCTAGTTACTGTTACTGTATTCTGGTTACAGCATTCAAAGAAGTGATTGTGTGATTTAGTTTTGTTTGGGGCAAAGGAGTTTGGTTGATGTAGATATATTTGATGTTTGATTGATGTTATTGATGGATCCAGACTGAAAATTTATGAAACGTGGTCCCTGGAAGAAAAAGAGAAGGTTGTAGCCTTCTGTAGGTCAACACCTACGTACTAGTAAACACATAAGCTAGTACAAGAGCTAAGGGGGTTGAAGCTCCCTTCCGAGAGAAGCTGGAGAACGAGAGAAGGTTGTAGCCTTCTGCAGGTAGAAGCATGTGTACTAGTATAAGACTGCACCAGTACAGAAATATTGTAAAAAGAAGTTTCTTATTAAAAGAAGATAGAGATGAATTGCAGCAGGTGGTTTTCACCCACATTGGGTTTCCACCTTATATCTTGTGTTCTTGTGTGTGATTGTCTGCTCTGTTTTTGTTGTACCTGGTTACTGTTTATATGGTTCTGATGCACAGATTAAAGATCAACATCTGATGAATTAACTAAATTATAAGTCTGCAAGGTATACGCTAGTTTCCTTAACTACAGTTGTGTATATACACAAGTTTCATTAACTAAAATAGCGTATAAAAATCTGATTGTGAAATGAAATATTATTGACTTGCTAATACTGATTCACCCCCCTCTCAGTATTATTTCCAACAATTGGTATCAGATTAGGTCCTTCAGAAGAATCTTGATCACTTGAAGGAAGATCTATCATCATGAGTAACTACGAAAGAGAGGCATCCATTAGACCATCGATCTTTGATGGGAGAAACTTCATTTATTGGAAGGTAAGAACCATAGCCTATCTTCAATCTCTTGGAACAGATGTCTGGGAAGAGGTAGAAGGAGGATATACATTTCCATCAGCAATTCCTACAGATACGGTAGGTAAAAAGCAATATGAAACCAATGCCAAGGTTGTCAATACATTATTGGGGAGTCTGTCACAACCAGAATTTGTCAAAGTTATGCAGCTCAAGACCGCCAAAGAAATATGGGACAAGATCGTTCTAAGCTATGAAGGAGATGACCAGGTAAAACGTGAAAAACTGAAATCTCTCAGAATTCAATATGAAACTCTCAAAATGCACAATGATGAAAGCATAGCTAATTACTTCTTACATACAGATGAGATTGTTAATCGCATGAAGAAATTGGGTGAAGAGATAAAAGAAGTTGCTTTAGTTGAAAAAGTTTTAAGATCTTTGTCTACTAAGTTTGAATCAAAAGTTTCTGCCATAGAATAAAAGTAGGATCTTCATAGTATCACTATGAAAAAGCTGCATGGAATCTTAACTGCTTTCGAAATGAGAAAAGGAGGTCCATCAGACATGAGAGAAGTTGCCTTTAAAGCTTCAGGAAGAGAAGAGCTCAATGAACCAGGACATATTTCAGAAGGAGAGGAAGAATCAAACTTTGTCAAGAACCTTCAACAAGGTTCTGGAAGATTTAGAGGTAAACTACCTTTCAAATGCTTTGCTTGTGGAAGAGTCGGTCATTATGCGGCCAAATGTCCTCATAAAGATAATCTTGATAAAGGTAAGGAATTAGCAAAATGGAATAGAAAACAAAATGTAAGTAAGAAGAGCTACTATATGCATGAAGATAGCAATGGTTTATCAAATAGTGATGAAGATGAACATGGTAATGACTATAGACTTATTATGGCTTTTGAAGATGATGATTTCTTGGATGATTTAGATGAAGATGACCTTTATGAAGAAATCTCTAAACTTAAAATCTATCTAGAAGAAAAGAATATGATTATAGATACTCTGACATTCCAACTTGCAGAAAGAGAAAAACACAATGAAAAGTTAGAATGTGAAATTGTGGGTCTAAGGAAAGATATTGAGAAAACAAAAGATCTTAATCTCAGATTTGCTAAAGGATCAGAAAATTTAGATGAAATTATCAAAATGCAGCGCTCTCCTCTGATAAAGGCAGGTCTTGGATATACTGAAGAAGCATCACAGAAGTTGTCAACCTCCACTAAAAGCTATCTTGATGCAGCAAAGAGAAGTGAACAGTTTGACCATCGTCAGCAAAGGCATAAAGCAGATCACCAAGTAAATCAGGTTCAGTCTACTTCAAGGATGAACATAAGCTACAACCAATCTCAGGTAAACCATACTCAATCTGTTTCAAGAATGAATCACCAGGTCAGTAGATTCGATCATCGCCAGAACTAATTTAATGGCCAATGTTTTTCATGTCATAACTTTGGACACAAAGCTACTCAATGTGTTGCTTACAAAACCATCATGATAGAGAAGCACAAAATCAAAGGAATGTGACCGGGATCATGAAAAGGACCTATAATAACTTTTCTCCTCTTGAAAATGAAATAGAATGCTCTATCTATAACAACTTCAGTCATGAAGATTCTAAATGCAGGAGTAAATTTCAGCAAACATCTCAGAAGGAGAAAACTTCATTAGGTCCCAAAACATGGAGAAAGAAAGAACCACAAACTGAAAGATGTGGTATAGCTTTGTATGCAGAAGGATAAGAAAATCAGTGGTATATTGACAGTGGATGCTCGAAACACATGACATGTGATAAAGAAAAACTTCAGTCATATAATGCCTTAGAAAAGGAAAAGAAGGTCTCATTTGGAAATGACACTTCTGCTGTCATAAAAGGTAAAGATTTTATTCTCTTAATAGAAAAGGTTAAAGCTGGAAATTTTATGTATGTTGATGGTCTTAAGCATAACCTATTGAGTGTTAGTCAAATGTGTGATCAAGGAAATTTAGTAGTATTTTGATCAAATGGATGTGTTGTTTGTGAGCTTGATACAGGAGAAACTGTGATCAAAGGCATAAGAAATCCAAACAACTTATACATACTCAAGGGAGGACAACAACAGTGCTATCTAAGCAAAAATGATGAACATTGGCTATGGCACAAAAGATTGGGGCATTTAAGCTTCCCTCAAATAAGGAAAGCATGCAAATACCAGGCTGTTCGTGATCTTCCTGATATCAGCATTCCAGAAAATACAATATGCAAGTCATGTCAATTTGGTAAGCAAACCAGAGCACATTTCCCGGAGAAGGAAGGATCAGCTAGTAAGCCTCTTGAACTTATTCATACTGATTTATGTGGTCCATCAAGGAAAAAGTCACCTCGTGGAGAAGAATACTTTATATTGTTCATTGATGATTTTTCCAGAATGTGTTGCATAGGATTCCTAAAGACAAAGATGAAGCATTTAAAAAATTCAAAGCCTTCAAAGCTTTGGTTGAAAATGAATTAGATCGCAAAATCAAATGCCTCAGATCTGATCGAGGAGGGGAATTTACCTCGGATGAATTCTTTGACTTTTGTGAAGAAAATGGAATAAGAAGAGAATTTTCCACCGCGAGGACTCCTCAGCAAAATGGAGTGGTAGAAAGGATGAATAGAAGTTTTCAACAAATGGCTCGTGCCATGCTAGATGAGTCTGGAACTCCTGCAACCTTCTAGGGTGAAGCTGCATTTGCTGCCGTCACTATTCTCAACAAAACAAATGTTCGGGTAAGCAGCACTCAAACTCCACATGAACTTTGGTATGGTAAGACTCCGACTATAAAATACTTCAAAGTTTTTGGAAGCAAATGTTACATCAAAAGGACTGATGAAAAACTTAGCAAGTTTGAACCTAGAGTAGATGAAGGCATTCTCCTTGGTTACTCTTCTCGAAGTAAAGGATATAAGTGTTATAATAAAAGACTAGGGAAAATTGTTGAAAGTATTGATGTTGTGGTTGATGAAGCAAGCCAAAATCCAAAGCAAGTAAAAACCAAATACTATGAAGAAGATGAGGATTATCCTTCCACATCAAATCAGACTAATTCTGAAGAAGAAACCAATGAAGCACCAAAAGAACAGATAACGGTAGAAGAAAATACCCCATCCAGGTTTGTTCAGAAAATTCATCCAGAGACTCAAATTTTGGGGAAAAAAGAGGCAGGGATGCAGACAAGAAGAACTATTACAAAAGATTCAAGCTATCTAGAATTGTTTTCCACCATCAAACCTCAAAATGTACATGAAGCATGCAAAGATGAATGTTGGGTCAAGGCCATGAATGAAGAGCTTGAGCAAATTGAAAAGAATAATACTTGGGAATTAGTTCCTAGACCTCATGATAAGAATATCATTGGAACCAAATGGATATTCAAAAACAAGCTGAATGAAAATGGAGAAGTTATTAGAAACAAGGCCAAACTTGTTTGTAAAGGGTATGCTCAACAAGAAGGTATAGATTTTGAAGAAACTTTTGCACCTGTTGCTAGACTTGAAGCCATAAGAATGTTCCTTGCTCTTTCTAGTTTCATAACTTCAAAGTATATCCAAAACTTGTATGCAAACTTAGAAAAGCTCTCTATGGTCTAAAACAAGCTCCAAGGGCCTGGTATTACCGTCTTGACAAATACCTCCATCAACAAGGTTTTTCAAAAGGCTCAGCTGATAGCAATCTATATACAAAGATTAATAATGATAAATTACTAATACTTGTTGTGTATGTTGATGATACCATTTTTGGTAGCAATGAAGAAGCCATGAGTCAAAACTTTTCTTTGGTAATGCAAAAAGAATTTGAAATGTCCCTGCTTGGTGAACTCACATATTTTCATGGTTTACAAGTTCAATAAAATAAAGATGGTATTTTTCTATCATGAACCAAGTATCTCAAGCAGATCTTGAAAAAATATGGCATGGAAGATTCTAAACCAGTATGTACACCTATGGTAATAGGATGCAGTCTCAGTTCAAATGATGAATCAGCAGCAGTACATCAACCAACTTACAGATCCATGATTGGTAGTCTGCTTTATCTAACAGGTACCCGACCAGACATCATGCATGCAGTGGGAATAGTTGGAAAATTCCAAGCAAATCCAAAGGAATCACACCTTCAGGCAATGAAAAGGATTTTCAAATATCTTCAAGGAACACAGAACTTTGGTTTATGGTATCCTAGGGATACAGATATTACACTTCATGCATATAAAGATGTAGATTGGGTAGGAAGCATGGATGACAGAAAAAGCACTAGTGGTGGTGCATTTTATATGGGTTCCAGATTAGTATCTTGGTTCAAAAAGAAACAAAGTTCAATTGCATTATCTACAACTGAAGCAGAATATGTGGTTGCTACATCTTGCTGCACACAACTCCTTTGGATGATGCAAACATTGCAAGACATTCAGATTACATGTACTCCACCTATTTCCATTCTATGTGATAATACAAGTGCAATCAGTATTTCAAAGAATCCAGTCATGTATTCCAAGACCAAGCACATACCTATCAAATATCATTTTCTCCATGAACAAGTGCTTGAACAAAAGGTCAAATTGGAGTACGTTCCCTCCAAAGAACAGGTTGTTGATATATTCACCAAACCACTACCCAGAGAGACATTTGAATATCTCAGACAGAATATGGGAGTAGTTAATGCATCATCTTGTTGTTGAAACTTATCTGTTTCAGAGAAAAGTGGTTGTACGCGAGTTTCATGAAGCATATCCATGTACATACACAGGTTGTTGTGGATACAGTCGTGTATATGTTGGTTTGAAGAAAAATAGTGGGTCGGACTCAGGATGAAAAGAGTTTGATATGGGTCTGACAGTGATCATCTGGCACAAGTTCAGGGGGAGCATATACTTCTAATAATGCATTGTTGGCATTATATTAGAATATCTTGGTACAATTTTACAGTTGTTTTTAATTCAAGTGGAACAGATGCAGAGGGAGATCATGGTTGCTGGTCTGGATGTTGATTGACAGATGCTATTGATGATAGTTGTTGATAACTATCATAGTCTTGTTTTAGATATTTTTTCTCTATGTCATGTATATCTTTTATTATCAAGGTCATGTAATGACCTATTTTTTTCCCCACTATGCATGGGATGGATGATGTAATGTTCTTGGTATATCCCCACTTGATTGGGAGATGGATAAGTCAATCTTGGTATATCCCCACTTGGTTGGGAGATGGATGTATGTATGAGTCTTTGGTGATAGGAAGGTAATTTATGATGTATAGAGTCATGTTCTTCTTGTAGAACATATTTTTGTAGACCTTGCTTACAGTCAGGGGGAGCATGGACAATACACCTCAGCATATCAGAGAATTCAGCATGTACTCAGGGGCAGCATAACCCTTTGCCCTTGATGACAAAGGGGGAGAGTGACTTGGGGTTGCCATCAAGTCCAAAAAGGGAGATTGTTGGCATTATGACACAGATTTGGCACTATGTCATAGATGTTGTCCTTGATGGAAACTCACTCATATGACAGATCACAATTCAAGCTCTCATAATGAAGAAAAAAGGTATACACAGGTTCCCCATTGATCAAGCCATGTATACATGCAGGTTAGCAGACCAAAAGGTGCGTATGCGTATACACGCACTTTCACGAAAGGAAAGGCACATACATATTTGAAAACTTGGTTTTGGTCCATGGTATTGGTCCAAGGTATCTTGTCCGAAGTGTTGACCCCAGGTATTTTGTCCAAGGTATTGATTCTAAGTGGTTTTGGACCATGGTATTGAGTAAGGCCTAAGACTATAAAAGGAGGAGAAGATCATTAGGCAAAGGAACTCAAGCATTGAATATCTAATGAAGAATAAGATCTAGAATACAGGTCATTGGGTTATGGTGCATAGCTGGATATAAATCAAGGATGAACCTGAGCACTTGATGAAGGATAAGTTCTATTGATGGGTCAAGATCTTAAGGCTTGAAGAGAAGTAGCTTTGTGTGGTTTTGATCTTTTCTTTGAATAAATGGCGCATGTCATAATCTGTAAATCTGATGATCTGGGTATAACTGATGTCTGAATAGTTGTAAAGGTTAAATCATCTTTTATAGATATGTACACAAGTTCATTATAGAAAAGGTGCATATACACGCTAGTTCGACATTTCAAAAGTGCATATATGCAGGTTTGCCTTGATAAAAGTGCGTATGCACACAGGTTCGTCACATTGAAGTAGCGTACACCTCATAAAATATGCTTTAGCTACTTATGATTGCTATTGCAATGTTTTGGGTTCTAGCCTGGGTTCTGGTTACTGTTACTGTATTCTAGTTACAGCATTCAGAGAAGTGATTGTGTGATTCAATTTTGGTTGGTGCAAAGGAGATTGGTTAATGCAGATATATTTGATGTTTGATTGATGTTATTGATGGATACAGTCTGAAAATTTATGAAACGTGGTCCCTGGAAGAAAAAGAGAAGGTTGTGGCCTTCTGTAGGTTAGCACCTACGTACTAGTAAACACATCAACTAGTACAAGAGCTAAGGGGGTTGAAACTCCCTTCTAGGAGAAGCTGGAGAATGAGAGAAGGTCGTAGCCTTCTGCAGGTAGAAGCCTGTGTACTGGTATAAAACTACACCAGTATAGAAATATTGTAAAAAGAAGTTTCTTATTAAAAGAAGATAGAGACGAATTGCAGCAGGTGGTTTTCACCCACATTGGGTTTCCACCTTATATCTTGTGTTCTTGTGTGTGATTGTCTGCTCTATTTTTACTGTACCTAGTTATTGTTTATATGGTTCTGATGCACAGATTAAAGATCAACATCTGATGAATAAACTAAATTATAAGTCTGCAGGGTATACGCTAGTTTCCTTAACTACAATTGCGTATATACGCAAGTTTCATTAACTAAAGTAGCATATACAAATCTGATTGTGAAATGAAATATTATTGACTTGCTAATACTGATTCACCCCCCCTCTTAGTATTATTTCCAACAAAATGCCCATGTTTCTCTACAGCGATGTAAATAAATAAATCACTCATAAAAGTGGAATCAATTCTATTTCTCTTGCTTAAAGGAAAGATCACACTCTTCTTGAAATAAACTTCACACTTGTTAAAAATAAATTCACACACACACTTTGCTTGAAATAAAATCACACACACACTTGCTTGAAAATGGAATTTAACAATGTAAACAAATCTACTCTTGACAAAAAGAAATATTAACTCTCTAAATTAAAATTTGATCTATACAACTACAATGTAAAACTATGTTACTGATCTATGTCAACTTATACTCTGTCCATGTGCACAGGAAATCTTGCTTCACTCAATAATAAAATGATTAAATAAACATGTTAGGCTTACATTCAAAAATCAAAACTTGAGTGATTCAATGAACTAATAAAATCCTACAGGAAACACAGAATAAAATACCAATTGTAAATAAAAGAAAATCTTACTATCTCGAGGGAGACCTCCTGCGAGAAGTAGTTGTCAACACAATGCCTTCATGAGATGATTAACCACGCATTAGTTCACACAGCAGAGGAATAAAATAGTGTATTTAATTGCAAAAATAGAGTTTAAAAACAATATCAAAATCTGTGTTTGTCATGTTGAGAGGCAAATTTATAAAACTCCTACGCATAATTGTTTCATATTATTACATCCTTATGTTAATCAACAATGACTAAAATTTACATTAAAAGATAAAATAGCGTGATATTCTCATTATTTGCTATCAACGAAGCAAATCATGAGGTTGAATATATGCATTCACTAATTCCTCACTCACTTGATTCGCCTTCCTCGGTGGTTGACTTTCGCTTTGACCAAGATGCTATGGTGCTTTCCTTATCGATCCAAGTTATGAAGGTAGGAAAAAATTGTTGTACCAGCTAATTTCCACCTACCCATATGCCCTATTCTTCGATTGAAGCTTCACAACCAATAAAACCTTGGACTTAGCTACAAAATCATATGTTAGTTGCAGAATCATTTAATTCAGCAGCTCAAGTAAATATTTAGTTAAATAATAAAGACAAATTATATTTATGAAATAGAAGATGATTATGTACTTGTTATGCCATAAAACTTGTAAACTGATACCCAAATTAGAGTTATGAAGGTCAAAAATAAGAGAATGGAATATAAGAAGGTTGTCAAAAAGAGGCAATTTTAGGGTTCAATAGTATCCTGGTGGGCATCACTTGTTGTTTATTATGGCTAAGGTGAAATTGACAAAGGCAATGGCAAAGGTTTTGAAAAGGAAAAAAGGTATTATTAGCATTTATTTTATGAAAATAAATGAAATTAGGAGAAAATTAAGGTGAAAGGTCATACGTTGCATGTGAGGAGGAAATTGAAGGAAAAATAAGAAAATTGAAGAAATTAGAGGCGTCAATAATAATAATAATAAATCTGAGGATCAGTTCACAACTTTTGTTGGTTTAGCCTTTTTGTTAGTTCAAATTCAGAATGGGTATTAGAGAGGAGAATAGCACCAAGAGGAGAAGGAAATCAAGCAAGCAAAGGAAGGACAAGGAAAACAAATATCAAGGAAGGAAAAGTTGGATCAAGCAGCTTCAGCGAGAATACTTGCAGGTAACAGGTTGCATGTAATATTTCCTAGCTAGTTTTGGCATGTATGGTATATTCATGTGTGTATTTTGGTTCACTTGTTGTAAGTGGCATGGGTTTTTCCAAGTTTTGATAGTGTTTTCAACCTTTCCTTACCATTTCCAGATATCCATGGTGTGATTAGATTCTTTCTTGATTGAGATTTGGATTGCTAGAAGGTTTTGGATTTGGGGTGAGGTGGTCTCAGGAAAATACCAAGGGTTGGAGGTGGAGATGGTTTTCTCCAGGAAGCCCTCAAAAATTGGGTGGAGACACAAAAATGCCTCAAGGGATGGTGAAGAGATTCTGAGGCATGCAAGCTCTATTTGGTTTTTTGATCTCTAGACCAGTTTAGGTGAGATCACGCTAGTGTGAGGGTGGAGGTGGTTTAACCTCTAGATTCCCTTGGTTGTTCATGGATTGGTTTATCCCATGAGATCCCACATTCATGCTTGGAATATGGCATGGGGGTGATTGGTTGAAAGAAAGAATTGGTTCAACCCAATCTATGATCGGGTGGTACGTGGAAGTCCCTGACTTGGTTGGCTTTGCATATGGTTAATAAGAGCTAAGTCCCTCTTGTCTTTTATAAGTAAATGTACTTGTTATTATGTGTCTTTAATGGATTTTATATCATTGTTAATTATTTGGTTATATGTTGGTTATAAACATGGTTTTATGACAGATCTAAGTATGGATCTTATCACCTTTGATGAATGCATGACCTAATTAGTATTATGGTAGCTATTGTGAGAGGGCATTAGTCCTTCTTGGTAAACCTCAGATAAGTTTCATATCTCTATGCTCAGATATGCATTCATGGCCTATAGGTTGCATGTTCACCATGTGTTTAACGGAATGATTGTCATGGTTAGACAGGGTGAGGTCAATTCCTTGAGTAAGTTTTGTGTTAGAGGCTCTGTCTCTATGTTATTTATCATTTATGGAAGTTTCATTAAGTTTTTGGTAGAGGTTTGGATCCTAGCCCTAAAAAAGTGGCTTAAATCTCGTGGTCACTAGCACAGAACTTCCTGAAAGAGACTGCAGTCGCTAGGAAGCAGACCTGTGGGAGTGATTAGAGGTTTACAGTTTCTTGGAGGCCTTGTCATGAGAGTGACTGGGGGCCTATCTCACTGAAAAATAAAGTCATCTCAAGGGTTGGGCACCTAGAATTGTTGGTTAGTTCTTGGGAGTGTTGTAGCACCTGAGGAAGTCAGTAAGGTATTGTTTTATTAGCCCCATTTCCTTAAGTTTATATAGGAGGTTAAGTCATGTCATAGTAGCCCCCTAGCACATGTTTACCTTGGGAAAGCTAGTGAAAGAGAGTAGATATGAGAGGAGGCATGTTACAAAGTGGTATCAGAACATGGTTCAAACAATTGGACTTGATGGGCTAGATTCATGTGGTAATGCATGATTTTTCATGGTTATGATTGTCATGCATGAGGTCACAGTATGCATTTGGTATTGTCATGAATCATGTTTCCATATTGATATGAATATGATTATACATGTATCATGCTAATGTGGATTGGTTTTGCAGATGAAATAAGCAATGAGGTATGATTTTAGTTATGGTATTTATTTGGTTTATCTGATATTGTACACTTGCAGGAAGAAGAGAATCAAAGATGATGAGAAAAATGGTAGACTACAGTTCATGTGACTCTCCCTATAGATCAGTTGGGTAGCAAGGAGATGAGTATTCTCCTAATATAGCAAACACATTGAGGAGTTTGAGAGTATACTTGCAAATAAGACAATGATAGGTTGATTGAGGCTCAAGAAATACTTGCAAGGGATGAGGAAAAGAATTCATAGGTCATTGCATTCATCCTTCAGAGTTTTTTAGACTCACAGAGGCAGGGACAATTGAGGATTAGTCAAGAGCAGGAAGAGAAGACTAATGGAGCCTATGGTAGCAATTCTCAGTCATGATACAGGTTGGATAGAGGGGACGCAGTCAGAGGTGGCAGATCATTGGATACACCTAACAGGAGGATTGGTATGTATGGATTTCATTCTAGTTCCTCATGTAGGAGACATCACCTACATTTGATGTAGAGATGAAGAAGTCAGAAGATGCAAAGGCATGGTTGCTTGGGATGAAGAAATTCTTCATATTGCATAACTACTCAGAGAACATCAAAGCCAAAATAGCCACCTTCAGTATTAAAGGGAAAGCATACATTTGGTGTGAATATGTGAAGAATGTCAAAGGAATTCAAGAAGAATATTTGAACTGGGATGAGTTCAATAAACTCTTCAAGAAGAAGTACCTATCTGGGAGGTATTATCATGACCAATCTAAAGATTTTTACTAGTTTCATATGGATTCTATGACATATGATGAGTATGCTAGCAGGTTCTTGGAGTTGTTGAGGTATGTGACTTACCTCAAGGATGAGAAATCAAAGATTCAAAGGTTCATCACTGGGCTTCCAGCAGCATATAGAGATCGGATTAATTTTGATGAGCCATAGTCGTTGGAGGAAGCCATAAGAAAACTAAAGCATTGTTATGAGCAATCAAAATGTAAATATGATCCTAAGAATGATTTGAAGGGAAATGAGAAGGTTAAATCGAATTGGCCTCCGAAGTTGGGAAGACCTCAAGATGCAAGTGAGAAAGAAAATGTTGTTCCTTACAAGAATTTCAATGCAGTCGAGAACGGAAATGGGTCACAACCTAGAGAGCAGTATAATAGAGGTGATGGTAGGGGACCGTTGCAGTGTTGGATATGTGGCAAAGATCATTGCAAGAAGGATTGTCCATTGTACCAGGGTAGTGGGCCTCATATCTATAGTGCTCAAGAGGCACAGACGGTTGGGGATGTTAGCCATAGCATTCCTCATATTTATGCAGTTGTGGAAAACAAGCAGACAAATCACCGGGAATCCATTATTGATATGGAAGGTAAGATATGTGATCAAGTTGTTTCTATTTTGATTGACCCTGGATTTGATTATAGTTATGTTAGTCCTGACCTAGTGGATAAGTGTGGTTTGAGAAAAGAAGTGCATGCAGATTCTTGGTTGGTGCAGTTAGCTACATGTACTAAGAAGGGAGTTCATCATTAGGTAAGATATTTTTCATTTGATTTGAATGGTATTCCTACCTCAACACATCTAAATGTTCTTCCATTAGGATCTTATAGTATGCTTTTGGGTATGGATTGGTTGTACCTCCACAGAACCAAAGTAGAATGTTATGAAAAGGTTATTGAGTGCCTAGATGATAATGGGGAAAAGAGAATCTTGCAAGGAAAGAAGAAGCCTACATCAATGAGAATGATTACAGCTATGCAAGCTAACCACAGTCATAGGAAGGGGTGTGTACTATTTGCAATCCATATTTACAATGACAAGGGTAAGTATGTTGATGATGTAGAAATATTAAATTGGTACCATGTATTGCAACAGTTTCAGGATGTGCTTCCAGCAGAGGTTTCAGAGTTTCCTCCTCACAGGTAAGTGTACTTTTCTATTAATTTGGTACTAGGGGAAGCACCGCTATTGAAGTCACCTTACATGATGAGCACTCCAGAGCTAGTGGAATTGAAGTTGCATTTGAAGGAAATGCTTGACAAAGGATAAATTAGACCAAGTGATCACCGTGGGGTGCACTGGTATTTTTTGTGAAGAAGAAGGATGGTACTCTTAGGTTTTGTATTGACTATAAGTAAATCAACAAGGTGACTGTGAAGAATAGGTATTCGTTACCAAGGATTGACGGCTTGTTTCACTAGATGAAGGGAGTAGCAGTATTGTCAAAGATTGATTTGAGATCAAGATACCATCAGGTATGCATTAAATAGAGGACATCTACAAGACTTCTTTTTGAGCCAAGTATGGGCATTATGAGTTTGGTGTAGCTCCTTTCGGTTTGACTAATGCTCCAGCTATTTTTATGTGCTTGATGAATAGTGTGTTGCGTCCTTATCTAGACAAGTTTTTCATTGTATTCATTGATGATATATTAATATATTCTAAGAATGAGGAAGAGCATGTAGAACACTTAGTAGCAGTATTGAGATTACTAAGAGAGCATCAGTTGTATTCCAAGATTAGTAAATGTAGTTTCTTTTAGACAGAAGTACATTACTTGGGACATATTGTTTCTAAGGAAGGAATAGTAGTGGATCTGTAAAATATATGGGCTATCATGGAGTGGGAAACTCCTAAGAATGTGGATGAGATCAGATCATTCATGGAGTTGGTAGGTTACTACAAGAGGTTCATTAGGAACTTCTCACAAATTGCATACCCTATTACATCACTACATAGAAAAGGTAAGAAATTTGAATGGACATAGGAATTTGCAGCATGTTTTGAGCAGATGAAGCAATTACTTACAAATGCTCCAATGTTAAAGATTGCAAATCTGGATAAAGAGTTTGTGGTGTGCGCATATGCTTGCAAGAGGGGACTTGGTGCAGTCCTGATGCAGGAGGGGTAAGTGGTGTTCTATGATTCAAGGAAACTGAATGAGCACGAGAAAAATTATCTTACTCATGACCTTTAGTTGGCAACGATCATTCATGAATTGAAGATGTGGAGAAACTACCTTCTTAGCAGGAGATTTGTATTGATGAGCAATCATAGTGGGCTGAGGTATCTATTTGACCAATCGAATTTGAATGCCAAGAAAGCTATATGGTTGGCTTACCTTAGTGAGTTTGACTTTTGAGATCAAATACATTAAAGGAAATGAGAATGGGCATATGCTCTCAATAGGAGAGTGCACGTAAATCATATAGCAGTTATGAGCTCATATGGGACAGATTTACATGATCGGATCTTATAGGCAGGACAGTAGGATGATAAGTATCAGCGGCTTAGGCATAGGTTACAACAAGGTATAGGTGATTACGATGTGGACTATCATCTCACAGTAGATGGCCTAATCAAATTTAGGGACAGGATCTATGTGCAGATGACAGTGAGCTCAAGAATAATATCTTGAGCTAGTTTCATGTCAAGCCATATTCAGTTCACCCAAGATATCAGAAGGTGTTGACAGTGGTGAAGAACTTCTACTATTGGTTGAATGTAAAGAAGGAAGTGGCATAGTTTGTTGTTAGATGCTTGGATTGTCAATAGGTGAAAGCTGAGTCTAAGCGACCAGTTGGTTTGTTACAACCTATTCCTATTCTAGAGTGGAAATGGGAGGTCATTTCCATGGACTTCATTACAGGTTTTTCTAGGACTTTTAAGCAGCATGATTCCATCATGGTTGTAGTTGACAGGTGGAGCAAGGTAGCTCACTTTATTCTAGTGAAGTCTACTTATTCAGCTAGTGAGGTGGTGCAAATCTTCATGAGAGAGATAGTGAGATTGCACGATGTTTCGAAGAATATTGTTTCAGATAGAGATGCTAAGTTCACTTCCAAGTTTTGGAAGGAGTTATTTGCAGGTTTG
Source organism: Pinus tabuliformis (assembly GCA_031772625.1). Classification (NCBI taxonomy): domain Eukaryota; kingdom Viridiplantae; phylum Streptophyta; class Pinopsida; order Pinales; family Pinaceae; genus Pinus; species Pinus tabuliformis. The sequence goes on from CM062813.1 coordinate 137,754,285, forward strand.
GGTACAAATTTAGCCTTCAGTAAATCTTATCATCTACAGACAGATGGACAGACAAAGAGGGTCAACAGGATTTTGGAGGATATGCTGAGGATGTATGATATGCATCAACAACAGAAGTGGGAGGAGTATCTTCCACTAGTTGAGTTTGCTTACAACAATGGTTATCAAGAGTCACTGAGGATTGTTAATTTTTCAAATTGTTCTATGTTGAATCAATTACTTTAGCCCAATTCAATACTTCAATTAGACATATTTCCAAATACAATTAGTCTTTCCATTCATCAGCAGTAATTTAAGATAGAACAATAAATACAATGAAAAAGGAGACAATCAACACATTAGCAAGAGACACCAGTTGTGGTCAAAGACCAAGGAAAAACCCCACTAGGGGAAAACCCTTTGAAAAATATTTTCTATTAGATTGTCATAAAATGTTTCTAGTATAATGAGATCAATACAATATCATCCAGCAAAACAACCCAACAATATTCAGAAATATGTTTCTAGTATCAAAATATATCAAAGACAATTTTCCCGTTTGCAATCAACTACGGTCAACTTCAGTCCTCGGTCAAATTTGATTCAAACTTCCTGGTCGCATGGATGAGGAGTTGTGTGTGTGACTGAAGTCTTCTAGTTTCTCCCTTGAGCATGTTATTCCTGCGAGTGTGGTTGAATTTTTCTTGTGGCAAGCCAGCGACTATAACCCAAAACCCTAAAACATATGTGAGCCTTGAACCCTGTAATTTCAGACCTTGGTGAACTTCTTTTGTCATCCCTTCCTTAGACCTGTGCGACTGAATAAATGAAGAAGAGAAGAATATTCTTGGTGATGTTAAAATGAGATTGAGGTCACTTGAATTTAAAGGCTTCCATGGGTGTCCAATTTTATTTAGGGTCGAACTTGTTCAAATGTGCATATGTGGGCTTTCCTTCATAACTATACTTTTCCTTATCTTATTTGAGTGATATTTAGATCGATTTTGTTCCTCTTGAAAAAAGGAATTAAATGCCATCATAATATTCATCAAATGAGATTTACAAAGTGGAATTTGACTGTAGTTGCATATTTTTAACACTCCCTCTCAAGTAGGGAGAATTCCACCTATCAATATATGTCCATGAATCAACATGTCATCCTGTAATCATGTGTCCCATCTCTAATCAAATCTATATGTTGAAACATTCTTGAATCTAAAGAAAAAGAATTAGGGAGCATTAGATTCCACCCTTTATAACGTCAAAGAGCATATGTCAATCCAAAAACAATTTTAGGGAGCACATCTCAACCTGGAAACTCATGGAGGAGCTAAACATCTACAACCAAATATAGAGAAATAGGTGATATAGGGGATCACATCTCAACCCATCATATTTCTCACCTATCTTCCCAAAAATGAACCTCAATATTCATGTGGTAGAATACCTACATCATAGTCAACTTGGGTTGTACAACCCCATCTACACTCTCAACCTGTTGGCCAGATAGGAAGCAGTAATCCCAACAAGCCGAGCTTGTGGGTATGATGCAAAGTAGGGTATACTATGCAAAGACCAAGATAGGGGAGAAACATCTCCAACCCTATGGGTAACAGATAGGGGAGAAACATCTACAAACTTATTTTCCATAGATCCCTCAACCCCAAGAGCCCTCTATCTCAATTCCTCACCTTGGAAGCTCGGACGGGGGGGGAAGAGTTGGCTCAGTATTCTTGATCAGTGATTCCCCTTATTAGGAGGGATCACATCCATCAATCCAAGCTTCTCTCTAAAGACCAAGAACTTCCCTTTTGACAAATCCTTGGTTAGAATATAGGCAATCTACTCATCTGTCAATATGTGATGGAGCCAAACAGCTCCTCTCTGTACCATGTCTCGAATGAAGTGATATTGAACCTCTATGTGTTTTGAATTGTCATGAAATACAAGATTCTTTTCTAGATGGATCCCACTCTTGTTGTCATAATATATCACTATAGTATCTAGGACATCCTCAAATATCTCTCTAAAGAGCTTCCTCAACCAAACTACTTCGCAACTAGACATGCTAGCAGCAATATACTTTTCGTCAGCGATACTCAATGCTACATACTTATGCTTCCTACTCATCCACGATATCATGGCAGATCCAAGGCTGGAAAAAATCCAGTTGTACTCTTCCTATCGACAATATTTCCTGCCCAGTTGTTATAGACATTTTTGTGCCTCGCAGCACGGAGCATGAAATGTCGATAATTACAGGGATCCTCAGTCCCTAAACATGTTGTTCTTACCCCTAGAAGAACAAGGTCAGCAAACCACAGCACTTCCCATCAGTTCTCCACCTGAAAACACTCAAAAACAGGCTATTTTTGGATCATGTCAGCTGCTCCACTGAGCATCTGCGCTGGAATGCAACTGCTCCTCCTTGTACCTGCGCTGAAAGTCAAATCTAATGAAGGCTACCTGCGCTAGGCGAGATTGGCCAAGTGGCACAGTCATTCTGCAAGGTGTCAACTGCCCAGGAAGCTTCCAAACTGACACTTGGTTCAAGAGATTCGCCCTGTGATGAGTAAGAGGTACTTGATCTCCATGTGGAAGCAAGGATCTCCAAGTGGACTCAAGAACTGAAGATTAACTAAAGTGGGAGAGGACACTAGTCAGCTTTATGCCAGCCTCAAGCTGACTCATCCTTTCTCCAAATCTCCTATATATAGAGCTCTTCTATGAGGTCTAAGGAGGCTGGAATTTTGTGCAAAGCAAGGAAGTGTTGTTGGTTTACAGTTAGAGCTATTGGGTGATTGCTTTTATAGAGGTGAAGAGGAGATTTCTTGCTGCTGGGGAGGTGCTGCTGGATTGGAGCCATTGATGGTTGTAACCTTCTCAGAACCCTTTTACTTCTATCAATAAAGCTTTGAATGTTCTCCTATATACTTGTATTGCATTGATGTATTGTATTTACTTGTATATCTGATTCACTCTAATCCATGCATCAGTTATGAGTACATGTTTCTTGTAGTTTTCCTTCTCTTGTTTGTGCAGGATCTTTGTGTAGCTGGGCCGGCAAAGGGAGCAAGGAGCTGGGAACAAGAGACAAAGAGAGAGGATAGGATCGACAAAAGCGAAGGATATCGGTTGGTCAATCTTTTCTTCCTTCTCTGTACTTTCATAAAGGAAAATATCAAAGCTTTACTTTCAGTTGTTGCTAAGGACTGTCACCCTTAGAGTAGGGATAGCGTCATCCGAGTCGGATACTTTTCCCCACAACAAACTGGCGACTCCGCTGGGGAGCCTATTATCTTGTTGGTTTATTGTGTTTCTTGCTATTCATCTCATAAACAAGGAGAGCACCAAATCGAACTGCAATTGAGTCCTTCAATTGCAAAGTAGAGGGCAGCTGCTCTGGCTCAGTTTTCTGAGCAGATTCATGATTTGAAGAGCTGATCTACAAAAGACTCTTGTACTCTTTGTGATAGATTTTCATCCTCTTGATCATCCCTTAGCTTGTACTTGACCTATAGCTTTTTATTTCAGCAAAAACAGTGAATTTTTGAGCTTTTTATGACCCGGAAATCCTTGTAAACGCAACTCTCGTGTCTCAGTGCAGGCTGTCCACAGGCAGTCTGCATTCCAGCGTAGGTACTCCCTTCGGGAACTGCGCTGAGAGTCAATTTGACAGACCAGAGCCTGCGCTGATCCAGTTAGGCTATGTCTTCCTGAGGTTTCCCATTGTGTCTGAGCCCTGTTTTCACTGTTGTTTTGCTGCTGATTGCTTGTCATTGTACTTGCTGTAAACCAACTTTCCTTGACATTATTCCGCCTCAGTTGTGTGATGAAACTGTGATTGTTCTTTCAGTATTTCTTGTTTCAGTTACAGTTTCCCATTGTGAAAAGCGAACCAGTATAGCTGTGGCCTCTTAGATCCTGAACTGTAAAAGTGTCTTTATGGTCTTAAGAGCTAGTTTTATTACTGTTCATGGCTGTTTGAGTTTGTTTGTTTTTCATTTTATGGTTTGAATTCATACATTTTTAGTGTTGAAACAAGTACCTGTAAGGCGTCTTTTCATTTTAGACAAAACTTGTTTGTTTACGCTTCAAATTGAATTCGAAAATTATACGACAATTTCCTTTTTTGTCTACATCAACATTAAGGGAAAAGAAAAGAAATACATGCATCTTGCATTTGCATTTTTTGATAAGTTTGCGTGATTGATCTATGAGAAAGTGCATTAGTTTGTGCTTTGTGCTCTGTGTGGAAAGATAATGTTTTTCTCTCCCCTCAGTAGTTAGGATTTTCAAAGCTAAAAAGATTGTAAAGCTTGCTTATCATTTTAGCTGCATTTAGGAATTTGTACCAATACATCTCGTGGTGATCCTGAAAGACAAACTGCTAAACAAGATCAACTTAAAATATATTGAATGAATCTAAAAACGCTTTGTAACATAACGCTCACAATAGAGGTCTAGGTAGAGACGTGTTCCGGCGTCGTTAAACGTAGTGACTGTCGATCTCTACGAAGGTGGGTGATTCCTCCTAAGAGTCGGTGGCACTAATACGGACTTGTGCTCCCGCGTACCGTCGCGTATATTGGGAGACCCCTATAGGCATTTATCCTTTATCCTTAGGAAGCCGTGTCGGCCGCCCTACTGATCGCGATGCAGTGAACACAGCATTCACGAAGATCGACCACCCGTACCGTAAAACGTATTCTGTGGTTTCGCGAAAGGTTTGGCACACCCTCTGCCTAGATCTCCAGAGCAGTTTCTTTTGGCCCTTTTCAAACTCTATAACTGAAAAGGTCCAACCGAGCATTTGTCACTTCGGGCTCGTTAATACATCGAAGGCGACTAGAGTCATCTTTAGCTTTTTCTCGACTCTTAAAACATGAAAAAGCAAAGTTGTGTCTAAAAGCGTCTAATAAAATTCATTCAATACGGAAACATAATTCCCCTTTTTGTATTTTAGTTGATCAAGTAATCCGCAACCGTGGAGGAAAGTCAATTAAAACTCCGTCGTTCGAGGAGACTCGCGAGTCAACCGTCTTTGTCTCCGGAATCGAGAATAGTACGGACAAAGCGAACTCGCTCGACCGGGTCAAAATCTCCCATTAAAGTTAGAACAACAGTTCCGACAACATCTGAGATTCTGGTCACTCCTAATATTTCTGGAATCCCTGCCTCTATTGAAGAAGTTCAACAGCAACAGAGGGACAGTTGTACTGATCCTAGTCTGAGGACAAGTACTTGCATAACTGAACCAGTTCCATCTGAAACCGGTCCACAGAGTCTTGTTGCTCAAACAACTGTCGCTGTCGAAGCAACCCCTTCTTCGGCACCAGAAATCTTTTACGGACCTGACGGTCTTCCTCTTCCTCCTGGTCTGATTGCAATAGAGGAAATCATAGAGGACCAGCAAGCAAATACTCCAACTCATTTTGGAGTAGGCACCACTCTTTTTCCTTCTGCATCAGAAGTTTGTCCATCACCAGTGGAAGTTCCTGTAGAATCTTTAGGCAGTTTATTGGATAGACTTAAAATGTCTGAGCAACCGTCGACATCTAGGACTGTGCCAAATGACACAGCGACGGCAGAAGCTCCTGCTGTCACTCCGACGATGTTTGCCGGCATACCAGCTGTCCCGACTAGCTCTCATCAGCTAGAAGGAGTCCACCCAGGGACTGTTACGACAACATGGTCTGTTCCAGTTTGTTCTTCCTGTATAATACCCGGTAATTCTTATGTTGAAACTAGACAAATTGATCCCTTTGGGAATCAGTTTGGACCATCCAGTCCTCAAAGGCAATCTATACCCTTGAGCTCCGGATTGTTACCATATGGGGGGCAATATGCCCTTTCACTTCCCCCTCCGGGTGGATACCCATACGGCAGTTTTCAACAACATTCAGGTTTGACTGAAGTAACGACGAGTGGTTGGACGCCTATGTTGCCCCAACAACCGAGAGTTGTATATTCAATGCAACAATGTGTACCTATGTCTAGCATCCCGACGACGCCAGCAATTGTAACCGTGTCGCAAGTTCAATCGATGCCTGTTGTATGTCAACCTCAAGTTGTAATGCAACGACCCCTTGACCCTGCAACACAACCACAATCGCCAACTGCCGGGACGACGCAGATACAAACGGGGACCATACCCCCGCATCTTGGTCCGTCGGTTAGTGTCGCACAACAAAACATGGCTTCGCAGCCATGGATGGTGCAATACCAGCAACCTCAGTTTCAACAGGTGTACCAGGGATCTGAGCAACAGATCTTTGCAAATAGTGGGCAACCCTATATTCAGAACGGGTTAAATCAACCACTTTATAGTGGCCAAGCCCACCAGCCATATCAGTCATATCAACATCAGTTGCATTATGCTGGTATGCAAAGACCTACTGCTCAGGCAATTCCATCGTATCCTGGGTACGCCTCGCCAAACCTGAATCAGCAGTTGCCATTCGTGGCGACTCTAGAATTACCAGATTTACATCGATTGACGAACGATCCAATCGCCTATGCCCATTGGTGGCCAGCGATTCCTCACAAACTTCCTTCGGACATTCCTAAATTCAATGGAAATCCTGGCGAAGACCCGTCGAATCATGTGATGACATTCCATCTGTGGTGTTCGTCGAATACCTTGAATGATGATTCGATAAGGCTTCGCCTTTTCCAGAGGACATTGACTGGTCCGGCGGCTAAATGGTATATTGAATTACCTAGAGCCTCTTTCGACAATTTTAGTTCCCTAGCCACGACTTTCTTAACACACTTTCAGTTACCTATAAGGTACGAAACTGGAACGGAGATCTTAACCAATTTCAAGCAGACAACGGCCACACATATATCAGATCATATACATGAGTGGCGTTGTCGTTGCAGAATGGTAAATACCTATGTTCCGGATCAGCTATTAGCTGAGTGGTTTATAAAGTCACTTCTTCCTGCTATAACAGAAGATGTGGCCAAGGGAGGCGTCGTAACAGAGGAGCAAGTTATTGCTCGTGCTCAATATTTGGACTTAGTATATACTCAGTCGGGCACGCTCTATGATAAGATACCTGACGCCCCCAGACCGGAATTTTCAATCCCTCCTCCTCCCGGATCGAATAGTGACTCTCATGCCAGTGATGGCGTGATTGGAACTGCAAACGCTAAGTCAACAAGGGATTCAAATAAGAAAGCCCGTAAGACTTCGAATCAAAAAGCAAATCAAGAAATTCTTGCTTCGGAGGTAAATGCTGTATCTACGGATAAAGGCAAAAACTTCAATCAACCAGGAAGCAAGAAGAAACAAAACAAAGGGAAGAAGAAGAAACAGGGTGAGTCATCCCCTCAAAAAACTTCTTCAAGCCCTCCTAAGAAAGGGAAACCAAAGAGTCCATGTCATATATGCGATGAGGATCATTGGACAGCAGATTGTCCATACAAAGCTGAGCTTAAAAGATTCTTTAAGAGTTCGAAAACCTCAGCTGTGTTGACTGATCCGTTTCCCAATCAAGGTCAAAATCTGGTTGGTATTGGAAATGCTTCCCCGTCGCAAGTGCTAATGTTATCGATCTCTAAGCAACAAAATGATGCTTTGATTTCGACAAGGAGCAAAGATTACGGGAATCCACAGGTGTCGAACAACAAAGGTAAAGATCAACCTAGTAGTTCGACAACAACTTCGGCAGAAGTTGTACCCCCCATCACGCATGAGTTAACAATAAAACCACCAAAGGGAGTAGTACACAAGTCGACGTTTAATCCTCGCGCCAGAGCGGCGCAGCATTATAACATAGTGGAAGATTTGGCCCAATCGCCATCTGCTATGTCGACTCTTGAGGTACTGCAAAATTGCCCATCCCAAAGGCAGGCATTGTTATCAGCAATTGGTGGAGTGGATCCTAAAGATTCCAATCTTGTATCCTTTGATCACAGAGGATATGATCCTCAGTTACCAGCGCAACTAGCTTTCCTTATTCAAGTGAAAGCCCTCAACAAGACTGTTCACCGAACAATTATTGATGAGGGGGCATCTACATGTATCATGTCGATGAGTTGCTGGAAAACTCTCGGATCTCCAACCTTGTCGCGATCTTCGACGGCACTAAAAGCATTCGACGGAAGGACGTACACCCCGTACGGCATCCTAAATAACTTGAAGGTTGAACTGGGGGGAAAAACAGTAGAAATTGATGTTGAAGTAATCGACGGAAACCTTGATTACAACATCCTACTGGGAAGGCCCTGGATATATGCCATGGCCGCAATTGTGTCGACCTACTTCAGGAAGATTGCATTTCCCTTCCAAGGGGGGATTACAATCGTCGACCAACAAACATTTCTCCCCAACAGTTCACAAGTTACGGGAAGCGTTCCGATGATCCATGGAAGCAATCATTCGCTCCAAGATATCGGAGTAGGTCTCCTAAAAGACCCTACCTTAATGGGTACTTTTGCCCTACCGCCTCCGAGTAATCTGGCGGAAGTGGCCACAGTGGAATATGAAACCTTCTATATCTAATGGATCTGGACATCGAGGACGGTTCTTATCTCGTGTCAACCTCGTTAAAAAATGAAACAAGGAGTCATGAGGATAGTTCTTTTACTGTGTCAACCTCATTAAAAAATGAAACCAATCCCCTTTCCAAATCTCAAAGGTAAACCTTCATTCCAATCACCGAGTTGAATGCAATGAAGCTTGGGGGGCATGCACCTCGATTTGCGTTATTATGCTGGGGGCATGCTAACTTATCATCGAGCAGTTTTAGCACATAGTTCATGCTCGTTAAAAAATAAATGCAAGATTCGAGCAGTTTTAGCACATAGTTCATGCTCGTTAAAAAATAAACGCAAGATCCGAGCAGTTTTAGCGCATAGTTCATGCTCGTTAAAAAATAAACATAAGTTTATGAGCAGGCTTTCCTTTAGAGTTCAAGCTCATCCAGAAAAAATGAACCGGTAAATAACCATTTGAGATCAAAAATTCATCAGCCATAAAAGCCTTGGTCGTGTTTGCACCCGTCACCTCCACTTTTCATTTGGCCGATCATTCACCTCCATTTGTGTGTTTACCTCTTTTGAGAAACAGCTGCGAAGAGTGATTTCACCTAGCCATCCTTGTGACACTGCCGTGATTGGAGAATTCCAACTTGTACCTGGAATCAGTTGCTATCCCTGTTTATCACTCGTTCCTCAAAAGACGAGTCCTCTTTGAGCTCTTTTCAGACTCGTAAAATATGAAAAGTTTTCCGAGTTTTGGCCTTCCAGCTCGTTAAAAGGACCGGAAGAGCTATCCCTCATTTAGACTTTAATCTTTTTGGACCTGAGGGATTATTACACAAAAAGATCGAGCGCTTGTCTTGTTCGGCTCGTTAAAAGTACCGAACACCCATCCCTTCTGTATTGTTTTATACTTTTTCGGACTTAAGGGATTAGATGACGAAAAAGGAATTATGGAGTTAACTTTCTGTACCTTTTCAGACTCTCTAAAAATGAAAAGGACCGAGTTTTCCTTGTCGTTAGACTCGTTAAAATGATTAAATAGCGACAAACTTGTCTTTAGACGAGAACGAGTTTCCCTATCGCTAAGCTCGTTAAATCATAGCGATGGGCTTGCCTGAAGGGCAGGTTATAGAACAAGCATATGTTATCCTCCTCAAGCTTGACAAAAATAAAGAGGTACTGGTCAGAAATGACTGGGGAAAAATTGGGAGAACATCGAAGCTTAATGGTAGCAAGTCGCTCTTGAACATGACACTTTTCTTCCGTACCACATCGGGTTGGGTTGTTTCATTCACCGGTCTCATCACCATGGTCTTCGCCAAACCATCCACATTTTGGGGTAATGCTACCAATCCATCGCATCAGTGTCGTTATATGTTCAAGAGAGGTCATTCTGAAAGTGTCAACCGTGTCCCATCCACTGCCATACATTATCCTTCATCCATTCATGATCGCCACCCTGAATCATATGTCACAGTTTGTTTTCACCTCCACTAAAATCATTAGCTCCGTTCCGTGTCATTGATGTGGGATTCATTAAGGCCCTCCTTTGACGGGTCGCTTCTTGTCGACTTCAGCTCATTATCCAAGAAGTTGATCTAGGAACAACCCCATCAGTACTTTGAAGCTTGCATGCCTCAATGGCAAGTTTCTCACTTCCGGCGACAGGTATACATCAATGACCTTCGACCAGAAGATTTTGCGTGGCGTTCGACGCCAAGTCCTTTATTCACGCCACGTGAATTGTACTGCAGTACCTTGAGGGTCATTATCATTATCGGTGATTCCTCTCGCGCTTGTTAACGGTTTTCATCATTGACCGGTAATCAAGCGATGTCTTTCCATGTTCGACTTCAGCGAAATTCTCACATGGATCGACTTGTACTTAGAGTGAAGATCGAACGAGTTTGAAGACCCCGGATCTAGTTTCATCCATCCGGGCTGCGATACATATTCAGGAAATATAAAAGCATTTGTCATGTACATCATTGCAGTAGATGATCATCCTACTCAAAGGATGATAATTTCAGCAGAAAATTATCAGTCTACCATCAGACGATCGTCTGTTATATGTACCAAAATGTATTTATAAAGCTGAGCATGGGAATGCCCGCCTCAGCTAGATCATGAAAACAGAATGAAAAATAATGTATTGTATTGTATTGTATTACAGGGCGCCTCCTCAGCACTGGAATGAACTTCGGACCCTCTAGATAAAGCATTTCACCCGATAAACGGCCTCATACTTTAGGGGGCAACTGTTATAGACATTTTTGTGCCTCGCAGCACGGAGCATGAAATGTCGATAATTACAGGGATCCTCAGTCCCTAAACATGTTGTTCTTACCCCTAGAAGAACAAGGTCAGCAAACCACAGCACTTCCCATCAGTTCTCCACCTGAAAACACTCAAAAACAGGCTATTTTTGGATCATGTCAGCTGCTCCACTGAGCATCTGCGCTGGAATGCAACTGCTCCTCCTTGTACCTGCGCTGAAAGTCAAATCTAATGAAGGCTACCTGCGCTGGGCGAGATTGGCCAAGTGGCACAGTCATTCTGCAAGGTGTCAACTGCCCAGGAAGCTTCCAAACTGACACTTGGTTCAAGAGATTCGCCCTGTGATGAGTAAGAGGTACTTGATCTCCATGTGGAAGCAAGGATCTCCAAGTGGACTCAAGAACTGAAGATTAACTAAAGTGGGAGAGGACACTAGTCAGCTTTATGCCAGCCTCAAGCTGACTCATCCTTTCTCCAAATCTCCTATATATAGAGCTCTTCTATGAGGTCTAAGGAGGCTGGAATTTTGTGCAAAGCAAGGAAGTGCTGTTGGTTTACAGTTAGAGCTATTGGGTGATTGCTTTTATAGAGGTGAAGAGGAGATTTCTTGCTGCTGGGGAGGTGCTGCTGGATTGGAGCCATTGATGGTTGTAACCTTCTCAGAACCCTTTTACTTCTATCAATAAAGCTTTGAATGTTCTCCTATATACTTGTATTGCATTGATGTATTGTATTTACTTGTATATCTGATTCACTCTAATCCATGCATCAGTTATGAGTACATGTTTCTTGTAGTTTTCCTTCTCTTGTTTGTGCAGGATCTTTGTGTAGCTGGGCCGGCAAAGGGAGCAAGGAGCTGGGAACAAGAGACAAAGAGAGAGGATAGGATCGACAAAAGCGAAGGATATCGGTTGGTCAATCTTTTCTTCCTTCTCTGTACTTTCATAAAGGAAAATATCAAAGCTTTACTTTCAGTTGTTGCTAAGGACTGTCACCCTTAGAGTAGGGATAGGGTCATCCGAGTCGGATACTTTTCCCCACAACACCAGTCAACATTGGTGTATCCATGAATATGAACATCTCTGGTAGAATATATCAAACCAAGTGTGATAGTGCCATGAAAATATCTAAAAATGTGTTTGGTAGCGATCCAGTGTGCATGGAGAGGCAAAATCATCAATTGACTCAATGTATTCACTGCATAGCATATGTTCATATGGGTATTGAATAGAAACATCAGTACCCCAATCAACTTTCTATACTCAGATGGATTCGCTAAATCGGGTCCTGCATATTCTCCACATAACTTCTTGAAGTTCATTTTCATTGGTGTGGGTAGTGACTTGCATTCTATCATTCCAAATATTTCCAACAGCTTCACAACATATTTTCCTTGTGAAAGGAAAATCACTATGGGCCTTTTCCACACCTCAAGGCCTAGAAAATAGTATATGAGTCCAAGGTCCTTCATCTTGAATTCAGAGGCTATCTCCCTCTTACACTCAATCATCAAAGCCTCACTACTTGTCAAGAAAATATCATCAACATATAAAACTAATCCACGATCTTTTTCTTATATATGTGTTAAAGAATTACATGCATAAATTGTAGCTTAACATAGAAACCTTAATGTACACATGAGAGAAGAGGAGAAACACATAACGCATGAAAGAAGACAAAAACTTGATAACGGAGTTCGTCTAGACTACGTCTTCGGGCCCTGCTCGATCAATGGGGAGACCTTCATTCATTAAGTGGCATGAGAAAGAAGAGTACAAGAATCAATTACAACAAAAAAGCAGTTTTACACCTCCATGCTGAAAGATGGCTGAAAAATGCAGAACTTTGATGGAGAAACGGACAACACCATTGCGTTCGTGGTATCGAGAAATTCTAAAACCATATAAAATTTGTCAATATCTGACAAAGTGAAATTTCGACCCTCCTACAAAACCCTGCCTCGAACTGCATGCACTGCCTCCTCTACCTAGGCGCACTGAAAAATTGTGTCTAAATAAAAATTGGCCAATGGATTTTCCAAAGTGGACGATTGGATGAGTTGGTTAAGGATCCCAGTTAATAGGGAGGAGGTCGAGCGGTCAAACCCTGCCTCCTCCTTTTTTATACATCGAATCAAACCCTTTTTTTACATAATGGTTGGGTTGGGCCCGCCCACCGTACCCACCTCCATTGTGAAATTACGTGGTTGTTGAGTTTTGGGATCAGGTCTGTGCCCCAAGGGCCATCCCTACCCAAACCCCGTCGTTCTTGTTTCATGTTGAGCCATGGGTTGTGGTTTATATTAAATGGGTTGGCCCACCCAACTCCCGTGCCTTTTAATGTATGGTGATTCCGTTGGGATGGATCCGTGGGAGGGGTCAGGGGTCGTGGCCCACCCCTCCACCAATATTTTATATTGTTATATGGTATGTGTTGGGGTGGCGGGGTTTGTGGCCTACCACCCCTTTTTTTATATTTTTTTGTTTGTTGTATAAAACAAATTGTGCAAATTTTGAAAATTTGGTTTTAGACTGAAGGAGTCATTTTAATGAGGGAACAATTTTTCCTAGAATCTGGCTAGAGTTGTCCGAATTCCGTCTGCCAGAAAAAGTGTAAATTGTGCCTTCATTAATCCTACCCAGTCATCAAAAATTCAACCCAACTTTGACTGCCTCTATCTCCTTCATCCGGACTTGGATTTGAGTGATGTTTGCATCGTTGGAATCAGGGCGACAAGCACTTCAATCTGATGTCAAGTTCATCATCTTTCCTCCACTTTTAATTTTGAGCTTTTTCCATGCCAGTGGTGCCTGAAGATCCACCTAGATCAATCCTCCCCACTGAGGAACTTTTGGACCCCAAAAGCATTTACACTTAGCGCACTGTTTGTGTCCTTTCAACCCACACTTCGATCACTTGCACGCAAAACTAGTACATTTTTTTTGCAATCATGCACACCATACATGACTTAACAACCTTTCCTTGACAAGAGTTTATAACACACACTCCTTGGCCAAGGATTACATAAAAAGTAATCAATACCTCAACTACTAGTAAAGAAAGGCCAAAATATCATTGTTGCGGTTTGAAGTGATAGGAAACACACCATAAATTTTACATTTACTTGCAATGTATGATTTACAATGGTGGCCATAACAAGCTACTACCTTAGAAAAACCAACTTAACAAAGTAGACCACCATGAATGGGGTGGTTTCATTTGCTAAACATGTTCACCTTTCAGCTTCTCTAGCGATGTTTCCAGAGCATGGAGCATTAGACATGTGGTTTGTTGGTGTCCCTCTTTGTTGCAATGGCTACAACGATTATTTTCCATCCAAACTTTTGAGGTTGCCTTGGGGCACTTTCCCCTGGTGTTCCTCCGTTAAGTGTTTATGGGGCCCCCACTATCGTTAGACTGTGAGGAGGGAATTTTATCGTCTGTCGTTGGCTGGTTACTAGCTGTATTAGAGCTTTCTCCCATTTCCTTTCTGGTGTATTTGAGTCCTGCACAACGCGGAAATTCCTCGACTTCGATGGGGTTTATGATGCCTTTGCCTTTGATGCCAAGGCCCTTTCCCTGATACCCCATCTTCTTCAATAGTTTGGATCCAATCCCTGTAGTATGTTTTTCAAAAGCAGCGAATTCATCATCATGAAAATCATATGAAATCGAGGAATCGCTTTTTACCTCCGGATAGCGATGTTGCAACTTTTTCAAGGCCTCATCCTTGGCCTACAACTGGCATAGTAATCTTTGTTTTTCTTCCCTTGCCTCCTGTAGAAGTCTCCTTAGCTCAGCATTCTCTGCTTGGATGCAGTGGTTGATCTCCTCAAGTTCTTGGAGTCTTGCTGCAAGGAGTGCCCTTTTCGTTATGTCTGTTGAAATCCTTGATTCATGGCCAGAATCAAACCCCAAATCTATGGGTCCTCCTGCCACGATCCCAAGGGCTGTAAACTTCATTTCATCGCCGGAATCGGACCCCAAGTAAATGGGCCTACCTCGTGCAAATGCTGCAGCTGCGACCTTCTCATCTTCCTTTGACTTGGAATCTTGGTTTTGTTGCACGGTGGTGACAACCTTCTGCTTCCCCTTTCTGTCATTCCTTTTAGGTCTTGGCTTAGGGTTCAACTTCCAACAATTTTCTTCATCATGCCTCTCTTTCTCACAATTTGTAAAAGAGGGATTTTCTCCTCTTCTCTTAGTTGTTGCGGCTCTCTTTAGGTGGTCATCCCGTTCAAGTGTTCCCCTATTTTCCAGATGAATGGCCTTTACACTAGCAAAGCCAATGGTAGTAGGTTCAATCAATAATAATGAATGTCTAATGTAACTATGTAATGATCCAATATAATTAGTTACTACTTCGCGTGAATCAAGTACAATGCCCAAATTAAGTTCTTGTTTTCTAAACTCCTCGGTAAAGCTTTCTACATCCTGACCTCTGCCTTGCCTTAATTATTGCCAATCCATTAAGGCTTTTTTCTTATAACCCAAAGGATAAAATTGTTCCTTTAATCCAGAAATGAAACTAGGCCGTAAGGAAAGAAGATTACCCACACTTTTACTGCTTCGCAATTTGCTTTCCCACCAAACGAGAGTGGTGCTACTCAACCGAAGAGAGCTCAGCTGAATATTTTCCTCATCCTCTTTGATCTGCTAATCCTGTAGTAGATTTGAATCTACCTAATCCAATTATTAAGCTTCTCTGCATTACTTTCACCATTAAACATGGGAAGATTAAATTTGACATCTAATTTAAAGAAAGGTTTCTTAGATGCACCCCTTGAATTTCTACGATGATGATGATGAGAGGAAGAAGAGAATTCGCTCGTGGAAGGAGAAGGAGGGGGTTCTTCTTCACCATTTCCATGCACTGAACCTTGTTCTTCTGCCTTTCTCCCTTCTACTTTCTCCAATCTTGAAGCAAATTACCTACATTTTCTGCCATTGCATAGAAGGTTTTGTGGAAATTGAGCTCCTCTTCATCTGCCATGTTTCTCCTTCGATGTGCACGTCTCGCTTTGGGATCAAAAGACTTTAGTTTCCCTTCACCTCTTCGGAGCCTGTTTCTTGTTAGCATACAAACATGCAATTCACATCTAAAAAGACCTGCTCTGATACCACTTGATCCACGATCTTTTGCTTATAGATGTGTTAAAGAATTACATGTGTAAATTGTAGCTTAACATAGAAAACTTAATGTACACATGAGAGAAGAGGAGAAACATGTAACGCATGAAAGAAGACAAAAAAACCTGATAACTAAGTTTGTCCATCTTGGACTACGTCTTTGGGCCTTGATCGATCAATGGGGAGGCCTTCATTCATTAAGTGGCATGAGAAAGAAGAGTACAAGCATCAGTTACAACAAAAAAAGGAGTTTTATACCTCCATACTGAAAAATGGCCGAAAAATGCAGAACTCTGATGGAGAAACAGATAGCGCCATTGCATTCGTGGCGTCGAGAAATGCTGAAACCATATAAAATTTGTCAAAATCTGACAAAGTGAAATTTCGGCCCTCCTGCAAAATTCTGCCTTGAACTGCGTGCACTGCCTCCTCTGCCTGGGCACACTGACAAACTATGTTTAAATAAAAATTGGCTGGTGGATTTTCCAAAGTGGACAGTTGGCTGAGTTGGTTAAGGATCCCAGTTAATAGGGAGGAGGTTGGGTGGTCAAACCCCTCCTCCTCCTTTTTTTATACATCGAATCAAACTATATTTAAACAAACCCTTTTTTTTACATTATGGTTGGGTTGGGCCCACCTTGGGCGGCCCGCCCACCGTACCCACCTCCGTCGTGTAGTTAAGTGGCTGTTGAGTTTTGGGATCGGGTCCGTGCCCCAAGTGTCGACCCTACCCAAACCCCATTGTTCTCATTTCATGTTGAGCCAGGGGTTGTGGTTTATATTAAATCGGTTGGCCCACCCAACTCTCATTCCTTTTAATGTATGGTGATTCCGTTGGGATGGATCCATGGGAGGGGCCAGGGGTTGTGGTCTGCCCCTCCACCAATATTTTATATTGTTATATGGTATGTGTTGGGGTGGCAGGGTTGGTGGCCTGCCACCCCTTTTTTTATATTTTTTTGTTTGTTGTATAAAACAAATTATGCAAATTTTGAAAATTCAGTTTTGGACCGAAGGAGTCATTTTAACGAGGCAACAATTTTTCCCACAATCTGGGAGAATCCTTGAGCCACGAACCTTGCCTTGTATTTATCAATGCTACCATCAACTCCATGCTTGATCTTGAATATCCACTTAGAAGTCACCACAAATTTCTCCTTCGGCCTTGGAACAACATCCATACATCATTCTTCATAATTCATTCATATTCTTTGGCCATAACATCTTTCCAAAATTTTTCTTTTACAGCTTCTTCGAATGTGGGAGGTTCGACTTGAATCATAGTGCTCATGGATGTAACATATCCCTAATACATGCATGGCTTCTTCCTTTCTCTAAATGATCTTTGAACAGGAGCTTGTCTCTCATCATCACATAATGTGTCTCAAAGCCAAAATGACCTCTTCCTAGCGGGACGATCACATGGGGGAGGATCTAAGGGATCAATGGGCTCCATGGGATCATCAACAATATATGTCTTAGATTCAGGCATAAAAGTATCATCCAAAATATCCATATGATCATTCTTCTCAAGAGGAGGAGGCATAGGAAGGTCCCTTGCTTTTCCAAGGGCGAAATTTTCATCGAATGTAACGTCCTTGCTAATTTCAAGCTTCCTTTGACCAAGAATATATATTCTAAATGCCTTAGAATTTTCAAAATATCCAACAAACTTACTTTTTCTTCTCATGGCTTCCAACTTGTTTCTTTTGTCCTTCGACACATGAAAGTGTACGGTGTAGCAAAAAATATAGAGATTTCTAACATTGCACTTGACACCTATGAACACTTCTTTGAGGGTCCTGTTGTTCGATGCTTGATGAGGCACCCTATTTTGAACACATTTTGAACATATACAGTAGCATTTGTTGCTTCTCCCCAAAGGAACTTTGGCAACTTTTGATCATGGAGCATGGCACGAGCAGCTTCTATAATATACATGTTCCTCATTTCAGCTACCCCATTTTGTTCAGGAGTATAAGGCACAGTCGTTTCCTTCTTGATACCCTCCTTATTGCAAAAATTCAATGAATTCATTCGAAGTGTACTCTCCACCATTGTCAGACCTAAATATCTTGATTTTCTTCCCTGATTGATTTTCGATCAAATATTTGAACTCCTTGAACATTTTGAAGGCTTCATCCTTGTGCTTCAAATAATATATCCATGTTTTTCTTGAAAAGTCATCAATGGAGGTGATATAATAGAGATAGCCACCAAGAGAGTGCACAAGCATTGGACCACCCAAGTCAAAGTTAATGAGATGGAGGATGTCATTTGTCTTGTTCCCACTAGAGGGGAATGGTCCCCTTATCTTCAACCCACTGGTACATCCTAGACATACTCCATCATGCTGGGCTTGAACCTTAGGAATCCCTGAGACTGATTTCTCCAATTTCATAAGAGAATCATAATGTGGATGGGCCAATATTAGGTTTCGTAGCTCGCTTAGATGATTAGTATCAAGGACCAATGCTAGAAGTGGTCTTCTAGTAACCCTGTAGACTCCTTCATATCTTAATCCTAAAGTAAATGAATCTCCCATAGGTGATTCAACAGGCCAAGTAATAACCTTGCCCCTGATGAAGGCACCCCTCATCCCTTTTTCCAAAGCGGATATTGATACCAAATTGTTCTTTAACCCTAGCACATACATCATATCGTGGAGAAAAATTGATTCTCCTGAATTCGAATGAAATTCGACGAACCCAAAACCTTTAACGTGATGAGTGGATTTTTCTCCAAGAACGATTTTCAAATTTGACTCCCTCTCCACCAAATTAGAGATAACTTCCTTATAACCAAAGAAGTGATGAGTGGCCCCATTATAAACCAACCAATTATTGCACAAATCTGGAGGAGAGGAACTAGTAAGAGCGGAAATAAGAATATATTCAGATTGTTTACCAACATTAATTTCATACCTAGAGTATCTTAAATTATTTTGAGGACGATGCACTTGGATCATATCTTCTTCTTCTTTCATCTCTTCCGTTATGATCATTCCTTCAATCATCTCTTCTTCTTTTATCATCAAAATTGTCGTTGCTTCTAGTTTTGTAGCGTAGACCATTTTTATTTTCGGGGAAATCTCGATCATAATGACCCTTCCTGTTGTAGGCCATTTTGTCACATATGGTCAATAGGCCTTCAAATGGGACCAATTCACATATTTTCACATATTGTCATCATCCCTACACAAATCCCTAAGCATGACTCTATTGAATCCCTAAGTTACTGCTCTTGATTGTTGAGTTTCCAAGCTTTTAATGCCCAGTGCACTCTAGCCCTTTAGGGACAAGTGTTGACCACCAGGTTTACCCTATCTGCACCTACATTGATCACCAACATATTATCCCTTCTTGGGGGTGTGTTTATTCTAGAAATTCGGGAAAAATAAAAATAATATTTAATCTTCCTCTTCCATAAGCTTCCTAAGATTGTGTTATCACTCAGGTTGTTCCCCAAAAGATCTTGAGAAAAGGGAATACGGCCGAGGTAACCACACTAGTCTTTTAGCTGCAGATTCTAGCCAATCTGCAACCAGAGAGGGCTCTCTCTTTATAATTTAGATTTGTTTTGTTATATGTTAGGCTAGTTATGAAGCACAAGTATTTTTTTAGTGTTTGGAAGGTGACATTTAGTAGAATAGGGCTGCAAGATAAGAGAATTTCAGACCATTGGGTTAATGGAGTCAGTTGGAAATGAACCTCTGGTATGGTTTCTTAGGAAAAAGGAGGACTACAGAGCAAGATAATTAAACATAGAACAATTTTCAAGCTGGAATAAGATGAAATGAAGTCAGGGAATGAAAGGCAATCAAGAATCTTTCATTATGCTAACAGAGGGAAGTTGAATAAACATTACCAAGGAGCAGTTAAGAATTCCTTGATGATATTTAGAGTGAAAGAACCAAGGAGACAAGAGCAGTCAAGAATTCTTGCCTATGCTGGTCCTGTAGAAAACATAAAAATTAACAGGAATTGAACACAGAGTACAGTCACATAAATTCTGGGTTATTCTTTTTTCCTGCAATTAGAGCATGATATATAGATGATAAATAAACATAGAAACAGTAAAACAAGGGTAAAAAGACTTATTGATCCATGAAGTAACACGAGAATTTTGCAACATATTCTTCTGCCATCAATTCCACAACCAAAAAATTCACCAGCAAAGCATTCCAGCAATATTTATTCAGAAAGTTTCTCAAAATTACAGCGCAGGTCCAGAATGATATTCACTAGCCAACAACAATACATCTCATGAGGAGGTATTTATAAAAAAGAGTTACAAAATATCTCATAGACAAAATATCAAGCATTAACTTCATCCATCTACTTCTTTAAAGGCAGTAGATGGCATTGAAAACCGAGCATAATCAATGCAGAAGTAACTTGCGTTGTGTTGGCTGCCTTAGGTGGTCTGATATATTTGACTTTTGGACTTAATAAGTCGGCTGGCAGCTGTTTCTTTATCCCGTGTTCCTGTGTTGTTGTCCTGGCCCTTCCATCTGTGCCCGATTTCTTTTTAATGCGTTTTGGCGTGAACGCCTTCCTTGCTGTCTTCATATTTATGATAGGTGGCATGCACATTAAATTTGATTAAATGCAGATAAACAAACAAAAAAGAATTAGTGCCAACACTACCTTGGTAAAATCTCCAACATGCCCTGCCACCATTGATCTGTTGGCAACTGGTGTCTTTGTAGTTTAATTAATGTCTCATCAGCTTCAGTATACCTGTAGTAATTGGGCTGGACTTCAAAAAGATGTGTCATCTCATGTTCAATGTAGAACAGATTTTCTAATTTTTCATATAAACTCTGTCCAGAGGGAGGTACTATCTCTTCTGAAATGCTTGATGATGTTGTAATTTGATTGGTAACATAGGTATTTACCCTGTGAGCATATTGTTCATGTGTTAACAGTCTCCCATTGCTAGTCAATAAGCTGGGTAATCCTTTGCTCTGCAACACTGCTAACTTTTCTCTGAAGGCATTTATTTCTGTCTGCACTTCTTGGCACTTTCTTTCTAAAGTTTTTACGAAATTCCTCATGGTCAGCACCTTTTTTACTGTCAAAATTGTACATGTTCTGTCCTGAATATCTAGAGCTGCTAGCTACTCTTTGGTATGAGTATTCAAAAAATGAATTAGTTTATTGGCCTGTTCGGGCTTGTTTGCCAATAATGCTATGGCTTTTTGAGTCTCAAATTGAGCTATCCCTATCAATTCAATCTGGTCATGAATAGTTTGTATTGATGTCCATTGATCAGTGATGGACTGGCCAATTTTAGTCCACAAAATCGTTTTGATTTCTGCCAGAGTTTTGTGAAGAGTAAGGTCCTTCTCCAAGGCTTTTACCTTATTTTCCAGGGCCTTTACTTCTCTTGTTTTCTCAGCCACAGTTATTTTTGATTTATCATAATTCACCTCTATCTTGGCCAGTTTTTCTTTGGCTTCTTTTAACTCTGCCATTTGGAGTTCTAAAGCCTTTATTTCCTTCATCATCTCTTCCATGCTCAGGCTGGCATCTGGTCCTACTATTGTTGCTGTTGTAGTTGTTGCTGAAGCTGAGGTACCTGTTGTTGATTCTGGGACAATGGGAGGGACTGCTGCTGTAGTTGTAGGAGTTGTTGTGCTTATTGGAGCTATTTCTAGTGGTTGGGAGGCCAATTCTCCTTGTTTTCGTTGTAATGCTATCTCCAATGCCTTCCCTGTTTCTGCTAGCCTTTCATTCATCCTCATTAGCAAACTCACCACGTCCTCCTCTTCTTTCTGTTGTGCAACTTCTGTGGTCTGAGGGTGCATTGTAATTGGCAGCTTGAGCTGCTTTCTGAGGGCTGCGATATCTTCTTCTTTCTTTTTTATTAAGGCCTGTATGCCCTTGGGATCCTTGGGATCATGTCCCAGCTCAATGATAATTTCTTCTAAGGATTTGATTCTATTATCCTTAGCTAATGAGGAAGCCTTCTCCAATTCCAATTGGGCAGAAGTATTGTGCAATGAATTCTGCAGTTTGTGAGACAATAATGCTTTGTCTGCCAAGGTAGAGTATACCATTTCTCTGGTTTGTTTATGTAACTCAATCTGGTCCATTGGGTGGATGTCTTTAGAGAGAACTTCCAGATTGGTCTAGATATAATCAGCAGCTGACTGTGGCTGCTACGTTGTAGGCTTGAAATGACTAAGGGTCATTTTAGCTTCTTGGATATCATAGGCTGCCATTAGCCTTTGTTGATTGGTGGGAGCCATCCTCAACAATTGATTATAAAGTTGGAACCTTACTGGCTCATTTCTGGCCTTTATTTCAGTGAATGCTTTTTTGATATCCGAGCCTTGCTTGCTCTGTTGCTTGGTGGATGTAACCTCCACACCATGCTGCCTCTCTTGTTCTCGCTGATATGAACTAGTTGATGTCTCCAAAATTGGAGGAGCCTGCTGTTCAGCTACTTCCTCACCCCTTAAGTTCCCTGTTGTCTCTTCTGCCAATTCTTCCTCAGAGTAAGGATTTAACCTTTGCCTCTTTTCCCCTTGCTGCTATGTCGATCCACCTGTAGGTGTGTCTTCCTTCTTGTCCCTTTTCTTGGCTCTTTCCTCATTGAGAAGAGTTTGTAACACAGGGATTTCAGGTACCTTTGTTTGTGTTGAAGGACCCTACCCTTGACTTTGCTCCTTTGTTGTATCTGGCATGTCTGCCATTGTATCTTGTTGCTCTAAATGTTGTACTTCCTTGCCTTTGGATGTCCCTGCAGGTGGAATACTCTCTTGGGCAGGTTGTTGTGAAGTTGTGGCAGATGATGTGCCCGCTCCAATGTGTTGAGGCAATGTGAAAGGGACCTGTCCAAAAGAGTCCAGGTCAAGTGTTTTTTCAAGCTCTTTCATTGCTTTTTCTAATTTCTCTTCTTCAGTAAGCTCTTCAACTAGTGTGCCTTCTACCCAATCCTGTTGATTAGCATATTGTTCAATTTCAGCGATTTTGTGGTGCACATATCCTGTAAGCTTGTTTTTAACTCTTCTAAAACCTATGAAATGTTCAGGGTCATATGGTGACCAATGAAAACTTTTTTTCAGCATAAGTTGATCTCTTAATATCTTATCTCCTTCTTCCCTTTTATTGAAGATAAAAGGGCCCAATTGATGTCTTATCTTGAGCTGTGCTTTTTTCCTAGCACCATAGAAATGAATCAAGTCTAAACTATTAAATTGCCGATAGTATTCCAGGGCAAACAGTCTCATAGGGACATACTTTGGCAGCTTGTAGGGAGTTAATTCACAGCCATAAATCCTTATCACTGTGTGGTTTTGGTAAAAATACCAGTCACCAATATTGTATTCCTTTGAGAGATGTAAAATTTTCTGCATTTTAGCAGAGAGCCTGGCAGGAGGAGTTGTTATCAACAAAGAAGTGGCTAGATATATGAACAGGTCAATGAACTCACAATATGTATATGTGGAGTTGTGGACTTCATGGAATACTGAGGTCTAGAAAATTACAGACCTCCTTTCTCCTTTGAGGTCCAATCTTTTAAGAGGAAGTTGGAAACTATTAGGTTGATAGTACAGCAGCAAATGATATATGTAGGATGTGTATTTGAAAACTCTTTCTCTCTCCAAATTCATGAATT
The DNA here is from genome assembly GCA_031772625.1 of Pinus tabuliformis. Lineage (NCBI taxonomy): Eukaryota > Viridiplantae > Streptophyta > Pinopsida > Pinales > Pinaceae > Pinus > Pinus tabuliformis. The sequence continues at coordinate 137,777,793 of CM062813.1, forward strand.
GCTCATGGATTTTATTTGCTATGAAGGTGGCATAATCATACTTGACAGCAGGGGCTGTCGTGGAGTGAATATGGACATCAATGCTAAAACAGTTTCACTGGTTTTGAAACCCAGAATATAGAAAATCATATCAGTAATGAGTATACCAGCCTCATTGAACTAGACTTTATTAAAAGGAGGTGGGTGCCTGGGTTGACTTTCTGGTCTCATGAATAATTGAGCTATTCTGGTAATCTCTGAACTGGGCAGTTTGGCAGCTTGGTCAAGCAAGAATTTCATGGTGAGAGAAGCTAGAGGCTGAGTGGGATTAAAGTTCAGCATCTCATTTATGGATTGAGGAGTAATATAGAAGAGCACAGTCCCAGATGGAGCCATAACTGCTCTTTGTGTGGGTTCATAATTTGCACAGCATAAATGGATGAAATCAGGGAGCACATTTACTGAAGGGAGGTAATAGATAGGCATGTTGGATTCCCAAATTCCCAAGACATCAGTATTGCTTCTGTATCTATTTCTAACTTCACAAAAGGCTTGCAGGTGAGGCTTCTCACCCATCATATCCTTAATCTAGAAATCCCTGTCAGCAAGGGGTATCCATTCCAATTCCTTATGTGGTGCATTCAAGGGGGCAACATTCAAGGCCACTGTAGCTTCCATGCTTCAACTGTCTGTGTTTATAATTGGAGTTTGGGTCTGTGTAACAACATAACACAAAGTACTGGCATTGGGGTTTTTCACAGGAATTTTGCAAACTGAGTTTTATATAGAAATGGCCTCACTGGGTAAAATTCAAGGAAAAGGCAAAGTCTGTAGAGTTTAATTGGGAAGCTGGATAAAATGGAGGAAATGGTGTTCTTTTTCAAGTGAGTTTGACAAATTTAACTCAATATTTGGGCATTTTTGAAGATTTTGCCGGTGGAAATGGGCTTGAATTGCAGTTTAATGGGAAATTTGCAGAGGAGAATAGAATTCGCAGGATTTCTTTGGGAAAATGGGTCGAACAGTGAATTAAAATGCAGAGATTTGTAGGTAGGAGCGCATTTTAATTCGAATTTTAGTTCTTCAGGTGATTTTAACAGAGAAATTTCAGAAAAACAGGGTTTACGAGCGAATATCGGGTAAATACCTGTTTTACAGGCGTCTGGCACGAACTGTGGGTACAAGACGGAGCTGAGGGGGCCGAGTTTGTAGAGTGAATTCCCCTGGGTGGCGGACTGGAGCTTTGGTGGCAAATTCGTCGTAATTTGCATGCACAGTCTCCGCAATACAACGAATAGAAATAAACAAAAAACCATCACTTTCACGACTTTTTAACAAAATTTGGGCTTTTTCGGGCTTTTTGGCGCTTTTTGGGATGACGTCATCATGACGTAAATTTTGTCCTGTAGCAGAGTACGGAAGGTGACGTGGCGGATGACATGGCGAATGACATGGCAGACACGGCGGACGAAATAGTGACGTGGGCGCTGACATGGGCGGATGACATGGTCAGCGGGAGGCGGGAGCGGTTTGTGGTTTCTATCGCACCGCCCTTTGTATGATGGTGGTTTCTGGCAGAATGGACGCGATGCAATGGGCTGACGACACATGTCCGGGGTACGGCGGGAAAACCACTTTTTATCGGGCGCTAATCTTCGTACATCGGAGCGGCTCCGATATGGACGAGAGCCATTGGATGGGGAGGGCCCGATCAGACGGTTGACTGGAAGGTAAGGTGGCGGTGGTTTATAACAAAGGGCCCGCACATTATTTTAATGTTTTTTAATATTTGTGGGGTATAAACCTTGGTTAACAGGGTTTTACGTGGTTTATGCGGGCGGCGTTGGTTTTTGTGGGTCGATTATTTAATTAACCAAGAGTTAATTAAATCCCATGGTGTATGCATGCGCGGGGAGGGTTGTTATAAGGTTCCAAATGAACCTATAACTCCCAAAACTTTATGGTGTATGGCTATATTAAGCCGGGGGTTGGGATATTTAGTTTTTTAGGGATTTTATGTATTTTTACATAGTATGGGAGGGGAAAATTTTAGATAGGAGCTATATAATAAAGTTAAAATGTTAATATGGTTTTGTGAATGGAGAATGCTAAGTTTATAAGGTAAAACTTAGATTTTTAGGGAAATGAAGTGATTATTTTACACAAGAAATGTGGCTTGTTTTGACCAAGTAAACACAAAGTTTCACTTAGTATTTCTCATAAAATGAAATGAGTTAGGACCACTGAGCAGATCCCAATGTCCTTGAGGGGATGTTAGTAAGTGTTCTTGGGGAAATGAGAGGGGAAATCAGTCATGCTCCACTGAACTGTAGCCACTTTGCCAGGATGTTTGTGATACTCATGAGATAGATCATATTTAACAGGACAAAACTGATCACCAACCTGCTTCTGCAACACCAGAATTACTTACCCATTCTGCTACACCTAACATTTTTTCTTCATCTTGTTTGGGTGCATTTGAACTAGCAAACCCTTTCTTTCTTTTCTTTTGACTGCCCTCCTATCTAAGTCTGCCCTTATCTCTTCCAGGGGCTCAGATTCAACTGTTGAGCACCCTTGTTTCTCTACCTAGCTAGTGATCTGCCAAGCTTGAACTGTTTGAACAGACCTTATTCTCTAATGCTAAAACAAGAAATTTAAACATGGACTGGCCAAGATTGAGCTGTTGGGCCATCCATCAAGTGTGAAAAATTCACTGATTGCATGATTTGAAATTATTTGCAACAAGTAGTACAGTAGTGGCATTTTGACTAGCACACTTTCCTGGTCTTTCTTTGGGGTTCATTTTCTTTCTTTCTTGACCAATTCATTTTTCTTGCCCTTTGATTTTTCTTTTAGGGCATACCCTCTTTACATTTTTTAAATTTTTCTTTTTTTTGGAAAATATGGAACCTTTGCAGCATGGAAAGGATGATCATATTTGGCATTTCCACAGTCAATCATGAAATATGACACCTATTGGTATAGGAACCTAACAGATTGTTTCAACCATTTACCTTCGATAAGAGTCCTAAATCCTATCTGATCCTACCTTGGAATTTTCACCTCTTATCCCTTCATCTCATCCTCCCATCTCAAGTGGATCTCAAGCCTATATTGGTAAATGGATAATAATTCATGAACTAGCTCCCTCATCTATATGTTTACAGCCATCCATGGGCAAGGGGTTGGATTTTGGAGACTGATTCTACCCTCATGCTATTGCTTTGAGAGTCATTACTCCATATTAGGGTGACATAGAGGCATACTTTGTGGGAAGAAAATGACAAGTCAACTTGCGGAGCTCTTCTACAAGATCAACTCCTATTTTTGGTTGTAATGCTCTCTATTTCTATTAATACAAAGAGTAGATTGTTTTCCTATATATGATGTTATGATTTCATGTATTTAAGTACCATGTTGATCTATTGAATGAAGTGATTGGATTATGCTACATAGATGTGATAGATCTTTGGCTTGTCTTGTTCGATTTTACAGGTTATAATTATAGCAATCAGAGTAGGATTGGATCATACAAGCCGAGGAAGGAGTGAATCTTGTGACGGATTCCAGGTAGGCATCAACCCATCATTCAATTACTTTAATGAAGATAGTGTGCCCTTTTCTTTCTATTGTTCTAGGTCATTCCACCAGGCCTAGGGTAAACACTTATGTTCATAGTCATAGATTATGTATAAAAAATTGTTGACTCCATTGGGGAACGATTCAGACCCTTGTTTTCTTTGCCCTTAGTGTCTATTTTTCCTCTTTTTTTGATCTTTATAGTTTCACTCAATCATGATTAGACATAAGAAGACTTGTAATTGTGATTCCATTTCATTTTTGTGCCAGAACTTGAGATTCCTTTATCAGCGCACCCTCTGGTCTGTTAACAGTGCTTTTTAGTGCACCCTAGCCTTCCTTGTACCTGCGTTGTAGTGCATCCTAGCCCTCTCTGTGCCTACGTTGCAGATCACTGGATCCCCTTAAGCACTTGTGTTGATCCTTGTTTCATGCCAAAATTTTCGTTGTTTTGGTTTACTCTCTGCCCATCCTTCTTCCAACTACTCTTCCTTGTGTCCCTTAGTGTCTTAGTGTCTCTTAGAAGCCTACATATAGTTTTCTTGTGGTTTTGATTTCCTTTGATAATAATTTTTTTAGATTTTCCTTTATTCTTGTCATTAGTTCATTAGTGAATTGATTTGTTTATTCATTGAGTACTTGAAAGAATTGGTGTTCCAGTCATCGTTCTGAAAAGTTTGTTTTTATCAATGATTAAATGTGCATCTTATTTTTCTCTCATTTTGAAAATTAAGAGGAAATCAAAAACAAAAATCTCTTTGCATTGGAATCTAGGGTTTTGTGTGTGAAATTGGAATTCCCTAGTGTGAAATTGTGTGTTTTTTCTTTCATTTTTTACAGAAATTTTCCCCCTCAATCATCAGGGATGGGGCTAAATTGTGTATGAGTGTTAATCACCTCTTAGCAACATCACCTTTTTTATAAGACTTTGTTTCATTCATTCTTTCTTCTTTTCAAATTTGGGTTGTGTGCATAGATTGATTGTTGAATTTGAAAAGACACTTTAACATTACAGTTAAATTCTGTGTGGTTTCTTTTCATCGACGATCAAGTTGCATTTATTTGTTTCTTTGCATTTGAAACATTAAAAGAAAAGAAAAGAAAAGAAATTATTTGCATGACATATAAGGCTTTGATTTTGAAAAGAATAGTGAAGTTGAGGAGATCGATTGTTGCATCACTTGTTTGTTGCATTGTTGATTGATTTCCTCTTCCCCTACTTAGTTAGGCCTTTCATTGTTAAAAGTAAAATGAAAATAGTACTTTTTGTCATATTAGATTCATCGTAGGTGTTTTCAAGTGACATCGAGTTTTGAGCCTTGAAACTGAAATCTAATTCAAGATCAACTCTAAAATTCACATCAATTAACCTAAGAAGCATTTGAAACTTAATGACACACATAGAGGTCTAGGCTAGAGACGTGTTTCAATGCCTTTAAACGTAGGAGTTGTCATTATTTGTCATTGTTACAATTTGGGGACGATATCATGTTTCACGTACATAAGTGTATAGGGTCAGTCTCCATGTACCTTTGGGTATATTGGATGGATCCCCATGCATGATATGTATATGGGAACATTGTCATCGTAGGTTCCACATTAGAAATCACTACTATGGATTTCACTTCCACATATTGTCGAGTATATTTTGGAATTTCACCGCAAGTTGATATCCATCCATAGCTAACTAATTCAGCCACCTTGTACACTATGATACACTGAACACATCATTCGTGGAGATTATATGCATGCACGTAAATCCTTGGTTCACCAGGGTGGTATATTACAGTTCACAATTGCTTGGTAGTCCCTTTTTCCTAGTTACCCATTTTTATCTTTGTCTTGTGTCTTTAATTTCTAAAATCAACTAATTGACTACAAAACAATGTCCTTCCTGTGGAATAAATCCTTAGTGGATCTTAGGTTGATGTTAATGGAAATATTTCCTGAGTCCACCAGTCAAGGAAACCCCTCTAACAGGAATCCTGGTCCTTTTCCTTCTTTTGGAAATTTTTGTGCTTCTGATATGGCAACATTGTCCCTCCCCATATTTACTATTGGTTTACCAGTTTGGTTGTTTTCGACCCCTATGGTTCTAAATGTCCAAAATGCACCTCAACCAAGTTCCCCTCCACCTAAATAGTACCAACCTTAAGTTGATCCTAAATTTCACCATTTTCCTTCTTCACCTGTTATTTCTTCATCCCTTTCTTCCTCCTCTCTTGGTGAAATTCTTGATTCTAGTAACTAGGAAGCTAAGAAGAAGAATAAGAAAAATAAGCAGGGGGGAACCAAACTACCATTGATATCCATGGAACTACTATGAAAGAACCTTCTAATTAGCCACGCAAAGTAAAATTCCCTTGCAAGTTAAGTAAGGGCGATCACCTTCTTAGATATTGTCCTAGTATTCCCAAGGTATTAGAAGTGTGGTCCACAAGCTCACATTGGCCTTTGTCATCAGCCTCTGGAGATCATGTTGGTGATAAACCATAACCTAGTGATAGTAAGGTCCATGGGAAAAAGGCTAAAGTCAAATTTTCATGTAAGTTATGTGAAGGGAATCATCCTATTCACCTTTGTCCGTATATGGATGAAGCCTCAAAAGTGTTGGAAAACTTTACAGCTTCTTAGCCTCGTCTTATGATTGGTTATCAAAATACTTCTCCCAATCCTCACTAGTTGATGAAGTGATTGATTAGAATCCAAATCCAATCAATCCCACTCTCTCTGAACATGAATCCCATGAGTTTGTTCTCGACCAACCATTGGTTGACAAAATGGTTAACCCGATTCCACCTTCAATAGATCGTACATTTCCCGTAGAGAGTGAGGATCATACCACTCAAGTTCTTATTTATTATTCTGATTCTACTAGACAAGGGGACATTTCTCTCATTCCTATGGAACCCCTTCCAAGAAAATAGTTCATTGCCTTGGATTGGAGTCGATTGACATAACCTCGTCTCCCTTCTTACATGCCTTTTAAGATCATGGTAAAGGCTTATGATAAGAATATCCATCACACTGTTATAGATGAGGGAGATTTTATTAGTATTCTATCCTCCACTTCTTGGCAAGCTTTGGGTTCCCCACATCTTGTGTCTGTCGCTCTGAATTTTTTAGCTTTTAATAGAAGAACTAGTTAGTCCTTAGGGAACCTTCCTTAGTTTCCTATTACCTTAGGAGGAAAAATTGTATGTATTGATGTTATGGTTGTCATAGACCCTTTAGACTTCAATTTCTCCTGGGGCAAGACTATGTTTATGCTATGAATGTTTTTTTATCCACAATCTTTCAAGTGATATGCTTCCCGCATGATGGAAGGATTGTGACTATCGATCAGCTTTCATTTGTTGGTCCTAATTTGACCTCCAATCATTCTACTTCCCTAAGTGTTCGAAATGTGCAAGTGGTATCTTCCCCACCACAGGTTAATTACGTGGCAACCTATCCCATTCACATACCTAGTGATGAAGATGAGTCTTTCACTATCTACTCAACTTCTTTTGACCTAGATCCAATAGGTGATATGGTTAATCATTTACTAGGGGAAATGGAGATTGATATTTCCATTGGATCCTTTGATATGTATCCCTTCTAGAGCATTGTTCTTCCATATGATGAAAACCTCTTGGAATCCATGGTCTCGTGGAGGCCATGATCTAATTTTGGATTAGAGTTCCTTTTCTTGTGTCAAGCGCGTTAAAAAATGAATTGAGGTTCTTCAAAGAAGAGTTCCTTTTCTTGTGTCAATCCCATTAAAAAATGAAACAAGGTATCATGAACAAAGTTCCTTTTCTTGTGTCAAGCTCATTAAAAAAATGAAACAAGGTCCCTTGAGCATAGTTCTATTGTTGTGTCAAGATCGCTAAAAAGTTAAACAGATCTCATTCCAATTCAAGTCTTTCATTAGATCTCCTAAATTCCTAGTCGAGTTTTTCAATTGGTCTCATAAACGAACTTTCATTCCATCTACCTATTAGTAACCAGTAGTCTACTTAGGTGAATGAAATGAAGCTTGAGGGGCATATACCTCGAATTTATTCATTATGTTGGGGGCATGCAAACTTGTTTCAAGCATATTTTTTCTTTGTTTCAAGCTTGTGTAAAAATGAAACCACTCTCAAGCATAGCTTTTCTCATGTTTTAAGCTTGTGAAATAAATGAAACCATCTTTAAGTATTTTCAAGCATAGTTTCCCATGTTTCAAGCTTGTGTAAAAATGAAACCATTTTCATACTACCTTTCATGATTTCCATTCTTATCAGCATGTTTTTGCCATATGCCCCTTGTTATTCTCATTCCATCATCACCATATGCTTGGCCGATCATATACTTTCACTTGGTTGTTTTTACCCTTACTTGGGGAACAGCTATGATGAGTGGTCTTACTAGCCAACCTCTTAACCTATACGTGTTTTGCACAGTTCCATCATGACTGGAACTACTTGCTACCCTTTATACCACTCATTCCTTCAAGTGGGGTCCTCTTTTAGCTCTTTTCAGACTCTCAAAATATGAAAATATTCTCGAGCACTCGTCTTTTCAAACTCGTTAAAGTAAATTAAAAGACATTTACTCAGTATAAGTTTAACCCTTCTGCGGACTGAGATAGACTACTTATGAAAAAGGAATACCTTAGTCTAACATGGCTAAGAGGTTCTCCAAAGTATCGTTTTCTACCTCTTCAGACTCAAGAGACTATCTATGAAAAGGAACCTTTGGAGTTTCAAACTATCTAAGCATGAAAAAGATGTCGATTTTTCACCTTCGTTGGACTCATAAAAACATTAAATAATGATGGACTCGTTAATCATGATGGGACCAAACCACTCCTTCTTTGGGTTCATTAAATATACTTAGAGGGATTCATCTGAAAGATGAACTTACGAATCAGGCATCTGTTATCCTCCTCAAGCTTGTCAAAAATAAAGAGGTACTAACCAGTAATGGTTGGGGAATTGGGAAAATGGGATACTCCACTTGTTAATGGCAACAAGTCACTCTTAAACGGGACACTCTTCCACTTCATCTTTGTAGTTGTTGGGTTGGGAAATTTTCTTGTCTTTTGGTTTATCATACCTTTTCAAAGCCTCACTTTTGGTTTTCGATCAATGCTGCCAACTCCATTTTAGTGTCATTAATGTGTTCAAGAGAATTCATTCAATCAATGTCTACTACAATATTCTTAAATTTCATTCCATGTTTACTGTTCATGATCCAGTTATGTATCAACATCATTCTGATCATTCTGTCTCAAACCAGCATACTTGTTTCATGTTGTTGATGGGGGATACATTAAGGCCCTCCTGCGACGGGTCGCTTCCTGTCGACATCAACTCATTATCCAGGAAGTTGACTTAGAAACACCCTTTTGGTACCTTGGTTCTTGCATACATCAATGTCAAGTTTCCTCGCTCTTAGCGATAGGTTTACATCATTGGCCTTTGAATGAAAGATTATGTATGGTATTCAACATCAACTCATTCATTCACACCATATGGATTGTACTAGAGTACCTTGAGAGACATTAACATCATTGGTCGTTTCTCTCACATTTGTTAACAACTTACATCTTTTGTCGGTAATCATATGGTGTCTACCATGTTCGACTTCAGCTCATTAATTCACATGGTTAGACTCATACATTAGTTGGTCGTGTGAACGGGATAGAAGACCCTGGATCTAGTTTCATCCATCTAGGTTGTGATTTCAGGAGTAATAAAAGATCACAATGTATGATGGCTATGATCATATAGACAGTCATCCAGTCATGGTTCCACCATCAATCATCCATGGACATGTCTTTTGGTCATTTTACATGTAATGTTAGCTTATGTGTTGAGCATGGGCATGCCTCCCTTAGCAAATATATTATGATGTAAATGTATTGTAACAGATGATGCTCTCGACTGATTGTTCTTGATCCTGATTTGTCACAAGGTAAAGCACAACAGTCATCATTTTTCATTTCTAAATTTTCTCTTTGGGGGGAAATCTATTATAGGTTATTTTGTTGCATCTGGTCAATAGGCCTTCAAACAGGACCAATTCACATCCTTTCACATATTGTCATCATCCCTACACAAAGCCCTAAGCATGACTCTGTTGAATCCCTTATTTTTTTCTCTTGATTGCTGAGTTTCCAATATTTTAAGGCCCAACACACTTTTGCCTTTTAGGGACCAACATTGACCACCAGGTTTACCATTTTTTCACCTGCACTTATCACCAGCAAGTTGTCCCTTGTTGGGGATGTGTTGATTCTAGAAATTCAGGGAAAATAAAAAGAACCTTGAAGCTTCCTCTTCTAGAAGCTTTCTAAGGCTGTTTCAACCATTTACTTTAGATAAGAGTCTCAAATCATATTTGATCCTACCTTGGATTTTTCATCTCTTATCCCCTGAGCTCATCCTCCCATATTAAGTGGATCTCAAGCCTAGATTGGTAAATGGATAATAATTCATGAACTACCTCCCTCATATCTATATATTTACATCCATCCATGGGCAAGGGGTTGGCTTTTGGAGATTGGTTCTACCCTCATGTTGTTTCTTTGAGATTCATTATTCCATGCATTAGGGTGACATAGAGATATACTTTGTGGAAATAAAAGGACAAGTCAACTTGGGGAGCTCTTCTACAAGATCAACTCTTATTTTTGGTTGTAACTCTCTTCATTTCTATTAATACAAAGAGTAGATAATTTTCCTATATATGATGTTATTATTTCATGTATTTCAATACCATGTTGATATATTGAATGGAGTGATTTGATTATGCTACATAGATGTCATAGATCTTTGGCTTGTCTTGTTTGATTGTGCAGATTCTAATTATATCAATCAGAGCTAGGATTGGAGCGTACAAGTTGAGGAAGGAGTGAAGTTTGAATTAAGGAAGACACTGTGCCCTTTGTTTTCTGTTGTTCTAGGTCAGTCCACCAAGCCTAGGGAAGACACTTTTGTCTGCAGTCGTATATTTCGTATAACACTTCTTGTGACAATTATAACATTCAATGTGAGATGATGTTCTATCATTCCTTCTTCTTGTATCTTGAGGTGGAGGTTTTCTTGATGGACCTCCTTTTCCTTTCTTCCTCTTATTTTTTGTGAGGAATGCAGCGGGTTCTCCTTCATCTTTTGAATCCTTCCTCTTCATATCATTCTTGATTCTTCTTGAGTAAGCTTTCCAACAATTTCACCAAATGAAGGGAGGAAATTTTTTTTGCTTATGGTAGTGATGAATATTTCCCAAATAGGAGGGAGACCTCTTAGAGTAACAACACCAATTCCCTATCAGACATATTTTCCCCAAATCTTTGAAATTGCTCTCTAAGGTGAGTTATCCTCATAGTGTAGGATTGTACAGATTCTCCCTTGTTCATTTTCGTGTCTTTGAGTTGATCTTTCAAGGAGATGATTTCATTCAAGTTGTTGACTTCATACATGCTAGCTATCTTATCATACATGTCTTAGACCTTCTCAAATTTCCAACATATGCAATTAGATTATCTTGCAAACCATCAGTTATAATTTTATTCGCTTTTAACTCGCCTTTCTTTTGTTTGTTCTTGGAAGCAACGGAAGCATTCTCCGGAGGCTCGGGTACTTTTCCTTGAATGTAATTGAGAACATCATTGTCATCAGCAATGATCTCCAACCTGAGTTTCCATGCAGCAAAATTAGATGAGTCACCCAAATTTTCATTTTCCTTGAAGAAGGAAGACATCTTGACTTGACTAGATTAGATCCTCCAACTTTCCAAAGATGATTGTTTGAATGTTTGTCTCCTTTTGGGCTTGTACTTCACCTTAGCTCTGATACCATGTTCATTTTTCAGAGTGTTCTATGTTGAACCAATTACTTTAGCTCAATTCAATAATTCAATTACAAATCTTTCCAAATAAAATTAGTCTTTCCATTCATTAACAATATTTGAAGATAGAATAATAAATGCAATGACAAAGGAGACAATCAACACATCAGCAAGAGACACCAGATTTTGTCAAAGACTTAAGGAAACAACCCACTAGGGGGGAAACCCTTTGAAAAATATTCTTCTATTAGATTGTCATAAAATGTTCAGTAGAGAGTACAATGAGCCCAATACAATATCATCCAGCAAAACAACCCAACAATATTCATAAATATGTTTCCAGTATCAAAATATATCAAAGACAAATTTTCACATCTGCGGTCAAATTCAGTCCTCGATCAAATCTACGTCCAACTTCTTGGTCGCATGGATGAGGAGTTTTGTGTGTGATTAAAGGCTTCCATTCACTTCCTAGAATTTGTGACTCCTGCGAGTGTGGTCGAATTTATTATGTGGAAAGCCAGCGACTGTAACCCAAAACCCTAAAACAGATGCAAGCCTAGAACCCTGTAATTTCAAACCTTTGCAAACTTCTTTTGTCGTCCTTGCCTCAGACCTGTGTGACATTCAATGAAGAAGAGAATGAGAATATGCTTGGTGATGTCCAAATGATCTTGAGGTCACTTGTATTTATAGGCTTCCATGGGTGTCCAATTTACTTCGGGGTCGACCTTATTCAAATGTGCATATGTGGGATTTCCTTCATAACTATACTTTCCCTTATCCGATTTGAGTGATATTTAGGTCGATTTTGGTCCTATCAAAAATAGGAATTCAATTCCATTATAATATCCATCAAATGAGTTGTCCCAAGTGTAATTTGAACGTATTTTCATATTTTTAACAATGATGAGTCTGTTTGAGGCATTCTATGGGTAGAGTTGTAATACTCCCATCAGCTGGAGTGATCCAATGAATAGGGTACTTATAGGACCGGACATGTTGTCAAATATGGAAAAGGAAATGTAGGTTATTAATTAGAATCTCAAGGTAACATGGGATAGGAAGAAAATTTATGCAGAGCAACACAAGGCATTTAAGGAGTTTCAAGTTGGGAAACATGTGTACTTGCGCATCAAGCCCAAGAAGAACTCCTTGAGGATTGGATCATGTGCCAATTTGGCAACTTGGTATTGCATGCCTTTCAAGATCCTTGAGAGGATTGGACCAATAGCCTACAGAATTGAACTACCTCCAATAGTGAAATTCCATGATGTTTTCCATGTTTCATTGCTTAAAAGATATGTGAAAGATGTTAATCATGTTATTGATTGGTTTGTATTGCATGTGGATCCACAAGGAGAATTCCATTCAGAACCTCAGTGTATATTGCAACGGAAACATATCATGCTCTGGAAAAGAGCAATCGATTAGTTTAAAGTGCAGTGGAAGCACTTTGGGCCCGATGAAGCTACATGGGAGATAGTTGATTAGATGTGGGCTATGTATCCTTCATTATTTGTCAGTGGAGGCAAATGCATTTTTGGTATATGTACATGTTATGTATGGTTATTTTTGTAAATACCACAATGATTTGTGTTATAAAGCTCCAATAAGTGGTATGGTTGCCATGTTGTCATGTTTTTCATGATGATTTTTCTTTTGAGCACGTTTTTCATTGTAAATACTGCAACGAGTTCGATTATAAATCTCCATGGGAAGTATGTTTTAATTTTCAGTAGTTTTTCTGGTTGTGGGTGTCATTACACACTGAGGATGGTGTTCCCTTAAGGGGGAGGTGTTTGTAACATCCCCGGGTTAATCGTTCATGTAATAAAATTTAATAAAGTCAAAATAAGACCAAGGTCATGGGACACGTATTCCAAGATGAATGTTGGGCAAAGTATCCTAGTGGGTATCACTTGTTGTTTATGATGACTAAGGGGAAATTGGCAAAGGCTTTGAAAACTAAAAAAAGGTACTATTGGTATTATTTTATTAAAATAAAGGAAACTAGGAGAAAAGGAAAGTGAAAGTTCATAGGTTGCATGTGTGGAGGAAATTGAAGGAAAATTAAGGATAATGAAGAAATTAGAGGCGTCAATAAGAAAAAGGCTTTTAAGGACCAGTTCACAACTTTTGTTGGTTTAGCTTTTTTGTTAGCTCAGTTTTAGAATTGGTTTCAGAAGGAGAAGAGTGCCAATAGCATAAGGAAAGTAAGAAAGCAAAGGAAGCATAAGGAAAGCAAAGGAAAACAAATATTAAGGAAGGAAAAGTTGGGTCAAGCGGCTTCAGTGGGAATACTTGCAGATAACAAGTTGCATGTATGATTTCCTAACTCATTTTGGTATGCATGTGTGTGTTTTGGTTCACTTTTTTTTAGTGGCATGGGTTTTGCAAGGTTTTGACATTGTTTTCAGCCTTGCCTTGCCATTTTTGGACAGCCATGGTGTGATGGGATTCTTTCTTGGTTGAGATTTGGATTACCATAAGGTTTTGGATCTGAGTAAGGTGGTATAAGGAAAATCCCAAGGGTTTGCGGTGGAGATGGTTTTCTTCTGGAAGCCCTCAACTGGTGGGTGGAGATAGGAAAATTTATCAAGGAATGGTGAAGGAATTTGTAGGCATCCAAGCTCATTTTAGTTTTGTGATCTCGATACTGGTTTAGGTGACATCACGGTAGTGTGAGGGTGGAGGTGGATTAACCTATGGATTCCCTTGGTTGTTCATGGATTGGTTTATCCCGTCATATCCCATATTCATGCTTGGAATATGGCATGGGGGTGATTGGCTGAAAGAAAGATTTGGTTTAGCCCAATCTATGCTTGGGCAATACATGGAAGTCCTTGACTTAGTTGGTTATGCATATGGTTAATAAGAGCTAAGTTCATCTTATCTTTTATGAGTAAATGTACTTGTTATTATGTGGCTTTAATAGTTGTTCTGTCATTGTTAATTATCTAGTTATAAGCATGGTTTATGACAGGTCTGAGTATGGATCTTATCACCTTAAATTGATGAATGATTAGTTAATGAATGCATGACCTAATTGGTATTATGGAAGTTATTATGACATGGCATTAGTCCTTCTTGGTAAACCTCAGATAAGTTTCAGATCTCTATGTTTAGATATGCATTCATAGCCTGTAGGTTGCATGTTCACCATGTGTTTGACGAAATGCCTATCATGGTTAGACCAGGTTAGGTCAATTCCTTCAGTAAGTTTTGTGTTAGAGGATTTCTCTTTATGTTTTTTATCATTTCTGGAAGTTTCATTAAGTTCTGGGCAGAGGTCTGGAATCTAGACCTGAAAAAGTCCCTTAAATCTCGCGGTCGCTGGCACAGAACTTACTGAAAGAGGGTTACAATTTCTTGGAGGCCTTGTCATGGGAGTGATTGGGGGTCTAGATCACTAGAAAATAAAGTCATCTCAGGGGTTGGGCACCTGGAATGGTTGGTTAGTTCCTAAGAGTACTGTAGCACATGAGGGAAGTTAGTAAGGTCTTGTTTTGTTAGCTATATTTCCTTTAGGTTATCTAGGAGGTTGATTCATGTCATAGTAGCGTCTTAGCTCATTTTTACCCTGGGAAAACTAGTGAAAGTGGGTAGATACGAGAGGAGGTGTGTTACAATTTCCAATAGAAAAGGGAACTTATTCTCAAATTTTTCCAACCCTCTCAAGCGTAGTCTCAATCCCAAGAAACCCCATAAAAAAATTTCACTACTCTTGTGCCTTTGAACAAATTTTCTATCCGTAAGTCTACTATAAACATAACAAGTATTGGAGCACACTCTGAATTGCAGACCCTGACTTTTATTCTAACTTTTTAAATGTTCAATCATAATGTACACAATTTTTTGGTAGAATCTTGAGCTTCCTCCAATGTCACTCCCCACTACGCGTGTAAAAATCTCAATGTTTCCCCTAAGAAAAGCTAATACAAATATCATTCAGTTGAACAAGTAAGAAGTAAAAGTGATTGGTCACATGAATGATGTTTTGATATGATTGTCCTCTGACCCATGACTGCATTAGGTAATTGGCATTATATTAACGAACATAATAGAAGCATATGGCCTAGCATTGAATAGGGATTGGTCCTAGAAATTGCATGGGTACTTTTCTACTGATTAGTCCTATATTTGGTTACCCTATAAAGGAAAGAGAAATTAAATTTGTGTAATCAACAAGCCTCATATGAAGCAGATATTAAATCAACTTGAGGGGCCTAATGAACCAATAATCTTCATGGGAAATACACTACAAAATTATTTTCTTGAGACTATCTTTGATGATAATTCAGCTCAGTTGACTTGCACCATATCATAAACACAACCTACTCTCCCTCAGTTACTGCAGGTTGGTGATAATGAACTCTATATTTTAGTTGTAAATAATTGCACTAATGTAGATATAAATATTGATAGTTTTACTGAATTTCAAGTTAGTACTAGCATCTACGCATTAATTTTACGATTCTGAGATGTAATATGGTACTTGTACTTTAATTGACCAACAATAATAGAAATTCATGATGTCCTGCCAAACATAACAAAATGTACTAATAAGTCAGAGATGAATATACCTCAGGAATTGAATATCAATCATGGTTTATCTCTTCAACCAAAATTTCACTAACAAGGAGTATAGATGTACATGTAACCTTTTAAAGAATTTGATATTGCATTCACTCTTAATTTTCTAAACCCAATATTGACACTATCATTTCTGCATATATCGCTTTCCCTCCCTAGTGTCACGATATCTCTGTTGAATCTCTTTATGGACCCCATGTCTTAGTCCATACCACTAACTAGAGAAACCCTTATTATGATCTCAAATGATCTAGATTGGATCATTATATTGTTTTTCATCAATATTAAAGCTTCCACAGTGGAAGAGTGGAGGAATCATCTCACAAGAACATTTTTACTAACGGGACCTAGTTTCGAAAATTGGGGTTTGAAACCTTCTGAGAGTAGTTTAAGGAATCAAATGGTGTTTTTAGGGGACAAAAATTTGCTACTTGATTGCATCACTTTTTTTACACTATTCTACACATATATACCTTTCTCACGTCCTTGGAAAAAAAAGGATACCTTTCCCATGTGTTGGTAGGCAAAACAAATCCACAAGCAATAGGTGACATATCACTTAATCAGGGTCCCAATTAGGCCCCTTTTCATTTGGTGTGGTGATAATCACGGGAATATAGGCCCAGCAGTGTGTACCAATATAACCTTAAAAAATAATTAAAACTTATTTAAAAAAAAGGAAGATATATGAATTACCACTAATTTAATCTAATTATTCTAAATATTTAATAGTTATTATTATCTAATTATATCCAACGGTTGGTGTTTAAAAATATTACTTATACCAACAACAAAGATGGGGAATTACTTAGATGCAGACCTGTACAAGAACTATTGTTGGTTGGGATGGTATTTTTTCTAACTAAAATGTGGCATAGATACCTTACATTCTAATACTCATATTAAGAAATGATTTAAAGAATGAAATTTGTGTAAATAGAAACTAGTAATAAATATAAAGAGTTATAAATGCATATAATACTCCATCGCACAGAGATATTTGCCAATAATCACTTATGTGGTCTTCAAAAAATAAACTCCAACTTGCATTACAAATAGCAATAGTATTGTAGTCTAAATGATTTTCAACCACTTGTCGATTGAAAAGAGTTGTATAAATAATAGAGAATAGGAAAATAACAAGAAATATATTCTTTATGTCTTCCTCAAACTGATTTCTAAATATAAAGAATCTTTTATCTTTAGAGAAGATATTCTTGCAATTAAACATGAAAGAAAACCAAAACGTTTATGGATTTATTTCATTTTTATAGGCATTTCCATTGTCAATTTAATAAAAACAAGTCTTCCAACATATTCCTTAAACTGTTAGCTTTCCAATGACCTATTTCAAGCTCAATTTTTCCTTCTGAAACTCAAGATATGGCCATCAGAAGAGAGCGCTCGACAGCTTTTGATTTAATTCGTGAGTTAATCATGACCGTTGATCTGCAATTTTAATTCACTGTCCCACATGTATTGTGGGAAGGAATTTCGTGGTGTTTATATTTTTATTCTCTCCATCGTAAGTTGTATAAGAATGTATGGATGGTATAGAGTTTGGAGCCCATGCTAAGATTTTCTACATCCACATATGTGCATCAGTGTTCCTAAAATTGGGTAAATCCAAATATCTAGGAATTTGGGTCAAAAATAATGTAGCCAAATTTGAAATCTACATTACCTTTTTCTACTGATCACTTAACACACGGTCATCTTCTATTTGCACATACACACGGTCATCTTCTATTAAAACTGCACATACACACTTTACATTACCTTTTTCTACTGATCACTTAACACACGGTCATCTTCTATTAAAACTGCACATACACACGGTCATCTTCTATTAAAACTGCACATACACACTTTCCATGTGCACATCTGTGTATCTGTGTTCCTAAAATTGGGTCAAAAACAATGTAAGAAAATTTGAAATCTACATTAACTTTTTCTATTGATCACTTAACACACGGTCATCTTCTATTAAAACTACAACATACACACTTTCCATGTGCACATCTGTGTATCTGTGTTCCTAAAATTGGGTCAAAAACAATGTAAGCAAATTTGAAATCTACATTAACTTTTTCTATTGATCACTTAACACACAGTCATCTTCTATTAAAACTTCAACATACACACTTTCCACGTGCACATATGTGTATCTGTGTTCCTAAAATTGGGTAAATCCAAATATCTAGGAATTTGGGTCAAAAACAATGTAAGCAAATTTGAAATCTACAATAACTTTTTCTACTGATCACTTAACACACAGTCATCTTCTATTAAAACTTCAACATGATCGGTGAAAGAGATTAAGTCATTGTGAAATTTATAAATCTTTAAGTTTTTCATTTACAACAATAGCTTGACCTATAATTCCAAATAAGTAGTTTTTGTCACAAATGTTGTAGAAACCATTTGAATATTCATCTCTAATTATTTCTTCGAAATTTATAAATCTTCAAGTTCTTCATTTACAACAATAGCTTGATCTATAAAAGATTTTATTTCTGTGGATCCTTTCTTAAGTGGATTTACTTGTTCTTCCAAATAAGTAGTTTGTGTCACAAATGTTGTAGAAACCATTTGAATATTCATCTCTAATTCTTCCTTTTAAATCTCAAATTATTTTTCTTGAGCTTGTTATAAATTTTTAATGTGTCGAGCATGTTGGTTTTCCAATTTTTCCATATTTTTCTTTGATTGTTCCATTTCTTTTGCTTTATCAACCTCATGTCTCTCTTCCATTTGATTCATGGCCAAGGAAACTCCTTCCCTCAATACAGTTGCATGAGAATGCCACTCTTTTTAATTGAATACTCTACTAATTGCCAAGTCAATTTTTTTTTTTTTTTTTTTTTTTTAATTTCAGATTTTGTCAAGTTCTTCAAGTAATCCTTGATAATGCGTAGATTTGGTGAAGGAAAATATCCTAGGGCTAATTTGTCTCTAAGGCACTTTCTTTTGGATCTCCTATTCCCTACCAACTCGTGGTTGATGATTTTCAACTAAATCATTCTTTCTCTTTTTAGATCTCTTGGAAAGATATTTTGATTGAGAACAATAAAAATAATCACTAGGAGACATTATTGTCTCTTTTACTCACTTTGCTTCACTAACACGTTTGGAAAAAGAAGAGAAAATTGGAACATTAGTTGCTAGAGGAGTCATAGGAACACCTAGAGAAATCAACTCTGTGAACTGGATAGATGAAATGAGACTTTGTAAAATTTCTTGAACTAGTTCTTTTTAACAATCTCTGGAATCTATGATGTTATAGGAATCATAATTATTTAAGGAGAGACTACCTCAGTTGCTTGAATGGAATAAATTGGGCTCTTTAGAGTTTCTTGGAATATCTCTCCTATTGGACTTGACTAAAAAAAATTATCCTGCACTATCTGAGTTTCATCAGCAGGCTTTTGAGCAACAAATTTTAACATTTGATCAAATTATTCCTCAACATTTATAATTACCTTCTCTTCCAAACCAATGTCTGGTATTTGAAACCCTTCCTTTAGTAAATCAATAATATTTACAAGTGGGATCATGAACTCTCAAGAGAAAGATTTCTTAAAAATTGGTCCATTCACGAAAAGGTTTTCAACCTCCCCTTCCATTGATTGTATAATATAGGTTGAAGGTCCAATTTCTGTAGGAATATAAAATGGTCCTAGCCACAAATGTTGAAATTTGGAATGTAATATTTTTTCTTCGTGCCTCTTGTCCCATTGGAATACCAGATGTCCAACAGTGAAATCCATGTCAGTGACTAAATGTTTATCAAGACATCATTTAATTATTTATTGGTACACATTGAATTTGGATTTTTTTTTGTCTTTCCTCCTCTTGTTTTAGTAAAGTGTAGATCCTCACATCCATATCTTTAATTGAACCGATTCTTCTTTTATGATATTAAAAACTATATCCTATAGATTTGCTCTCATTTATGAGATAGTTTCAATTTCATTGTAAAAGTAGTTCAGTTTTTTGCATGCAAATAAAAAAAAAATGCAACAGTGAGAAGCTCTTTTAACATGAGCTCAAATCTATCAGGCAGTTGACTAAGCCCACATATCATTGTGGAAAATTACTACCCCAAACACTTGTAAAACGTTTTAAGAATTACACTCGAGTGATTTTTCCCTCCCCTTTTGTTTTTAATTTCTTAAGCCCATCTTATACATAACAACTTGTATAAATTTGTTAATAATTTCCTATTAATAGTTTGTTATGTCATGTATTTTCCTTTTTCCATTTAGCTTTAATTATTTCTTTAGGATATAGTAGCACAAGCAACCAGGCCTTTATTCTGGAGAGTATTTCCATCCCAAATGAAAAGGGGTCTAATTGGAACCCTGATTGGGTGATAACTCCCTTGTTGCAGGAGGAATTTTTCTATGTGTCAACACCATGGGGCAAGAGTTTCATCAATCGGAATTTGAATAAAAAAGTTATGCCACTCAAAATTTGACCATTGAGAAAATTGGCCAATAAATTCAATTGACCAAATCTCAAATTGTGAACAAGGTATTTCTTATTTCAAGGGAATTTCATCCTTCCATAGAAAATAACCCATTCACTGACATATATCATATTTCTTTATTTTTTCTTAACAATCATTACGTAAATTTGGCCACCAAATTCCAACATGAAGGATCTTCCTGGTTGTCATGTTGGCTTGATAATGGCCACCTGTATGGTTAGTATGTGTTTCATCTATTATTCCTTCTTGTTTGCTCAAGATAACATCTCCTTAGTATTTTATATAGTCAAACTTTGTAGAAGAATATATGCATTAGCATAAATGGAGAAACCTTTATTGCTAGTACTTTTTTCTTCTTATTTGGAAGATCGCCAAGTGCCTTCCCTCTTCTAAAAATATCACTATGTTTTCTAAGTCCACAAGAGTTTCCTTGAATCAAAAAAATTGAGCGTTTAGTTCATCTTCCATACTTGTCAAGTCTTCACATGTGTTAAGCTAAGAGAGGTGGTCAAGCTTGACATTCTTTTTCCCTTGTTAGACTACTATATCTAATTCAATTTTTCAAGCAATAGAAACCATCATTAAATTATTCCTTAATGCATTGACTTATTTAATAACTATTTCAATATGATGGTTGGTAAATAATGCGAATGGGTTGGCCAACGAGTAATGGATAAACATATGTAAAGCAAATATCATCTCCAAATCTACTATTTATGTTGTTGAAGCTTTATTCAGCTTCCAAATAGCATATGCATTCAAATGGTCGACGGTGTCATCATTTGGTCCATACAAATTGAACATCATTTTTAGGAGTTGATTGATTGGAAAAATATTATATGATAATGTTGAATGAACGCCTTGTAATATTTGGTGTTCCCCAAGAATATTTTGATCATTTTTTATTTACCATGGGTTTCAAATCAAGGATGAATTTTATTTTAGCCATGTCTAATTTTATTCCATATTTCCATATACCGCACCCCAATAATATTCTAATAAGCATTGAAAATATACACTTTTTTATTTTTAGGGAAAGGTCGATTTGTCAAAACCTTTCTAGCATCATCCTTAACGTATATATTCCTTGAGAAGATTGTAAGTAGTCCAATAATCAAAGTATACCACCATCATTTTATAGATATATTCTTGGAATGCTTTCATCATGATTCTTGAAAATATAGTGGTGTTTTCTTGGGACTAGATGGCATCACTTTGTATCCAAAGGCACTGAATTCGGACACTAATGGCGTCTCTTCTTTATCCTCTTTATAAACAACAAGTTGATTATATCCATAGAATCCATTGGTAAATGAGTAAAATTTGTATTTAGCCACTACATTAATTATCTGATTGGAAAAAGGAGTGAGGAATGGATCCATTATTGTCAATTAATTCATGCTTCAAAAGTTGACACAAATTATTATTTTTTCAAATCATGATTTTTAGGTTGGATGAACATAGGACTTTCCATTCATATTTATCGATAGGGTATATGACGCTAGCAACTAGCATCACTTCTATTTTATTTTTAGTGATGGGACTATACTTATGAGTAAGTTTATAAGGAAATTATTTATAGTATTAGCACCAAGGATGGGGTCAATCTTCATCTCCCCCATCTCCTTTATGAGTCGTTTTAAGTGTTTGTAATCTCGAGAAACAGCATCTTGATACTCCCATAGTGAGTTGACTATTTTTGTTGTTGTTTTTTTTACCAATATTTTCCTTCACAACCTTGGTTGGTTGACAATCTATTGAAATTTCATTTTTTTAAATCAATGTTCATCCATTTCAGTGGGTTAGATTCATTTTCCCTTTATGATTTGATCGTAGGCATCTTAATAATTTTTTTACTTTCTTCACTAGATATTTTCAATACTATTTTTATTTCTTTGCTTACTTATGGATGTGCCCTATTCTATTTGAAATTTCCCCAAGGAAAAATTGTAACTTTCATTATATAAAATATTGAAAATTACATGGTGTCAATGTTGCAAAAGGGGAATATGTCAAAATTGGTGGCCATGTATGCCACTTGCTATATACAAACTAAAAAGTGATTGATACATAACTGTAACTAAAAGTCAGATATATATATATATATATATATATATATATATATATATATATATATATATACAATTCATAGTTCTAATAATCAGAAAAATATGCAAAAAAGAGCTTTGTCTATGAGTTGTGTAGAATCAGGTAGATGCTGCCACTTGTGGTTGATGATCAATGAATGGCCGTGAAAATACTGATAGAACTCATTTTGGTGAAGAAAAATTATAAGTGTGGACACAAACAAATTCCTCTAGACTGATAATGGGTCTAGCCAGAACAAATACATTCTATGGAAGATTTCCTTAGGTTAGAACCAATTAAAAGGGCCTACCTCTTAGTATGCTTATCCCGTTTGATGATGTCCTTTCTTGCTCGCTCTAGCTATCTCTCGTTTCCTTCTTCAAACACCTAAAACAAGTAAACAATAGCAAACAATAACCGTGATAATAGACAAATTGTAATTCAACCTACTTAACAAGTCAAGAAACATTAAGCCATGAATATGTAATATGACAAAACATGTAGGAAAACAATCGATAGTTGCATATATATTGAATCAAAGAGAGATTACAACCATTGTCTTGATGTTTCTGTTCTCCTCTAACAAGACCAGGTTCCCATACACTTCTGCTAGCATTCCATGATGGCCTCCATCAACAATAGTTTTAAGGCTCTTCCCTTTATGCTTCACTCCAAACAAAATCACACTTATCCCTCACACAACTAGATAGCTACAACTATGAATAGCTTGATGTTTACTCCAAACCAAAATAGCACTAGCACACCCACATTAACACTTCAACACCAGTTTGTGCTTGCGAAAAAGGTAGGTTTATGTAGGACGAATGGATGGGAGATGGATCTTCTTCTCATGGGAGAAGGTCTTATCCCTTGAGTTAGTTCCATCATTATAGGGGAAAGGAGCCCAAACTGACATCCTCGACCCCACCCGGCCAAACCATTTACCATACTTCCATTACGAAGCTTCTAGAGCTGGAAGCTTCGGCTCCTAATTTAAAAAACTTTCTATAACAAGACCAACGCTACTGGAACACAGCTCAGTTGCTTCGGTCAGTGCTACGGATAGTCTTAATCTCTGCACATCGGCGCAGGGGAGATAAAGGTCATTAGTGTCGGTCTTGTAAACTGCGCAAAACAGAAGTCTCAGGGGAAATGGTGCAAAAGGGAATTGATATACTCATGAAGAGGGACACAGTGGGAGTTTCTTCATGAAGGAAAATCATATGGGGCTCATTGTAGAGGTCCTCCAGGATCAAGGAACAAGGAGTACAAGGACAGTGACAAAATTTTGCGTAACAGATGCCCCGTAAATCGTGAAGGTCAAGCTAGAGTGAGGGATGAAATGCTTTATGAATCAGTGTAGGGAACCGTAGTCTGCCGTCGGAAAACCTGCAAGCAAGTGTAGATACATATATATAACTGAGAACTCTGTCAAATGATACATGAATCGTGGCATGGACGCAGCCATCCAGAGAATGATCATGTAGATGTCGTAGCCATCCAATAATGAGAAGGATCACATATGATAAATCATGGTCTGGTCACAACCAGCCATCTGAAAGATACATGCATATCAACATAACCATGTCACATCACTTCGCAACCTAGACTTTTTTTATCTGAGTCCAGGGTCTTGCGCTCCAACATAAGCCGATCAAAGTAGAAATTCCAACATGTGAATAGATGTGTTGACATCGAACATGCTAGAAAGTCGCTTGATTACCAGTCAATGATGTAAACTGTTAACAAGCGCGAGAGAAACCACCAATAATGACAATGGTCCTCAAGGTACTATCAGCACAATCCACGAAATGTGAATAGAGGAATTGACGTCAAACACCCGTGAAATCACTCGATCAAAATCCAATGATGTGAACTTGTCATCGAGTGTGAAGAACTTGCCATTAGGGAATGCAAGCTCTAAGGTACTGGAAGGGAGTCTCTCAGTCCACTTCCCGGATAATGAGTTGAAATCGACGGAAAGCGACCGTGTCGAAGGAGGGCCATAAATAATCCCACATCATCGACGCGAGACAAAAGGATGCAAAATGATTTTGGATGATACAGAGAGGTAAGTATAACAGTAGAAGGAAAAATTTTGAACATATCGACGACACAATTGGAAGTTTGGTAGCTTTTGGATCCATAGGATCGGTGGTCATGATGACGTGGTAGAAATCAAATGGAAGGAAAAAACGAATAGCCCAACCCAAGAAGGTCAATGATGAAGTGAGGATATCCCGACCCCACACGAAGCAGAAAGTGTCATGTTCAAGAGTGAGCTGCTGACACAACTGAAATATTTCCAAATTTTCCCCCACCATTTCTGGCAGGTACCCCAATTATTTTTTAATCACAAGCTTGAAGGGGATATCATATGCTTGCATTGTAAGTTCATCCTTCGGATGAATCCGACCTAGTAAGTTTAAGAAGACCTAGGAAGGAGAAGCTCACATTCGTCATGGTGACGAATCCGATGTCGTTTAATATTTTAACAAGTTTGAAAAAGGTGTAACTCGGTATCTTTTTCATGTTTAGAGAGTTTGAAAAAGACACGTAAAATAAAACTCCACATGGTCCCTTTTCATACATTTGTGTCTCTCGAGCCCAAAAAGGTAGAAAATGATACTTGAGAGAACCACTTAACCATTTTAGTCAAGGAGTACCTTTTTCGTAAATAGTGCAGCCTAGCTTGAAAAAGGGGTAAACTTATACTAGGCACACAATGTTTCGCATTCATTAACGAGTTCAAAATGACAAGGGCTTGGCCATCTTTTCGCTTTTAAAGGGTTGGAAAAGAGCTTGAAAAAGGACCCCCCATTTTATTTTCTTTTACGAGTCAAAAGGGAAAAGCACTCGGCAATCTTTTCATTTGAGTTTTACGAGTCGAGAAAAGAGCTTAAATGTGACTCATCCTAGAGGAACGAGTGGCATAAAGGGTAGCAACTGGTTTCAAAAATGGTGGAATGCTCAAAACATGTATTGGTCAAGAGGCTGGCTAATAAAACCACTCATTGTTGCGGTTCCTCGGGAAAAGAAAAAACAACCAAGTGAAAGCATATGATCAACCAAAGAGATGGTGTCGATGGAATAAAACAACCAAGGCTCATCTAGCACAAATCAACTGATAAAAATAGCAATCACGAGATGTAAATTGGGCATGGGTTCATTTTTACACAAGCTTGAACCATGGAGAACTCTGCTTGGATTTGGTTTCATGTTTACACAAGCTTGAAACAAAAAACTATGATTGCTATAAGTTCACATGCCCTAGGCATAATGAATCAAAAGAGGTACATTCCCCCCAAGCTCCATTTCATTCAGCTAGGTGGATGGAATGAAGCTTCACTTTCGAGATCCAAAAAAGACTCGGTGGGGATCTTACGATATCTTAATCAAATACTCGATTTGGAAAAGGGAGTTGTTTCATTTTTTAACGAGGTGGACACAGTAAAAGAACTATCCTCATAACTCCTTGGTTCATTTTTTAAGTAGCTTGACACAAGACCAGGAACCATGCTTCGACCCCTTGTTTCATTTTTTAACAAGCTTGACACAAGACAAGGAACTATGCTCATACCCTTTGTTTCATTTTTTTAACGAGGTTGACACAAGACTAGGAACTATCCTCATGACCCTGTTCATGAACCATATGAGAACATGGCTCCCAAGAATTCTTCACTAGACAGAAGAACCACGCTCTAGGAGGAATACATGTCAATTGGTACCATAGACAGATCGGGTTCCAATGCCCCTAGTACATAATGTTAAATACCATCTGTGTGATCATCAGCAGATACGGAGACGGAACAGGTAGCCACATAATTGACCTGTGGCAGGGAAGGTACTTCTTGCAAAAAATAGCCGATAGGGGACGATGGCTGCAAAGGAGTCGCCTAGTGACCAATGAATGACAGTTGATCAATAATCACAATTCTCCCTTCATGCGGAAAACAAACCACATAGAAAATTTAAGAAACAAGAGCTCCCATGACATAAACATAGTCGCATCCAAGGAGAAGATTGAAATCTAATGGACCTTAGACTACCATCACGTCTATACAGATGGTTTTTTCTCCCAAAGTAATAGGGAACTTCGGAAGGATCCCTAAGGGTTGATAGGTTCCTTCGTTGAAAGCCAATAGATTCTGAGTGACAAGCACAAGCTGTGGGGAACCCAAATCTTGCCAAGTAGTAGAAGACATGATGCTAACAGATGCACCTTCATCTAATATAGTTCCAGGTACTACCATATTATAGGCTTGTACTGTGATTTGGAAAGGCACATTAGATGGGAGGCGGAAAGCATTCAAGTGACTCCAATCAAAAGAAACGACAGAACTACTTGGTGGGGGTATCATATGATTGCCCCCACATTGTATAGGAATAAAAGAAGGACTCTCCTAAACACCACTCTCTTCTGGAACAGAGTGAGAAACTGGTGGTGGAACCAAGTCGACACTCTTTTCCACCAATGTTTGGTCAGGAACAGACACAAGATAGTCTCGCTCAGGAAGAGCAGGACCGGAAAGAGATGAATTCAAGTCAATCTCTTTACCAACTGGGAGAGGGTTAAAAGAAAACCTCTGATAACCAACAGGAAGTTGGGGTTGAGGAGCTGTAAGGTTTTCCAAAAGTTTGTAAGTTTTATCCATAAGAGGACAAAGGTGAAGAAGATGATCTCCTTCATATAGCTTGCAGGGGAATCTAATCTTCCCTTTCTTCTTACCATCGCTAGCTAAGGCATAGCATCAACATGATCTCCAGAGGTCGACATGGATGATCGATTCAGGTCTTGAGACCATACCTCTAAGACTCTGGGAATTCCAGGACAGTCTCGAAGGAGATGGTCACCCTTACACAGCCTGCAAGGGAATTTTACCTTCCTTGAAGGATCAAAAGGTTTGTCGACGGGGGTGAATTTGGAGTAATAGCTGCATGGTTGGCCTCTCACTTATTTGAATTCTTCTTCTTCATCTTCTTCTTCTCCTTCTTAGCCTCCTAGTTACTGGATTTCAAACTTTCACCAAGCGAAGTAGAAGAGGAGGGTGAAGAAATGGGGGAAATGGGTGAGAGGTCAACCTTAGAATCATCGTGACATGATTCAAATTAAGGAGATGGCGGGACAGGAGTTGGGACACTCGGGACCACCGAGGTCTAAAATAACTAGACAGACAAACCAATGGTTAACCCAGGGAGGGACAACATTGCCATATAAGGAGCACTAGCATTTCCAAAAAGAGGAAAAGGACCAAGATTCCAATCTGAGGGGAACCTTTGACTGGTAGACTCTGAGAATTTTTCCATTGGAATCGACTTTAAATAACTACTAAAGGAAGATGACTTTTACTAGGAATATTTCGTGGGAAGTTAATTTTAAGACACTGAAACAAAACTTTTCCATTTCATATTTTAAGAGTCAAGAAAAGAGCAAAAGGTGACTCTATCACTTTCGATTTGAAAAGAGCTTGAAAGGACAAGTGCTCGGGTGATCTTTTATACTTAGGGAGTCAAAAAGATCAAAATGACTACTAGGCAGAAATGATTACCAGGTAACCGTGAACTACAAAATACCTCTCGGTGAACCGAGAAGTATGAGTAGGCAATATCCCTTAATGTTGTGTTCAATGTATCACGTTTACAAGGTGGCAGACTCGGCTTCCTACAGATAAAGGATAGCAGACCTAGTGGAGTCTCCCTTTATATACACGACCACACGGGGAGCACAAGTTTGTACTAGCGTTGTCTAATGCCAAAGCGAACGACAGTTGGTAGGTTTAAAGATGCCGGAACACGTCTCTAGCCTAGACCACTAAATTTGAGCATTAAGTTTCAATGCTTCCTTAGGTGAATTCGATAAATTTTAACAATTGATCTTGAATCAGGTTTCAATTACAAGGCCTTACCATTGTCATTTGATAAAACTCCTACATGCAGCTATATGAGAAAAGAGATCCTTGTCTTTGATGAAATTTAACACTAATTGAGAGATAGGAAACACAAAATCAATGGAACAATCAAAGTATGAAGTCTTTCTCTAATAAATCTCCTAAATGCACTTAATCTTCCTATAACAACATAAGAAGTTTCATTTAATTTCCAATGCTTATGATGATGTGATTCTAGCTTCTCAATAACGACACTAATGCAATATTTTCCTGTAAGCAAACTAGAATGTTTTTCTCCTCTTCATCAAATGCAAAATGAATCTTTCACATAAAGCACTTTAATGAAAATTTTCACAATTCTGAACAAACAAGCATTGATAAAATCCAAAGCATGATAAATGAAACTAAAAATGACTTCTTCCCTGAATCGAACCAACCAAACACATAAATGCTTCAATCGACAAACCAAGCAATGTAATTTATGCTTTGAAAGAGAAAAGAGACACTCAAAATAAGAGAACAAATGAGACTCTTTCACTCATTCAATTGAAAACAAAGCATCCTAGTCACTTCTGGGTGGAAGAAGAGTGTCTGAGGGTCAAGACACACTAGCACTGGAATGGAAGAAATTCTGATTTTTCTTAACTCAGAGACTGGAGCAACTTTTGGGCCAAAAATAGTGCCGATCGGCACGACTGGCACTACTTTCGAGCTAAAACTAGCGCTCATAGGCTTGATCGGTGTGACTGTTTGGCCAAAAATAGCGTTGATTGAGAGATTCAAAGAAAAAATAAAAAATAACTTCACACAGGGCCAGACTTAACACATCAGAGGGTGAGCTAAACCAAGCAAGTACACAAACCAAGTTAAATGAAGCTCTCTAGTCAAGGAGAAAATGATCTAAAAGGCTTACAGGGTCGAAATCATGAGAGAAAAAAACACTGGCCAAGATTGGGGACAACCCTAATCTTCACTTATAGGCATCGAGCCACTGCCTAACTGATAACAAGCGCCAGAGTCTGGTCGTCGCCACTATTTCTCAGCAACTCAGACTGATCAGCGCGACTGTCAGCGAATTAAGCGCGCTGATCAAGGGAGCTAAGGAAAAAATAAAAAAAAATTGAAACAGGGACCAGATTTGCTCCTATGAATTTTAGACTCAAGCCAGTAAGCAGGAGAAAAGAAACAGAACCAAAGGGAAGAAGTGGAACTAGAAAAGTTCTCACGAAATCATGAAATCCAAGACAAACAAAAGGATTGGGATCCCCAGTGGCGTAGCCAATTTGTGGTGAAGTAAAATTATAAGTGCAGACACAAACAAATTCCTCTAGACCGATAATGGGTCTAGCCACAACAGATACATTCTATGGAAGATTTCCTTATGTTAGAACCAATTAAGAGGACCTACCTCTTAGTACGCTTATCCCATTTGATGATGTCCTTGCTTGCTCGCTCCAGCTATCCCTCGCTTCCTTCTTCAAACACTTGAAACAAGAAAACAACAACAAACAATAACCGTGATAATAGACATTGTAATTCAACCTACTTAACAATTCAAGAAACATTAAGCCATGAATATGTAAGATGACAAAACATGTAGGAAATCAATCGAAAGTTGCATATATATTGAATCAAAGAGAGATTACAACCATTGCCTTGACATTTCCATTCTCCTCTAACAAGACCAGGTTCCCATACACTTCTACTAGCATTCCATGATGGCCTCAATCAATTATAGTTTTAAGGCTATTCCCGTTACTAGGCTTCACTCCAAACCAAATCACACTTCTCCCTCACACAACTAGATAGCTACAACTATGAATAGCTCGTTGTTTACTCCAAACCAAAATAGCACTAGCACACCCACATTAACACTTCATCACTAGCTTATGCTTGGGAACAAGGGAGGTTTAAATAGGATGAATGGATGCGAGATGGATCCTCTTCTCATGGGATAAGGTCTTATCCCTTGAGGTAGTTCCATCATTATAGGGGAAAGGAGCCCAAACTGACATCCTCGACCCCATCTGGCCAAACCATTTACTAGACTTCCGTTACGGAGCTTCTAGAGCTGGAAGATTCAGCTCCTAATTTAAAAAACTTTTCATAACAGGATTGGCGTGACTAGAACACAGCTAAGTCACTCCGGTCGACGCTAGGGATAGTGCTAATCTCCGCACATCGACACATGGGAGACAAAGGTCATTAGCGTCGGCCTTGTAAACTAGGCAAAACAAAAGTTTCAGGGGAAATTGTGCAAAAGGGAATTGATCTGCTCATGAAGAGGGACACAATGGGAGAGTCTTCATGAAGGCAAAGCATGTGGGGTTCACTATAGAGGTCCTCCAGGATCAAGGAACGGGGAGTATAGGTACAGTGACAAAATGTTGCGTAACACTTATGTCCTATATGTTCCTGTATCATCCAAGAACCAAAAGGTTGTTATTTTGCTTCCTTGGAAAGACTGCCAGAAATTTGGTTCCTTTCCCTATGGATATGGCAACAATATATATATAGTTAAACTATGATTTTAAAATAATAATTTCATCCAGCATATTCCTAAGTGTGTGCATGTGACATTCTGACTAATGATTGAACCAATTAATGACATGTTTAGAATCGCCAAAAATCTACAGTTGTCGGCATCCCTTCTCAAGGGAAAAAGTAAGGAGTAGTTTGAGGATATTAAGCCCTGAATAGTTATTAATGCCTCTCCCTAAACCCATCTTCATCTTGTAATAATGATCTTCATTTAAATACAAAATTGCTCCTCCACCACAACCATCTTGCTGAGCCGATCCATCAAAATATGCCCAAGGAAAAGTCTTGTCAATGATTTCTACAAAAATGTTCCTATGATTTTGTTTTTGTTAATCTTCCGGGATTTGTTATATAGAGCAACTATGTGGGAACACTATTCTATTTGAAATTTGTTACTAGAAACTCTACCTTTTCCATTTCTAAATAATGAGTAGTCTATATCTCTTTATTCTAAAACAACATATAGTTGCAAGTCAAAGTTGACCCTATGTTAAACTTAGTTTTTCCTCTCTTCATTATTTCTATAGAATTTGGTTTTTTATTAATGTGTTTGAATTTTTGAATTTCCTCAACTAATTTGGCTTCTTCATGTACAAATTTGAAGTCCTTAATAAAAATTTCCTTCATTTGATTCCAAGAAAAGGTACCTTCCCTTGATTCCTCAATATTGTACCACTTGTAGCATATGTTATCGAGTGTGCTTCGAAACATATTCATCCTTGTAACCAATTCTTTACTATTCATTTTCACATAGGTGCACATGGAATACATGATCAAGGCTTGGCTTAAACTTTGGGATTCCATCTTGTGTAGAGATTTTTTTACCATTAAATTTCTTCATGAAGCATGTGATGGTTATTGTTCATGTCTTTAGTAATGTAGCATGTGTCTCCCACCTTTTTGTTTCTTGTTTAGTGGATGCCGGAAACAAACCCTTCATTCTTCCATTTTCTCTTACTAGCTTTGACCCCTCATCGATATGGGATGATAGGGAACAAAGCCATTGGCCCTAACTTTAAATATGTAGGTAGGATAGTTAATGTTTGTTTAATATATTTTTCATAAAAAAATTATACTACTTTTACTAAAAAATCATGAGAGAGATTTTTAATAAGTAGCCTTGATCAACCAACATTCCTTTGCCTTTGATTCATGATTTTCTAATTTCCATTCATATTGTTAAATAGCTAAGTTTGTGTTTATTAGCAATGGAAAGCCCCATAAAATTTCCACCAACGCATTTGGTTTTCTATTGCCTTTATTTTCATTCATGATCTCATATAAATTTTTGGGTTCTATGCCTTCATCCCATCCTTTGACTTAGGAATTACCATTCTTTGGGTCAAGACAAATTATCATTTTTCTTTCGTTACCTTTAAGCTTGATTCTATCTCTCTAAATAGATAGTCACTTACATATTGTGGCCCCAAGGTTGTTTGAACAATGCTAGATAAGAATGAATTCCATGGGCTAGTCGATAACTTCTAAGTCAGCTAAAGTCGAAATCCCTATTATGACAGTTTTGAAACTTCTTACGGAACGGATGGGTTCAACAAATTGTTTTCCAATTTCAAGTAGTTCTTCATTTTGTAGAGTTGTAGTGGTCCTAATTTTAACCGTCTCCCTAGGGAGATCGTTAACTTGGGATTTTATATAAAATTCTCTTGATTTACCATATATCCATTGATTTCAAGGTCAATTTACAAATCATAATCATCTTGTAGTTTATTTTGGGATAGCTACCCCATTTTCTTGTAAGAATTTTAGTCTTCTTTTTAATATTTCAAAATATCTAATAGTTCCAACAATTGACCTACCAATCATTTTTGTTTCAACAATTGAAGGACATTTCCAAGAAAACATCCTTGATTTTTGTTGTAATTTTTTGTTGTCCCTTTGACCTAAAGTTTTGTCATATTTGTTATTTTAAATAGATTCAACACCTTGTTTATAACTCAACCCTCCTTGTATAGATTGGGATAAGCATATATGTTTTTAATTAGTTGGATAGGTGATTCTTCTTGCATGTAATTCCCCCAACCCACTCCAGACGCGTAGATTTTTAATGTAGGAATTCATGCTTTGTTATGGTTATCAATTTATTTATTCATAATTTTTCAGGAATTATGGCATAGTCTTCCAAGGAGTGATCTCCAACTATATATAAGTTTCAAAACTTGAGATCAACCATGTCTTTCAATGGGAAATTGGGGTTGATATGCTCATCCTTCCAACATATAAAGCAATATGTGTGTATTGGTATTTGTTGGGTGAGTGAGAAAATTACAATTTGATAGCAGGTTGTTGTGACCTACATCAACACATAGGATAGGATCATGCACAAAATTTCCCACTTGACACGTGAAACACATTATTCACTGCAGTATTTCACTTTCCACCATATAAAGCCTCAAATGGACTTATCTTCAATCATGATTGTTCCTGAAAGTTAGAAACCCCACTCTTATAAAAAGGTATGCCATATTATTGTAGCTTATTATTTACTTTTGTGGTACTTCCTCTTGTTGTATATTTTCTTTCACTTGCAGGTAATGTTGATCCATAGCAACATCCTCTAAAATTCCAATTTTCAAATATGAGGTATGCACATTGATGGTTGTAGCATGCATAATACGTGCCCTTCTACTAATTTCATCCACCACTTTGTTCTCCCTCCCTTGGATGTTCTTAGTGTCAAAGCCATATTCACCCAAAACTTTTAGCAATCATGTTTGTCTAGAATTTAGAGTTTGTTGTTCAAATAAATATTTCCAACCACTATGGTATATTCTCAATTCAAATTTCTTTCCCATTAAATAATGCTCCACATATTCAATGCATGTACTTTGGTAACAAGTTCCGAATCATGAATGACATAATTTATTTCATGCTCTTTCAATTTTCTCAATTCATTATTGATTACATCTGTATTTTAAGTACTCGACCAAGTCTTTCTTTGCATAAAAAAAATTATTTGGATCACAATCTTTAAGATTGGTGCATTTGTACTAAGGAAAAAAGATTGGTGCATTTATAAGTAGCTTCTTCAATACCCAGAAACTCTCTTTCCAACCCTATTGTCCATGCAACTTTAGTTGCTTTGTTTTGTAAATAAGTGATGGGACAAACAATCCTCGAAAGGCCTGCTATAAACCTCTCGTATGATTCAGCTAATTCAATAAAAGATATAAATTTTGAAAAATTCATTGGTGTTAGTCTTCCCTTGATGGTTTCAATATTCTCTGGATGCACTGATATGCCCTCCTTTGAAAATGTGTGCCCCAAATTATGAATTTTCTCTTGGAATAAGAACACTTGCTTAGGTTATAATACAATTGATTCTCCCTTACACTTATAGTACAGACTTCAAATGATATTCATGCTCCTCCTCTAACTTGGAATAAATTAGTATGTCATCCAAAAATGCAATAACAAACTTGTCTAGATAATTTTTAGATATACCATTCATTAGGCACCTAAAGATGGTTGATGAATTTGTCAATCCAAAAGGCACCACTACCAATTCATAATGTCAAAATATTTTTCTAAAATCTATCTTACTTATGTCTTCTCCCTTGATCCTCACTAGGTGATATCCTAATCTCAAATCTATCTTTGAAAATATCCTTACTCCTCTTAGCTAATTGGAGAGGTCACAATTCTAGGTAGAGGGAATTTATTCTTCAATATGGCTTTGTTTTGTTGTTTAAATTCAACACATAACCTCAATATTCCATATTTATTTTTCAAAAAAATAAATAAATAATAATAAATAAATCAAATTTAAAAAAAATAAAAATAAGTAAATAAAATAAAATAAATAAATAAATAAATATAAATTGTGCTCCCCAACGTGACACACTTGGGCAAATGTACGCTTTATTAAAAAACTCTTCTAACTACAATTGTAATTTTTTTAATTCTCATGTACTCATTATGTAAGGAGTCTTTGACATTGGGACAATTCCTGGCATCAAATCAATAGAGAAATATTCATCTTTAGTGGCAAACCTTGTATGTCTCCAAATACACCTTTAAACTTCTACAATGCTAGATAATATTAAACATTTAGCTCTTTCGTCTTCTCTAGATCTTCCACATGGGATACATATAATTGACATACTTTCTTGAAACATCCTTTCAACTATAAGGATGAAATATCCCTTATATAAATGGGTATTAGAACTCCTTGCACAAATCTTTGTTTTCCTTCTTCATCAAGGCATGTAAAAGTCTACTACAACCTAGGACAACATGATGTTTTTCCAACCATTTCATTCCAATTAGAATATCTTAATATCCCAATGGAATGACGTTCAAGTCTACAAATGTGTTCATTTCCATTCAAATTCATAGGACAAATCTTGAAAATTTGATTGATCCTTCTCTTGGTTCCAATGGCTAGTTGAACCAACCATGATCTTTCAACATTGTGTTTCATTAAATAACATATATCCACTAATTTTAGGAATAATGCAACTATGGATTTCTATTGAATTATTTACAATAGTAATAGACTAGTTTATAATCCTGCCTTCCAAATCAACCATATGTGATTAATATTCTACATATTGATCCTCTAGGGATGTATATATCATTGGAATATTTCTACCCATGTCTTATATTGTTGTAGCCTTTTAGAAGTTATGCATGCTCCTCATTTTGTCATATCTATAATGGAAATCTCTATATAGATGATCTCCTTTACATCCCCAACATTTAAGTGGTGGTATTCCTCCTTTTCCAAATGGTTCTTCCATTTCAGTTTCATCATGAGTTTGTTGATTTTTCTTATATGCTTTAGGGATATTCCTCTTGAAACGTGGTTTCAATCCCTTATTTTTATAATATAACTCCCCCTTCTTCTTATCCCTCCAATATTTATAAAAATTCTTGTTTTGTTTTTTCTTCTCATACAAGTACTTTTATGTTTTATTAAGAACCAATTTACAACACTTAATTGTACATGATTAAAACCTGCATTTGGTATCATAGTAGTTTTTGCTTCAAAAGGACACTTTTGTGACTAAGGGGCTTTGCCTGAGCCTGTGGTAGACCTCGTTACAATGGGATATTTGTGAAATAAATTATTTTGGTGAAAAGAAATGACGAGTATTTCAAAGATAGAGATTGAGAAATTCAATGGGCAGAGTTTTGAGATGTGGAAGCGCAAAATGGAAGGTTTGTTGGCATACAAAGATTAATGGATCACTATGAATATGGGTATTTCACCAATGAGTATGTCGAAAAGAGGTTGGACCAAGTTGGATTGAAAGGAAAAGAGCACAATATGGTTGTGTCTCTCATATTCAATATTACTACATTCAGGAGAAGCTATAGAGAATGCATTGTAGAACAAAGTTAGGTACTTTGTATGAATCTAAGTCATTGTTGAACAAATTGTTCCTGTGGAAAAAGTTGTATAACCTGAGGATGAAGGATGGAGACTCGATGAAAAATCATCTAAACACCTT
This sequence comes from Pinus tabuliformis, assembly GCA_031772625.1. Lineage (NCBI taxonomy): Eukaryota > Viridiplantae > Streptophyta > Pinopsida > Pinales > Pinaceae > Pinus > Pinus tabuliformis. The sequence continues at coordinate 137,814,254 of CM062813.1, forward strand.
CAATACTATGGTAAGTTAAGTATTATTTGCTAATATTAAAAAATTTAGGCAAAGATAAGTGTAGCAGTTTGTTGTATTCTTTACTAGACTTGTGGGATAGTTTGGGTATTGCCATAGGTAGTAATGCAACTACTTGAAGTTTTTATGATATAATATTATCCTTGTTATCAGAGGAGATGAGATGGAAAACATGGAAATTCAAAATACATACACCTTATTTGTAAGAGGACGCTCCCAAAATTGAAAAAAAAAATGTCCTCAAGGGGGAGATCTAAATTTAGAGGAAGATCGATATATTCAAGAAAATTCATAAAGAAATGTTGGAAGAGAAGGGAATCACAAGAAATACTATAGATCCAAAATTGCAGAGAAAGGGAAGGGATCTAATGATATTTATTCTACAAAAGAAAAAGCCTCCTTAGATGAGGGAGGGGATGTGTACTTGGCTTCGTCAAGCACACTTGTACATTACGAGGCATGGTTGGTCAACTCAAGGGAGTCCTTTCATATAAATCCTCACAAGGAGTGGTTTTGTAAGTATGAAATATATGATGGTGGTGATGTTTTACTAGGAGATTACTTGAAAACTAGAATCTTAGGACAAGGAAAATTCAAGTTGAATCCCATGGGTGGAAGGGCTAGAACACTCCCTAGTGTTCCACACATCTTAGGATTAGCTAGAATTTTGATTTTTGTAAGTAAGATAAGTGATGCAGGTGTAAAACAATGTTTGAATATGATACTTGTATGATGGTTCAAGGAGCAATGGTATTACTGAGGAGAGTTCATATCGAAACTCTACATAATCTATTGAGAAGCATTGTTATTGCTGGTTGCAACAATTTTGTTGTTCTTAGGAGTGGAGATAAAGAATGAAAAACTCATATAGTCTATTAAGATAACATATGATGTGGCATCAAATACTAGGACATATTGAAGAGAAGGGACTTCAAGTACAACATGGTAATGGTATGGTAGAAGGTATGTCTAATTGTTCTTTGGATTTTGATTTATGTGAACATTGTTTTTTATGGAAAGTGGAATTGGGTAAGATTTTCCTTCAGTGCTACAAAGGTAAAGCAAATATTATAGTTTATTCACAATGATGTGTTTGACCCATGTCAATTCGATCACTAGGTAAATTTGTATAATATGTCTCAATATTTGTAATGTGTAAATCTGTGTAATATGTGGCTCCTCATTAGTGTTATGAGTTGTTATCTGATGTACATATTTATTCATATATTGTTGCTAGCTTCCCTTGATGTGTGGCCAAGATTTGATCCAATATACTGTGTTATTTCCATGTATTCCTTCAGATGATTGATCACTTGTATCGAATGACTTTATATGTTGTTGATATGAGTGATTATTAGTATTGTTTGTTTCTTTGTTTTAGTGGCTTGTGACGATTGCATATTGTAGAGAGCCTTCGTAGTATGTTGTTACTGGGTAGTGCACATATTGTTGGCCGCTAATGTTATGTATTGTTGAAGAGTTGTTGTTATTAATGAGCCTTTTGTGTCAATGTAATGCTGCTATCAAGGATTTACAAGATGAATTATTTTTTAGTGATGCTAATTGGTTATTTTGTAGGAAAATGTTGGCATTTATGGTCCAGGGGAGTTGCATTTTGTCTTTGATGTCAAAAGGGGAGAGAAATATTAAATGGCTTGGTGTTAGCAGGAGGTTGCCATCGAAGCCAAAGAGGGAGATTGTTGGCATAATGGATAGTTGACTCGTTGTCATTGATGTCAACCTAGTGTTGGAATTTGGTTCGTGGTTTTGACATATTGTTGATGTTTGGCCTATTGTAGAAGTATTATTGAGGTATGTAGAGGTTTTATAGGTGTTGGCTAAGATAGTGATGAAGGTAATTGCAATTTTAGTCATAGGTTTTAGTGTTTCCCTAAATTCAATGATGGACACAGTTTAAAGGGGAGAAATTTTCATTGGGAGCATGAAATTGCAATGGTAAAACTGCAACAGCAAGCCTATAGGTGACAAAACCATGTTCGTGCATGAATCTTGAAAAATAAAGATTAACAAGGGCCTAAACCAATGTATTTTCCCAAGGAATGCACGATATTGTAAAAGAAATATTAGCATGGGCCTAAACCAATGTATTTGTGTAAGGTTTCATTTGGAACGTTCGAACTAATCGAATCTTCAATGTACATAGTGTTTGGTCCTCCATAGAATAATTAGTCGTGTGAATGGTTTTTGGAGATAGTGGCATTGATCTAGTTGAAGGAATCAATTTTGAGTGCTTGATAATGGTGGATCTGGTCATTCATTGAATTAATTATTTGAATGGGTCATTATCAATTTGAACGAGTTAACAGTTGTGGTTGATTTTTGCCTTAATGTTTTTTTGTCTTTGGGATCTGAATTGGTTGATTAATGGTGTAAGTGATCAAGGGCATAGGTGTGGAGCGATTGAGATGTGCACATGGCTTTTGAGATCGATGAAGATTAGATACAATGAAAAGGGGAGTACGCATTACTAAGGAGTGTGGATGATAGACAAAATCTTGTACATATATAGTGATTGTGCAATAGTTTAGCTAGAGTTTTGATTGTTTAAGATATGTGGTGGTGCACATAGAATTGGATCAAAGATCATTAGCGTTGGACTGAGTAGATTAGAGAAGATAGAGTGATGGATAAGATTGAGATACATGTGCACAGAGTATGGTAGTGATGTGTGATATGTGTGTGCATTGACAGATCTTTGTGGCTGAGAGCATGAGAAATTAGATAGAGTGTATGGAGAGTACTTGTAATGACAGTGTGTTCAATTACATAAATATTGGGTCAGCAAGTGTGTTTGTATATTTTTTGAAGCATAGATGTGATGGTGAAGAGAAGAGGAAAAGTATGAAGAGGATCAAAGTTGTGTGCTTATAAAAATGAATAAATCACTTGTAGCAAATCACATAGATCAGTAGACCCCTGTAGCATATTTATATTGCTAAGTTACATAGCTAACAAGTGTTTTGCAGGGGATAGATGGATTAGTGGTTTAATGAATGGAGTAGATGAATCCTATAATGTTTTGTTAAGGTTTTAATTATGGAAAGTAGTTTTTCCTAGGGTTTGATATGAGTGGTCTTTATGTCATATCAATGAATGTGATCTGCTACTAGTATTGACTGAGTTATGGTTGAATGTGTATTGTATTGATGTATTGCCATGAGTTAGAGTGTGTTGAGGGCTTGATAACTAGATTACTGGTGAGATGGTTTTAAGTTGAGATTATGTTGTAGAGATAGTTTAGTTGATGATGTATTGTATAGTTTGGTTTTGGTATTAGGGCCCAGTGTGAAATTTTATAAAACAAGGTCCATATAGAGATCGAGGAGGTTTGGGCCTCCGGTAAAGTGGTGGCTTGCCAAGGTAGGAGTAGTGGCTCCTTGCTGGTAGTGACCAACAAATAGTTGATAGGGAGTAGGGTATTCCTAGCTGGTGGTGGCCAACAAACTGTAGTAGGGGTTGTGGCTCCTAGTTGGTAGTGTCCAACTAAAATATCTAAAAGAAATTATTTAAAGAATTAATAAAATAAGAGAAGCAGCATAGCAGCAACATCATGGTTTTATTCCCATTAAGGGTTTCCACCATAAATACCTGTGTCTCTTGTGCATGATTGGCTAGATGCTTGTCATTATTCTTATTTGTTGATTATTTGATTTATTATATGCTCATATCCATTGATTATATGTTGTGAACTAGTTGGTTAATGTATTAAATAAAATTAAAATTGAATGATTTCCATCATTGTTGATTCACCATGCCCCCCCCCCAATAGTGATCTGAATAGCAATAATAAAATGTAAGGAGAATGCTTAATGGTGCCATTTTAGGATAGGAATTCTTGGCAGAGGTAGTGGAAATTGTATGTTACATGGTAGATAGATGGCCATCATCAGCAATGGATGGAAAGACTCCACATGAGATGTGGAATGGTAAGAAACACTCTCTTAAATTATCTTAGGATATTTGGTTGTGATGCTTATGTTCATGTTCCAAAGGAGAATAGAAGTAAGCTAGATAAGGAAGTTGAAAGTATATCTTTATTGGATATAAATATGGTATAAAAGGTTATAAGATTGGGAATATAGAAACTAAGAAGGTAGTGTATACTCAAGATGTAGCATTTAGAGAAATCAAAGATGTTGTCAAAGAGGAAGTCTTATCAAGGAAGAAAATACCGAAGAAGATAGAGTTTGAATTGAAGGATGATGAATCAGACTCAACAAAAGGATAAGAATTAGAAGAAGAAGAACCACATACTCCTATATTTAGTAGATTGGTTTGAGAAAGAAGGCATGCAGAAAGATATAATCCACCTAATTTCGGTTCAAAATTTGCTTTGTTTACTACTATTGATGACCCTATAATAGTTAGGGAGGTCATGAATTCAAAGGATGGCAAGCCCTCTAAAAAGGATATGGTTGAAGAAATGGAAGCCTTCAAACTGGAAGAAATAATTTTGGTAGAAAATGGGTGTTTAAGAAGAAGTTGAATGCATAAGGCAGAGTGGAGAAACACAAAGCTTGACTAGTAGCAAAAGGTCATTCCCATGTAAAGGGAATTGACTTTGGTGAGATCTTTTCTCATATTTCCAAGTTAAATTTTATTGTATTTATTTTATCTACAATTATTGCATTTGATTTTGAAGTAGAATAGATGGACATGGAGAAACCATTCCTATATGGGGATCTAAAAGAAGAAATCTACATGAAGTAGCCAGAAGGATTTGTGATGAAGGTAAAGAAAGAGCTAGTATGTAAGCTAAAAAAGTCCCGATACGAGTTAAAGAAATCACCAAGGATGTGGTATCAAAAATTTGATACTTATATACTGGGACATGGCTTCACAAGGAGCAAAGTGGATCAATATGTGTATTTCTAATTAGTTTGTGATCATCTTATTTATATGGTATTGCATGTGGATGATATGTTTCTAATTGGAAATGATAGGGGAATCAACTAGGAAGTGAAAACTCGGTTGTCCTCTAAATTCTACGTCAAGGATATTGGCGTTGCAAAATTCATTTTGGGCATGGACATTAAAAGAGATCAAGTAAATATGAAACTTTGGTTAAATCAAAGGAATTATGTCGAGATAATATTACAAAGGTTTAATATGCAAGAATATAAACCAGTGAATGTCCCTATTCCTATAATTGTAAAGTCGTATGAAAAACAATGTCCCAATACATAGGAAGAGAAAAAGGACACATGTTGTGTTCCATATGCCAGTGTGGTTGGAAGTTTGATGTATGTAATGGTTTGTACTAGAGCAACCATTGCACATGAAATAGGAGTATTGTCAAAGCCTAGGAAAGAGCATTGGACAATAGTAAAGAGGGTTTTTAGGTATTTGTATCAGAACACTAGGATTTGACAAAGCATTAGACATATGTGGCCTTGTTAATGCATACTAGGTTGGATATCTAGACCGCAAAAGATATACAAGTGGGTATGTGTTTAACCTACTTGGAGGAGAAAATAGATGGATGAGGAAGAGACACTTTGTAGTGGCACTATCAGTTACAAAAGTTGAATACATGGCATCCACTCATGCAAGCAAGGAAGTAGTATGGTTAACAATATTATGTTCAGGTATTGGGTTGGTACAATGAGCACTGAGGACATATTGGATAGTCGAAGTATAATATTCCTAGCAAAGAAACCAATGTATCATTCTAAGACAACGCATAGTAATGTTCAATATCACTTTGTGAGTGATATGATTGAAGACAATAAGATGTTGTTTTTGAAGGTGGACACTTTGAAGAATGGCATAGATTTGTTAACAAAATCTATGAGCGTTGATCATTTCTCTTGTTGTAGAGAAATAATGGGCATTATTGCCCTTGATTGTGGATCGTGGTGAACCTGTGTATGCAAATAAAACAACAAGCGAGAGAATGTTGAGTATATGTTATAGTCTTTGCAACAAGGTTGTCATAGGGGAGCGATAGAATCATTGTTTAGGAGGAGTTGTAGGGGATGCAAAGCCCCCTTGAAAAAAAAATGGGTGTAATTTTGCATCCAATTTTGATGTTTTCAGCACATCATTTTTGCTTGTAGCAGTTTTGTGACACATGATGGTTTATCCCATGGTTTTGTAGTTTCTATTATGGAACTATGATTGTATTCTAATCTAGGGTAAATGAATTGGTGATTGATGGTTGTCATGTGATATATATTATATTGTAATATTGTAACAAATATTGATTTTTTTTTTTTTTTTCCCAGTTTAGGTTTCCAAGGTAAAATCTTAATGTTGATGTGTGTATTTTTCATTGCATATTTTCAATTCTATTATGAATTTATTTGAAACAATTAACTATACATGTTTATAACCTAAACATTGGTTCAACTCAACATTAAATAGATACTCAGTGACACAACATAGAAATATTCATGAAGCTTTAAACAAATAATGGCATTTCATTAAAGAGAAATAACTACCCTCATATGTATCATTTTAAGTTTTGCTAGAAACTAAAGGAGGGAGAGCCACTCTCCACCCAACCTTCAACTCAACTACAATTTTCCTACAATTGGCTAGCCCCAAGCCAGATATGATGCCACAAGAGGAAGACTCACTAAGGAATCAACAGAGTCCATTATAAGGTTCCATTATAGGGTAGAGACATGAAGGCATCTCTCTTTCATACACAAAAGTCGGTACTCTATCTTTAAACTGACCAAGTTAGGGCATGTTATCATTCAAAACACTGCCACAATGTGCTTGCATAGAAACAAAGGGAGTCCTTCTCTAATCAAATTGTTCCTCAACACTTCCCCTTTCTCAGTGCTCGATTCATCGAACCAATTACACATAAATTCCTATCCCTCTAGCTTAGGTTAAAGACTTCAAAACTAACTTATCAAACCAAAATGTGTAATTCATAACTCCACACAAGTTGTTGGGATTTTTCCCACCTTCTACACAAATTCATCGTCTTATAACCCTCATATGTCTCTATTTCTTTCAACAAGTTTGTCTAAATTTCCAAATGCACGCACTTCTCTCTATATTCCTAACCAACAACAAAACCACTTTGCAATTACAGACACTACACCTATGACTTCCCTTACTACATGAGAATTTAGGGTTTAATACCTAGATTTCATGGTTAATTCAAAAGTATCTAGATGAGTGGGTTTCCCATACCTTTGGATCAATTTTGTACTAGTCCCATTATTTCTCGTAACAATTGGAAATTATTAGTTTAGATACCAATCTGATTTTTTGGGACAAGAGAAACTGGACATTTAATATAGGATACGACAAGCAATTTCCCATTTCACCCTCACAACTTCTTCCCGGGCATTGAGATTTGTGTAGGCTTCTCTTTTCTTCATTTCTTGATAATATATAATAAAATAAAATGCATTACATCAAATAAAAGTTTATGAAGATATTTGCGTACCGTTTTCAACAATATAAGTCATGATTACAATTAATTTAGTTGCATGTAATCTTACTACCTCGTGGAATTCTTTATAAACAATGTAAACGAAAATTAAAATTACTTGGATGTTTTGCTTCATTCTCTCTTATTATAATAAAAAATGATATAATTAATACATAATTATATTATATAAGATGTTTATTATACATTTTCCTTTTGGCTAGACAATATTAGTAAATTATGTCAAAATTGGGAATATTCTTAAAAAGAAGTTAGAGAATATTAATAAATTATGCCAAATTAAGAATATTCTTGAAAGGAAGAAGTTATTGCATTAGAGTTAGTCGTTACCATTCTTTAAACTCTAATTTTATTAAATAAAGTTAATTTGTATTATGTATTTTCTTGTTGTGATTGTATGGACTCTCTCTCTCCTCTCTCTCTCTCTCACACACACACACTAGTAGCACAAAAGTAGAGCTTTAAGTATCATAAACTATTTAACATAATCACAAAACTTGTTAGATAAAGTAGCTTAAGAAAGTCTCAAAAATATTAAAGGATTGTTATCCTTCGTTTCACGGGACAATAGTTAAGTTATTCTAGCTAAAAACAAAGCATAATAAAAATAATGTTTAATTGGATGGTGAATTCACTTGGATAGTCTTAGGTGGTCCTATATCCTCAACAAAATCACTGAACTTTTCGGCAAGCACAATGACCTTTTCATCCAGTTTTCTCAATTGTAATTGTACTTCATCTATGTTGAGCATAGTCTTTTGATGAGCTTCAGAATGCACAACCAACATCTTCCCATATCTATACATATACATATATCTATATATATATAGATTTCGCATGTGTTTGGTTTGCCAAGTCCTAATGTTTCCCATGTATGTAATCCATCCTCCAACTTCCTCCTTAACCTCTGCATCTAAGATCAATCTTCTTTCAATATGATCTTCCCTTTCAATATTTTGTATTTCTCCTCTAATGTCGAGTGGGGTGAACTGTGTAAATATAGTTGTTGAACATTCTACCCATTTTAGACTGTAGAAGTTGAATATAGTCTAGAGATTTGTCTCCCTCTCCCATTACTTGACCTTGAAGCTCTTGGCATGGTGATATTGGTTTCCATAGGAAAAAACAGGATTTGAAACAAAAGAGGAGATTTCCCACAAAATATAAACCCAATGAACTAAGGGGCACTTTGAAAAGAGGGAGGGAAAATCGATAAAATACTTCATTGAAAAGGAAACTAGGCCAAGAGAAATAAGAAGAGATGAAAGTCCTAGACTCCCCAAAACATAAAGTCGCAAAATGAGTAGAGATAAAAAACCAAACCCACTATGAGGGTGAACCAACCAGTGATGGATACCCACTAACATAAAGAGTAATAACCACATAACCCACCAAGATAAGATCTCAACCATACATTAAATTATCAGGTTTGCAACAAAAATGAGAAGGTAATGAGAGTATTGTTCATAAGCCAAAACCTGATAATCACCAACCCTGTGAAAGTTCAAACTAGAGTTAAATCCCAAATGGGATGCTAGTCCCTAGAAGAAAACTTGAGGGTGGAAATACTTTGTCAAGTTAGTCCACAAAACGTTTTACTCACATAGTCAAGAATACACCATTAAACAGAGAAAAACATATCTCCCAAACTCTCAAAAACAACATAAAGCCAAAAAGCCAACTAATTTGAGGACTACAAGTGCAGTAACACTAGAATGTTGTGAGGCTTATCACATGTAACTATTGTGAACTATTGATGAACAATGTGCACTTTCCTTTCCTTATCATCAGATCCTGGAATTCATATCTTTGAAAAGCTCGTTGATTAAATGTGGTGGATTAGCGGACCGATTTCAACCTTTTGAATAAGTTGGAAACCATAAATCCCATTATTAAGTGGGTGGATATATTGATCCCTACTCCCATTGGCCATGTAATCTCTTAATGATCCTTAGCTTCCTCATGATTGTGCACTTGTAGCGAGGGATCATATATGTATAATCTTAAGAGTGCTCCTTAAGAATATAATCTTAGTTAATTAAAAAAAAAACGTTGGTGTATCCATTGAAGGCACTCTCACTTTCCCTCTTGACATGTTGAAAATCCTTCTCCATGTATATCTTTCTTTCTCTATGCCTCTACATTTTCATCCATAGTGATGCTCAATCTTTTTGTCTGTATTGATGCTCAGTAAATGTTGGGAAATCCCTTTGAGGTAAAATTAATGTTAAGTATTGTAGGGTAAGTTGACACCTGATTTATTTAAGGTTGTAATTTCATTTGTATCGAGAATTCAAGAGCCCTAAAAACTCCATACAAATATTCATGCACCCACATACTTAAATAGCCATACTTAAATTTGTTTCTTTTAATTTTCTTCAACAAATTGTAATGAGTGCAAATGGAAGTAGAATTAGCATATTAAATGCCTTCAAAGGAAGTTTGTAGAGTCATAATTTAAATTCATATATTAAGGTTCACCATTGACCAAACTCGACCAATGTCATTAAGAAAAAATGCAAGTGCCTCATGATTCTTTTAATGGATTTATAGTTGATACATTGATTGTGTTTCTTAAAGAATAAGTTGTTAGGGAACATGAAATTTGTAAAATCTAGTGTCTTTAGTTCATGTTTCATGTATGTCATGCAATGGATGTGTTGGCCCTCAATATTTTCACCTCCAACAATTATTCTATTCATTTTCTTATTATGCCTTTATTACTCTAATTACCCATAATACTGACCCCAGACACCTATAACCAGTATGATGAGATACTCCTTTCTTAACTTATTGAAATCCCATGTTTTTAACTAGATTTAAGTGTATTTTTTAGGTTATGTTTCTAATGATGGAAATGTAGTTCACTTCTACTACTAACACAAGTATTCTAGTACCAAGGGAACCATGTGTTCATTTTTCATCACATCTATGGCCATCCACATAAGGATATGACATGTAGATTTGGATGAGAAAATGGCAACATTTCATTTTTCCTCTTGAGGCGTGTTTAAACTGTTTCAAGCATCCCTAAAGTCAAATCGAAACATTGATGGTTCCATAGTGCGTTGACCGATAATTGAGCCAGAATAAAACCCTATTTTAGTTGTTGACCAGTGCACACTTGAGATCTATCCAATCTCACTACACTAGTGACGAGCTTGGTGAAGGTTATAAAGGCAAGAGAATATCTATTTTTTAGTATTTTGACAACTACAAGGAGCCCTATTCCTAGACATATGATTAGAGCTTATCTTTGTATTATGGCCTCTCATAGAAAAAATCTAAGTGTAATGCATATAAATAGAACAGGACGTTGTAATGTTGGGTTAGCTAGTTAGTATTCAAATTTAGATCTTGTTCTCAGACTCTGTAGAATATGTGTATCAGTTATGCATTAACATCCCTATTGCAATCCAATTGTGATAATAGAGGATTAATTCAATCCATGGTTTTGTTGTGATTTCTCATCTTTCTCTACCAGTGATATAGCCATGTGCTACCTATAGGAGGGCCCCTCACAATTGTTTACCTTATTTGTAATGTATTGATTTTATTTGTGCTTTATAGTTTGTTTTTACACATGTGTTGTTTCTTAAAGCAATTTAATGGTTGTTGTGTTAATAATAATCATAACTATTGTGCAGATTATGAACAGAGTAACTTGTGTGAAGGAAGATAACTACCCTAGCCTTAATCGGGTTTTACTTACTTTATAATTGTCATATACAATATCATATTTCTTTGTATTTGATCTAATATTTCATTTATGTTTTGAAGTATAAATAAGTAATTTGTCATCTCAAAAATTGTTGATAGTTGCATCGAGGTATCAAGATCAATAACCTCGTTTTCTTTCATTTTAACTTGACTCTTTTCCTTTGACTCGACATCGATATAATATCAAGACTTGGGAAATATGGTCTATCTCACTTGGCGACAAGAAACCTCAGCCTGATTGATTCTTTTGAGTTTATGAATGATATTTATCTCTCATACTTAGTTTGTATAAAGTTTATCTAAGTTGCAGTGTCTTATTCAACATCCTTATCTTAATACTTTGGACACTGATAGATTAATATACAAGTTTGGTTTTCGGTTTGCAAGAACATATGGTCTATATTTACATATATTTATTTGAACTTTGATTCATAGTGTATAAGTGCACTCAGGATTTAAAACAATAATATAAATCTTGTTATGATAGCTAGGGTTTGAACCATTCTCGTCTAGTTGTTCTATAATACATATGTATATATCAATTCCATCCTAGTAGATATACAGAGATTGGTGTGTGTGATTATTTGTTGTTGAATATAGTATTTTTTCATGATCTATACTTTGTTAATGTTCCTTACTTCAAGTTGATTCAGACTAGTCAAATGGTTACATCAGGATCATTCCTCAACCAAAAACTAGTACTCCCCAAGAAATTGTTTTAGTACTAATTTTAGTTTGACACTTTGATTTATGATTTCGTGCCTTTCTTTTTAATTTTCAAGGAGATGAGAACGAGAACTAAAATATTTTATCCTTCAATTCCAACCTGCAATTGAGTACATGAACATTGTCCTGAAGTAGTGAAAGATTGTATTCCGGAGCCAACTTAGTGAACTTAGGATAAAGAATAGCTAGATGGATTTTAGATCCATCCATATTTTTTTTCATTTTTTGAAGTTTGTTTTATATATTTATCACTAGACACAAGCTTAAATTATTCTTTTTGGAATAGATTAGAAGGTCATTATTTTAGTTTTTTTTTTAAGTATAATATCTTTTATGTTGCATGCACATTTAGTGTTTACAACTCATAAGCTTAAGTTCTAGATTGACTTATGAAGAGTTTTAATTGTGACATTAAAATAACCCAATTTTTTGGTGTTGTTGTTGAGGTGTTGTAAAAAGAATAATGGTAAACAAGTATGTTTTTTTCTTTATTTTTTATTTAACTTTTATCACGTTTCAAAATGGTGGAGGAGAGATAATAAGACGCAAAGATGCTTTTTTTCAAAAATATGAAGGGAAGGTTCCATCCTACCGCATTCACTTAAGTGATTCTTCCCAAACCCTTTCTGATACGTGGTTAAATGGTTAATCTTAGAGATAGTAAAGGTATGTTTCTCAAATCAACTTCTAAAATTCCAACTAATTTATTTGGTAGTCATAGAACCCCTCCTACTAATCCATATGAAAGATACACTGGTAAAACTCAAAAGGGAGAAGCTTTCACACATAAATCGACTCTTGTTCCTAATCCACCATGATCAAGATATACGATAAAAAAGGTACAAAAAGGAAAAAAGAGAAAGGAAGCTAAATGAAACCAAGTTGAAGAATTAATTCTTGTTATTGATTTAATCCCATATCAAGCAGTATCTCCAGAACGTATCACTAGATTTCTTTAGAATCCACGAGGCATTGTTGTATCACAAGTAGAGGTTGTTGTTGTTGTAGAAATACTAGAGATACGTGTTGAAGAAAACTTCCTCATCCACCAAAATCCAATTGTTGAGCCGGCCTCATCATCAAACTCTATTAAGTAAAGTTTATTTAGAAACATGGCAGAAGAACACAGGGATGAAGAAGTTAAGAGTGAAACCACTTACATGTTTTATATTCTTGACACGAAGTTGAATGTAAATATGAAGAACATTCCTCCTTTTGTCCTACCCAATTTTTTAGGCATGGCTACAAAAGATCATGATGTATTTTTATTTGAGTTTGAAATTTTTTGTCATAGTTATAAGTATGTGGATGATGCTCATAAACTAAATTCAGTTCTTGCAACATTAAAATACTCTAGTTTGAGATGGTTCATGGAACTAAAGTAACATAACATTATAACCTAGGATGATACAAAAACTACTTTTCTAAAAAAATACCATGATTATTATAGAACCAAGGACTCACAAAATGATATCTTTAAGATTCAATAAGAAGAAGAGGATAGTCTTGATGACTATATTTAAAGGTTCTTGTATAACCTCTAGAAAACCAAACCTGGTGCTCCAAGTGATGACACAATTAGGACCATTTTTATGAGGGGGATACAAGATGAATATATAGATATGCTAAATTTCAGGAGTGTTGGAAATATTTCTTGTATGACATTCAATGCCATTTGTGAGTTGTGCAGGAGGTATTCACAAAGTAGAGTCAAGACTAGTAAACAAATAAGGGACCCTTTCTCTAGGATAACTAAATCTGTTGCAAGGGGGGTAATAAGGGTTGAATTAGGAAATTTGATAGAAAATTTTAAGACTAAAATCCTTGGTACTCTTAACTCATAGTTTGATATGTTGAAACTTAAAAATAACTAAGAATAAAATGTACCTTTAGCTATTTTTTTCTCGTTGTAGAAAAAAAACATCCTTTGAGAGAATTCCCATTAAATAACATTCATATTTGTGCTATTTGTGTAGAGGATCATAGTAATGAAAATTTCTCCTTGCTTCCAGGTCTGAAAGTTGTTTATAAAGGAAGTGGTGAGGTGGATGAACCATTCTTTTTAGCTGCACCAAGGAGGCCATAGTACCCACACATGCAAGGTATGCCACATGATCCTTCCTCACCATTTTTTTTGTCTTATAATTCACAATGGAATGCTCAAATTCCTTGGTAGCATAAATGGCCTGAGCAACAAAACAAACCCTCAAAACAACAGAATTGGCAGGGGAATATTTATGGGAAATTACCCCCATAATTGGTTCCTATGTCTTATCCCAAATATCCCCCACAAATGCTACAAGCATATTCTTTTTTGCAACCACAAATGAACAAACCTGCTCAACCTATAATTCCTTAGTTACCACAATTAACCGTAAGACAAAATCCCCTTATACCACAATTGTCTGTACAGTCGATCCCTAATCCCAATAATAAGCCAGCTTAAGCTATTTGAATGTTGAGTTGCAATCCTTCTTCACATACATAGTCACTGCCATACGATTACAAGGAATACATTTAAGATCAAGTAAGGTTCTTTAAAATAAAAATTCTCCTATCATCGTCGAAGAGGAATATGAAGGGCAGGAAAATCAAAATCAAATGACTCATGATGGCCAACCTTACATAGTAAGTGTTCCCACCACTCAACCTTCTTGTAGCTCGCAATTAGACCTATCTCAGGCATCCAAAACTCCACCTTTCCCATAAATGTTGGCAATAGAAAAACCTATTGTTTGGCCTAAATTTGATTTGGAAACAGAACTGAAAAAAAATTTGCATGAATATTCCCTTATTAAAACCATAAAGGATGTACCAAATATCAAAAACTATAAGGGAATTATACATTAAAATACCTATAAGGAAATGAGAAGATCCCCCCTAAAATTCAAGTAATAGGTCAACTAGTTGAGTGTTATAGACATATTTGGGCACTGCAACCCCAAACTCATATGTCCATAAACCAAGGTCTCTTTAGTCCCTGAAAGTGTTGTTTCATACCCTAAAGGATCATGGTCAACTGATTACATCATTTCCCAGAAGTTCCACCTGAAAAACTACTCAGAACTGGCCAAAACTGGACCATACTGACTACTCCATGGTCAAGGTGCAATGCATACTGGCTACCACACTAGCTAGGTGCGATGCATACTGAAATGGCCTTCTGTGGGGTGCGATGAGCGAGAATAGACAAATGGCAGAGACAGTTTTCTAAGTGGATGATCATGGAATCTTCCAGAAACTTCTCTTGTGACACTTGCCTCTCTAAATTCTCCCAGGGATGAGTAAGAGATCAATGAAATCTCCAAGTGGAACCAAGAACTATCAGTGGAATGACATTAATCAAAAACCTAGAGCTGACTCACACCCTTGCAAGACATCTATAAATGGATCCCTCATCTGAGAGATCTAGAGGTTGGAATTTTGTAATTTGTAAGGACGTGTTGTTGGTTTATCTGTGAGAAGAGACATTGTATTGTTGGGTGATCTTACTTTTCATGAGGTGAAGAGGGATTCTATGCTGGGAGGATGATGTTGGATCAAACAGCTGGGTTGTAATACTCTCTTCTACTATTAATAAAGTTCTTTGATTTTTCCTCCATATAATCATGTATTTGTGAATCTTATTGTTTATGAATGCAATTGTATGGTCAATGTGTTTCTAATTCTGTATTGTTTATGATGTTTTAGATAGAGATGCTTTGATGGTTTTTTGTTTCTTTGACTCTACAGGTACTCTTTGAAGTGGGACAAGTAGGAGAGGAGTGGCAAATTCTATCAAGGGAAAGAGAAATCAAACAAGGATCAAAGCGGAAGATCCAGGTTGGTCCTCTTTTCTTCTCTCTTATTTATTACACTTAAAGAATCTTGAATTGCTTTGATTGTTTGTTTCTAAGATAGCTACCCATCTTAGTGGGACTAGAAGTTCGAATCGACACTAGTTTTCCCTAAAACAAAATGGTGACTCCGCTGGGGATCGAATAGTTTGTTTTGTTTGATTATTTTTTGCTTTATAAACTGTTACAGGGAAAAGTGTCTATTTAGAACTGCTCTATCCCGCTAAGGTGTGACAGCTACCTTAGAAACAAACAGAGAAAAACTACTTTTGTTTTTCCTTTATGAATTATAGATAGAGAGGAACAAAAAGACCAACCTCTGTCTTGCGCTAATCCTTCGATTCGATCCCTCTCTTCTTTGATAGTCCTCAGCTACCTACTCTCTTACACGCCCAGCTTCACAAAGAACCTGTAAGATCACAGAAGCATAGCACTATACAAAGACATGGATCTATAATCATAACCAATCTAGGATCAGATGTAAATTGACCATACAAATGTAACTAGCATCAATGATACAAAAGCATGGAGGAAAACTCAAATAGCTTTTATTGATAAACAAGAAAAGATCCAGGAGGAGTTACAACCAGTTGTTCTGACCCAGCATCAACCTCCCAGCAAAGAAGCCCCTCTTCACCTCAAACAAAGCTTAGATCACCCAACAATCTGATGTTTGTCTCTAGAAACCAACAGCAATTCCTTACAATATGCAAAATTCCAGCCTCTGGATCTCTGGGATGAGGGATCCATATATAGATATCTGTAAGGGGAATGAGTCAGCTTGTGGTTTGATTAGTTTCTTCTCTCTGATAGTTCTTGCTTCCACTTGGAGATTGAGGGCCTCTTACTCATCCTTGGACGAACTCAGTGAGGCAAGTGTCACAGGAGAAGATTCTGGAAGCTTCCATTGCCTCTCCACCTCGCGGAATGACACTGCCATTTGTCATTTCTCGCCCATCGCACCCCACAAAAGGGACTTTTGAAATGCAACGCACCCTCACAGTGTATTTAGGTGAGATGCAATGCACTTAGCCAGTGGAGCAGCTGCAATGATCCTGTTTTGACCAATTCTAAGTAGTTTCTCATGGAGAACTTCTGGGAGAAGCTGTAATCTGTTGACCTTGTTCCTTTAGGGGTTAGAACAACACTTTTAGGGACTTAGGAGCCCTTGGTTTATGGACATTTCATGCTTGGGGTTGTAGGGCACAAAAATTTCTATAACAGTTGCCCCCTAAAGTATGAGGCCATTAACCTTTTGGTGTCGGGTGAAATGCTTTATTATGAGGATTCGAAGTTCTTTCAATGCTGGGAGGAGACCTGTAATAAGATACAATACAATACATTATCTTCATACTATTTTCATGATCTAGCTGAGGTGGGCATTCCCATGCTCAGCTTTATAAATTCATTTTCATGTACATAGGACAGACAATCGTCTGAGTGTAGACTGATGATTCTAATAGAGCCATCATCCTTTTGAGTGGATGATTATCTGTGCAGCAATGATGTACATTTAATGTCTTTATTTCCCTGAATATATATCGCAACCCGGATGGATGAAACTAGATTCGGGGTCTTCAATCTCGTCCGATCTTCACTCGAAGTACAAGTCGATCCATGTGAGAAATGTTCTGAAGTCGAACATGGAAAGACATCGCTTGATTACCAGTCAATGATGTAAACGGTTAACAAGCGCGAGAGGAATCACCGATAATGATAATGACCCTCAAGGTACTACAGTACAATTCACGTGGTGTGAATAAAGGACTTGGCGTCGAACACCACGCAAAATCTTTCGGTCGAAGGCCATTGATGTAAACCTGTCGCCGGAAGTGAGAAACTTGCCATTGAGGCATGCAAGCTTCAAAGTATTGAATGGGGTGTTCCTAGATCAACTTCTTGGATAATGAGCTGATGTCGACAAGAAGTGATCCATCACAGGAGGGCCTTAATGAATCCCACATCAATGACACGGAACGGAGCAAATGATTTTAATTGAGGTGAAAACGATCTGGTGATATAAGGTTCAGGGTGGCGGTCATGAAAGAATGGAGTATAATGTATGGTAGTGGGTGAGACACAGGTGAATTCTCTGAATGACTTCTCTTGAACATATCGGCGACACTGATGTGATGGATTGGTAGCATTAACCCCAAATGTGGATGGTATGGCATGACCATGGTGATGTGACCGGTGAATGAAACAACCCAACCCGACTCGGACACGGAGTGGAAGTGTCATGTTCAAGAGCGACTTGCTACCAAAAAAGTTTCTTTGAGTTTTCTTCCCAATTTTCCCCAGTCATTGCTGACCAGTACCTCTTTATTTTTGTCAAGCTTGAGGAGGATAACATATGCTTGTTCTATAATTTTCCCTTCGGGCAAACCCATCGCTATGTTTTAACGAGTCTAGTGATAGTGAAACTCGTTCTCGTCTATAGACAAGTTTGTCGCTATTAATCTTTTTAACGAGTTTAACGACAAAGATAACTTGGTCCTTTTCAATTTTAGAGAGTCTGAAAAGGAACGTAAAGGTAACTCCAAAATTCCTTTTTCGTCATCTAATCCCTTAAGTCCGAAAAAGTATAAAACAATACAAAAGGGATGAATTTTCGATACTTTTAACGAGCCGAACAAAACAAGCGCTCGATATTTTTGTGTAATAATCCCTCAGGTCCAAAAAGATTAAAATCTAGAGGAAGGATAACACTTCCTGTCCCTTTAACGAGCTGGAAAGGCCAATGGCTCGGCAATCTTTTCATATTTTACGAGTCAGTTGAAAAGAGCTTAAAGGAGACTTGTCTTTTGAGGAATGAGTGATAAAACAGGTAGCAGCTGATTCGAGGTAAGGTTTGGAATTTTCCAATCACGGCAGTGTCACAAGGATGGCTAGTGAAATCACTCTTCGCAGCTGTTCCTCAAAATGGGTAAACAATCAAATGGAGGTGAATGATCGGCCAATGAAAAAGTGGAGGTGACGGTGCAAACACGACCAAGGCTTTAACGGCTGAAGTACTACATTCACGATGGTTATTTACCGGGGAATAGTTCACTTTTTAACGAGCTTAAACGCGGGTGGAAACATTTGCTCATGTCCTATGTTTATTTTTTAACGAGCTTGAACTATGTGCTAAAACTGCTCGATTAATCTAGTCGTGTGATAAGAATGTCTCATATAAAACGGCAACTTTTAGAGATTTTCCCCACATCCTTTCTTTATGCAAGTTAGGAGACGACCAATCCTACGAGTTTAAAGGGTTAGAGGTCCTAACAATTTAAAAAATAAATAGTCGCTCTTTGCTTGCACTCCAAAAGGTTTGCATGCCCCCAGGTATAAAATAGAGTTTCAAGGTTACCCCTTCTTTAGTCCGTTAAAACATTTGTTTTACCGAGAGAGGCCTACCTCTTACAGGTTACCCAAAGATTGTTCTATTCACAGCGCAAACAAAACACTTCTTCGGTGATGTCTATCGAGATAAACAAAGGTGAGCGGCGATGCCCGCCAACTCACATAACTTTGACAAGAGAATCTTGTTCCAGTCCAACTCCCTCTTCCAATCATGGACGGGAGTACGGAGGTCATATTCTCTCGCAGAAACCTACCCTATACCCGAAGTTTTCCTGCCGAAGCAGACCAGGGTGCATGCCCCCTGGGTTTCAGTCATGTTCCCCCGAATCACTCGCGCTCATCGGGTGGACGGACTGGGGATTGAGACATTTCTTGCGTGAAAAGACCATTCAGGGATGGTATATGACTATTTGCTCTGTATGATCAGGGAAATGAAAGCTGGTCCACGAGCTTGACCACTCTTCCTTCGTGCGGAAAACACATTACTCTAAAGAGTGAGGAGACAATTGCTCCCATACAATAAATATAGTCTCGTCCAAGGAGTAGATTGTAATCCAGGGGTCCTTGAACTACCATTACGTTCATGTGAACGTTTTTCCCTCTCAATGTTATGGGCACATTGGGAAGGATCCCTAACGGTCGACTAGTTCCTTTATCAAATCCTGTCTTATTTCTCATCTCAGGCAAAAGCGATGGCGAACCAAGCGCTTTCCAAGCAGTTGAGGAAAGGATACTCACAGAAGCCCCCTCATCTATGATGGTACCAGCCATAACCATTCTATATATTTGAACAATAATTCGGAATGGTACACTAGCTGGTAAACGGGGTCTACCTAGTTGATTCCAGTCGAAGGAGACAACTAGGTTGCTTGGGGGTGGGACCGAATAGACGGCCGGGTACGACTCTGACGAACTTCCTTCCTGCGGTAAAGGAATGGGTAAATTGCCCCCATGTTCGTTGGAGTCTGTGCTTATGAAAAGAATTTGGACGGTGTCATCCTTGTTCTCTTCAGTGACTGTATCATCTGAAGATGGAACCTCTGAAGGCAAGACCAGGTCAACTGCCGCCTCGACCTTTTGACTTTCATCTGGTATGGATTCAGATGGTTTATCTTCAATGATAGATGGTTCAGCCGACCACCTGAGCAGGCCAACCGGATTTTCAACTAGTGACGGACTCGGCAAGAGTTTTTTATATCCAGGAGGAAGTCGTAACGGTGAAACCGGACGATCGTCCAAAACTCTTTTAGCTTCGTCTAAGAAGGGACAATAGTGGACGGCGCGATCGCCTTCGCACAGTTTACAAGGAAAGCTATATTTTCCTTTTTGTCCTGGGGCTTCACTTTCACTAGTTGACGATGTGTTCTCAACGTGATCATCAGAGGTTGACGACACCGGGTTGTGCAAACGAGGAGACCAGTCCCTTAAGATCCGAGGGATGCAAGGACAATCTCTGTGATAGTGGTCTCCTTTGCAAATGACACATGGCGATTTAGGCCTGGTCGGTGCAGTGTGTGGATTTTCGCTAGACGACACTCGTTTGCCCCCATTTGCTTTTGGTTCCTTCTTCTTCTTCTCTTTCTTCTTCTTTTCCTTCTTCTCCTTAGGAACTTGACTTTTGGCTTTACCAGCCCCATCAAGCGAAGAGGAAGGAGGAGAGGAAGAATTAGAGGAAGTAGAAGGTTGGTGGGAAACTCTGGATTCGTCTAGTTGCTTATTCGATTGTTCAGGAATAGTGGTGTTCTAAACGACAGAGGTTGAGAAGAGCCATACAGGCAAACCAATTGTCAGTCCTGGAAGCGACAATGTGGCCATATGGGGTGCACCAACATCTCCCCAAGAGGAGAAGGGACTAGGATTTCCTCCAAGGGGAATTCCTTGGTTGGTGGACTCCATTTTCTCAACCCAAGATCAACGTAGGAAAGGGGTAATGAATATTCCGTTTAAAATAAATTTTAGACGCTTTGACACAACTTGTTTTTTCAGTTTTTAAGAGTCGAGAAAAAACAAAAGATGACTCTATTCTCCTTCGATTTTTAATGAGCCTGAAGTGACAAGTGCTCAGATGGACCTTTTCCATTAAGGAGTCTGAAAACGAATGAAAGGGACTGCTCTAGAAATCTAGGTAGAGGGAGTACCAAACCAATTGCAAAACTGCAGAATACTTTTTACGGTACGGCAGTCAATCTTCCCGAATGCTGTGTTCAGTACATTGCGATCGATAGGGCGGCAGACACGGCTTCCTATGGATAAAGGATTAAGCCTATTGGGGTCTCCCAAAATATACTCGACGGTACGTGGGAGCACAAGTCCGTACTGGCACTTATCGTCTCAAAGTGGAGGAATCACCCAACCATTAGTGAGAACAACAGCTACCAGGCTTTACGACGCCGGAATACGTCTCTAGCCTAGACTTCTAAATGTTGTGCGTTAAGTTCCAAAGCGTTGTTAGATTCATTGAATTTATTTTAAGTTGATCTTGTTTATGAAGTTTGCCTTTCGGGTTCACCACGAGATGTATATGTAATTCCTAAAATGCAATCTAAGATGATAAACAAACTTTTTATCTCTTTTATGCAATGAAAACCCTAGCTACTAGGGAAAAGAAAGACAGAATCTTTTTGCAAAGAGCAAAGAGCACACTCTAAATGCACTTTCCTAAATCAGGCCAATCAGACTGTCTATATGCAAATGCACATGCATGTATTTGTTTTCGACTTTCTTAGTATATGGATGCTAAAAAGAAAGTTGATGCACAAATCTGAATTTCTTTTCAAGCGACAAATATCAACAAGCTTCTTTTCGAAATCAAAAAATGGAGACGATTACAACACCTTACGATTTTGAAATGAATACTTGTTCTTGGCACTAGAAAATTACAATTTCATACCAAAAGCAATAGTAACAGGATAATCGACCATCAACAGCAATCAAACTTTTTCCTACGATCGAAATCGACACTTGCGACAGATTCAAATCAAAGGACGACAGTACGACTATGCTACTTTTGCAAAGGAGAACTGTAAATGACTCAACAAACACACAAAAACATCTACAGTTCTTTTGTACAAAGGAGGCGGACTAACAGCAAGGAAAAGGAGTTTCAAACAGACATATACTGATCACAGGCAGCAAAATTTAGGAATAGAACTGGAAAGAATGAACCACAGAAGCCACAACTGCACAGAGCTAGTCTGATCAGCGCACCTGTAACACAGAGAATCTAAAATGCAGCGCAGGTTGTCCACTCAAGAAGTGCGCTGAAATTCAAAATCTTTGAACAGTACCTACGCTAGGCTAGAAACGAGACTCTGTTCGGGTTCCGGGTCACAGTTTGCAATTCAGTTCTTGGGTTTTGGCCGAGCAAAAAAGCAATCAGTAATTCAACAATCAGGGGTAGATCTAAGGAGGATCTAAGAGCTATCACAAGGGCAATCGGATAGTTTGTGAATCAGTTGTTTAAATCATAAACAGATCCAGTAGATGGATTGAAGTAGCAGTTGTCTACTTTGCATTTGTTATGGCAAATGCAGTTCGAATGCTACTTGTAAGTTTATGAAACAAACAACAAAGAATGATAAACAAACAAACTAATTAGCTCCCCAGCGGAGTCGCCATTTTGTTACAGGGAAAAGTGTCTATTTAGAACTGCTCTATCCCACTAAGGTGTGACAGCTGCCTTAGAAACAAACAGAGAAAAACTACTTTTGTTTTTCCTTTATGAATTATAGATAGAGAGGAACAGAAAGACCAACCTCTATCTTGCGCTAATCCTTCGATTCGATCCCTCTCTTCTTTGATAGTCCTCAGCTACCTGCTCTCTTGCACGCCCAGCTTCACAAAGTACCTGTAAGATCACAGAAGCATAGCACTATAAAAATACATGGATCTATAATCATAAACAATCTAGGATCAGATGTAAATTGACCATACAAATGTAACAAGCATCAATGATACAAAAGCATGGAGGAAAACTCAAATAGCTTTTATTGATAAACAAGAAAAGATCTAGGAGGAGTTACAAACAGTTGTTCTGACCTAGCATCAACCTCCCAGCAAAGAAGCCCCTCTTCACCTCAAACAAAGCTTAGATCACCCAACAATCTGATATTTGTCTCTAGAAACCAAAAGCAATTCCTTACAATATGCAAAATTCCAGCCTCTGGATCTCTGGGATGAGGGATCCATATATAGATATCTGTAAGGGGGATGAGTCAGCTTGTGATTTGATTAGTGTCTTCTCTCTGATAGTTCTTGCTTCCACTTGGAGACTGAGGGCCTCTTACTCATCCTTGGACGAACTCAGTGAGGCAAGTGTCACAGGAGAAGATTCTGGAAGCTTCCATTGCCTCTCCACCTCGCGGAATGACACTGCCATTTGTCATTTCTCGCCCATCGCACCCCACAGAAGGGACTTTTGAAATGAAACGCACCCTCACAGTGTATTTAGGTGAGATGCAACGCACTTAGCCAGTGGAGCAGCTGCAATGATCCTGTTTTGACCAATTCTGAGTAGTTTCTCATGGAGAACTTCTGGGAGAAGCTGTAATCTGTTGACCTTGTTCCTTTAGGGGTTAGAACAACACTTTTAGGGACTTAGGATCCCTTGGTTTATGGACATTTCATGCTTGGGGTTGTAGGGCACAAAAATGTCTATAACATAAACTACAGACGGAGCCTGAAGTTAGACAGCTAGCCTTCGAAATGCCTTTGCTATGCAATTGCGAAGTAGATGAATGTTGCTTCAATCAATCTCCGGGTTGGTTTATGAACTGAACATCTGACTTACAAGCATTCTAAGTGCCCTTGTGGTAGCTCAATAACCTCATAAGATCATACCCCTATACTTTGTTTTACTATCCATCATAACTCAGCCTAAATCATTGAACTTAGCTGCAAATTTTGAGCAAAAACCAAGCTCAGTTTCGCTCCCTATTCCATCACACTGTGTGTAACTAGGAAGCCTATATGCATTGCACCTCCCATGTGTTTCAGTTGAGGTGCATCCCTATTTCCCTATGTTGCAGGTGCGATGATTGAGTGATACTGTTTCTCTCTCTGAAAGTTGGTTTTTCCTCCTTGTTTTTAGCTCTATTCAGTAGTTTCGTTGTTCATGATTTGTATCTTCTTGCTAAAACTTTCTTCCTTTACATTATTTAGCCTCCATTAGTTAGGAATTGTAAATGCTTTTGTGTATTTATAAATCATTCACGATCTTCCTTTGTCAAGAGTAGCTTAATCGAACTGTCGTTTTTTGATGCAAGTGTCATAGTTGCCATTTTGAATCAAAAGAAGAGTGTCGTAAAGTCTTCCTCTTCTAGATATTTGATTGTACTTTTGTAATTGTACTTGATTTGAATTATTAATATTTGAATTTTCGAAAGCAGTTTTCCATTTGAAATCGAAAAGTGTCGTCTCAGTCTTCCTTTCGTTTTGAAAAGAAATTGTTAAAAAGGTCACTTTGAAGAAAATAGTTCAGATCTGTACTTAGTTTTCCTTTTTGGCATTCACATATTAAGGAAACGGAAAACAAATACATGCATGTGCATTTTCATTTTGACTTATGCGGAATATGATTTAGAAAAGTGCATTTAGTGTGTGCTCTGTGCTCTCTACTGAAAGAAAAATCATAATCTTCTTTCCTTTGTAGCTAGGATTTTCATTGCTAAAAGAAAATAAACAACTGTTTATCATTTTAGATTGCATATTTAGGTATTTTACGTCTACATCACGTGATGAACCCTGAAAGACAAACTTCTATGCAAGATCAACTCTAAAATAAATCTCAATGAACATAAAAACGCTTTGGAACCTAACGCAATAAGGATAGAAACAGGGACAGAACTCCTTACCAACTTTAAACAGACAACAGCCACTCACATATCTGATCATATTCATGAATGGTGGCCTCAAAGAAGAATGGTAAAGACGTATGTTCCTGATCAACTTTTAGCTGAATGGTTTATAAATTCATTATTACCCTCTATTACAGAGGATGTGGCTAAGGGAGAAGTTGTCACTGAAGAACAATTCATTGCTCGTGCACAATATTTAGACTTGATCTATACTCAGTCTGGCATGCTCTACGACAAAATTCCTGACGCTCCTAGACCATAATTTTCCATTCCTCCCCCTCCTAAATCAAACAAGGACTCTCATGCCGGCGATGGCGTGATCAATACCACAAGCACGAAAACTGCAAAGGCTACATCTAAAAAAGCTCGTGTAGTTTCTAGTCAAAAAGTAGATGAAGAACCTCTTGCCTCGGAGATTAATGCCATGTCAACCGACAAGGGAAAAAATCCTAAGCAACCAGGGGGCAAGAAGAAAGGGACAAACAAAAAGAAGAAACAGGAAGATTCGACTCCTGAGAAATCTTCTGGAAACCCTACTGGACGGAAGAAACCTAATCAACCATGTTTCATATGTGATGAGGACCATTACACGAAATATTTTCCACATCGAGCTGAGGTCACGAAGTTTTTTAAAAAGACTTCAAATACCTCAGTGGTATTGATTGATCCATTTTTTAACGCATAAACTAATCTGGTTGCTAATGATCATGCTTCCCCATCCCAAGTGCTTATGCTATCCATCTCAAAATAGAAAAATGATGCTTTGATATCGAAAAGGAATAAAGCTTATCGAAATCCACATTCATCGAACAGCAAGGCTACAGATCAACCCGGTAGTTCGACAACAACTTCACCAGAAGTTGTTCCACCAATCATTCCTGAATTAACAATAAAACTGCCTAAGGGAGTAGTACATAAATTGACATTTAATCCTCATGCTCGAGCAGCATAGAATTATAATATAGTGGAGGATCTGGCCCAATCGCCATCTGCTATTTTGACGCTTGAAGTATTGCAGAAATGCCCCTCCCAAAAGCAAGCTTTGTTATCAACGATACGTGGAATTGATCCAGCAGATTACAATCTAGTGGCCTTTAATCATAAAGGATACGAACCTCAATTACCAGCCCAGCTTGCTTTCCTCATACAGGTAAAAGCCCTCAAAAAAACTGTTCATCGAACAATCATTGATGAGGGGACATCTACCTGTATTATGTTAATGAGTTGCTGGAAAACTTTAGGCTCTTCACCCTTGTCACGATCATCAACGACATTAAAAGCATTCGATGGAAGAACATACACATCATATGGGATATTAAGTAACTTGCAAATCAAACTGGGGGGCAAGACAGTAGAAATTGAAGTCGAGGTCATTGATGGAAACCTTGACTACAATATCCTACTGGGCAGGCCCTGGATTTATGCTATGGCTGTTGTTGTGTCAACATATTTTAGAAAGATTGCATTCCCCTTTCAAGGCGGAATTACAATCATTGACCAACTAACCTTCCTCCCCAACAGTTCGCAGGTTACCAGAAGCATTCCATTGATCCATGGAAGTTCTCAATCGCTTCAAAATATCGGAGTAGGTCTCTGAAAAGACCCTTCCTTAATGGGTACTTTTGCCCTTCCGCCTCTAAGTAATTTGGTGGAAGTGGCCACAATGGAAACCTGTTACATGCTATCTTCTACATCGACAAAGATTAAGAAGAATTCTAAATATTTTGATAGTGTGAATCATCGCCAGGTGTTACCCCCAAGCCTTATAGAATTTTTGTAGCAATCAGTTTTTTGGGCATGGGCAGCGAACCCAAATCAACACTCGGCAAGTGTTTGGATAGATAGGTCTCTAGAATATGGCACCTCTTCCTATCGTTGGTCTCATGTACATTCTACAGACGAAGGAATCATTCAGTCAATGATGATAGGAGAGGCACAATGGGAAGATCACCACCATCATTCCCAACTTCAAGATAAAAACGAAGATTATTCTAGCGACCTTAATCACCCTTCAGTTTTTTATTTTCTATCAAATACTATAAATACGGTGGATTCCAAGTGAAATATGTCCAATATTGAAGAAAATATTGCCATTAATATCTCGACCAAACCTAATGTTGTAGAGAATATTCATGTTGGCAAATCTTGTTCTCCTTCAAAACTAGAAATATATTGCGCTCTCTTTCGTGAATTCAGAGAAGTCTTTGCATGGTCATATGAAGGAATGCCAGGCATTGACTTGAGTATTGTTGAACATGAAATCAAGATGTATCCAGATGTCAAACTAGTATGACAACGGCTTCGACCAGTTCACCCGAAGAAAGTCGCTGCCATTAAGGCAGAAGTTGAAAAACTTTTACATGCTGGTTTCATTTACCCTGTTCCTCTAACTGATTAGGTATCGAATATTGTTCCTGTGATGAAAAAGCAAGGAACGATTAGAGTGTGCGTTGATTACAGGGATGTAAATCAAGCTTGTCCAAAGGACAACTACCCTACACCCTTCATCGACCAGATAATTGATGAATGTGCCGGATGCGAAGTCTTTTCATTTATGGATGGATTTTCCGGATACAATCAAATCAATATCCACCCACAGGACCAGTCGAAGATTGCATTTATATGTCCATGGGGCACATTCGCGTACCTCAAATTATCGTTCAGTTTGAAGAACACAGGGGCAACATTTCAAAGGGCAATGAACTACGCCTTCCAGGACATCAAACACATCATTCAACCATATCTCGACGATCCAGCAGCTCATTCACGATACAAATCAATCCACACAAGTGTGTATCTTGTGTTGGTTTTGGTCGGTTACTTGGTTTCGTAGTTTCTAAGGACGGAATTCGACTCGACCCATGTAAGGTTCAGGCAATCATCGACATGCCTCCACCTTCAAATTTGCTTCATATTCAGAAACTCCAAGGGAAAGAAAACTTTCTAAGGAGGTTCATTCCAAATTACACCAAACTTGTTAAAGGTTATACGCGTCTTTTGAAAAAAGAAGTAACCTTCAACTGGGATCAGGTTGTGCAAGCTTCCTTTGATTCTTTAAAAAGTTCCCTAGTAAAAGCATCATTAATGTATGCTCCTGACTATCAAAAATACTTTAACCTGTATCTCGTTGCTATAGATACAACCATCGCGATGGTTTTAGTACAAGAAGACAATGGAATAGAACATCCTGTGTATTATTTAAGCCGCAACTTAAATGATACCAAAAGCAAGTACTCCTATGTTGAAAAACTAGCTTTAGCTGCTATTCAAGCAGTACAGAGATTTCGATAGTATATACTCTTTCGCAAAACTACCATTTTGTCAGATTGCAACCCTATGACCTACATTCTGTCGTGTCAATTGCTAGGGGGCAAATATTCAGAATGGATAGCCATTTTGCAAGAGTTTGATCTGGAATTCACCAAATCCAAATCAAAGAAATCTCTAGTCTTTGCGGAGTTACTTTGTGACCTCCCAACGTCATCCAACGATTTAACATTTAAAGCATCAATCGTGGATGAAAATTTGTTTCTGATATCATCAAGCAACCCGTGGTACAGAGATATATAAATCTATCTCCAAACCCAAACCTTTAGGCCTAACACCTCTCACTTGATAACAGCGACATACTCGATACCAAGCAAAAGACTACATGATCGTCAGTGATACACTTTACCGTCGTGTTGTCGATATAGTTCTGTGAAGGTGCCTCATGCACGAGGAGGCCGAAAAAGTCCTGAATTACTGTCATTCAGGCACATGTGGGGGGCATCTATCTGGTTACGCTACTGCATAGAAAATCTTACGAGCTAGTTACTTCTGGCCTACTATCTTCAAATATTGCATAATTACAGTCAGAAGTTGCCATGCTTGTCAAATTTTTGATCGCAAAACCAGATTACCACCTGCACCGCTGCATCCAGTAGTTGTTGTTGGGCCATTCACCAAATGGGGCATAGATTTCATGACATGTAACCCCACATCAGCCGGGGAGCATGGGTATATCATAGTTGTTGTCGACTATTTTACAAAATGGGCCGAGGCGATGCCCACATTAAACAACAGCATTGAAACGGCTGCTCTTTTCTTTTTCAATCATGTAGTCTCTAGGTTCGGTGTTCCACAAGCTATAGTCACAGATCATGGATCACATTTCCGCAATCACATGATGGTTGAATTGACTGCCAAATTAGGATTGTCCCACGATAGTTCTACTCCATATTATCTGAAGGCTAACGGACAGGTTGAAGCGATCAACAAAGTCCTAAAGCGCATGCTACAGAGAATGATTGGAGTCCACAAAAGGGATTGGAATTTAATATTGTACTCATCTTTGTGGGCATATAGGACTTCGGTGAGAAATGCAACTGGATTTACGCCTTTTCAATTGGTGTATGGCCTGGAAGCTGTCTTACCGATTCAGTGTGAAATTTCATCTCTCAAGCTCGTAATCGATCTACTTCCTGAAACTTCAGAGGAAGAGGCTCATTTCTTGGAACTAATCCACTTGGATGAAACCCGTCGTGACACCGCGCTAGCTAACGAAGCACATAAGAAATGTGTCAAAGCGCAATTTGACAAAAGTGTCAAGCCTCGTGTCTTCTCAGAAGGTGACCTAGTCTTACTCTACGATCAGGACTCTGATAAATTGGGAGTAGGTAAGTTCAAATCATTATGGATGGGCCCCTACATTGTTAAGCGAGTATTAGCAAAAGGAGCCTACGAGCTGGTAGATTACGATGGAATTCCACTGTCGCAACCCCGAAACGGGTTGTATCTTAAGCGGTACTATGCTTGATCAAGTGTAGTAATCTCTTTATAGATATGCTTTTGTTTCATTTTTGTTTTCGTCAAGAGTTGTCATTTTGGTTAGGTAATCCACTTTGCATTTGTTGCAGATGTCGGACTTTTTGGAAACATTCGTTGGGTACACCGACGGAGCTAGTCATAGAACATGGAACCTATCTTCTGCAGCCTGGGCCATCTTTGCTCCAAGCGGCGAGTTAGTGAGTTTCAGAGGGATATGTATTGGTCAATCAACGAACAACATCGCTGAGTACAGCGCGTTGATGGAGCTTCTCTCTAACGCCATTTCACATGGCATACGTCGACTTGTTGTCAGGCTAGATTCGCAACTCGTCATTCTACAGCTTACTGGCGTCTATTCAGTTCGGAACCCAGCTATCTATCGTATGTTCCTAAGGGTCAGGATTTTGGAAAGGCAGTTTGATTTCATTCAATATCAACACATTTCCAGAAACTTAAACACATTAACTGATTCATTAGAGAATTATGTGTTAGACAGACATTTGCAACATTCATAAAGAAAAGCATTTCATATCAACAATTGCAACTGGATCAAATAACTTAACCAAAATAAACTCCGAAAATCAAAAATATATAACTATTTATAGTTTCACATAATGTTTTGTGTACAAGGAAAAATCGTTCATGCAACCAAGAAACTCAAAAGTAAATGCAGAAAAGCATCCTATACTAATGATGCTAGTGATAACATGTCACTGCATGTGCAATCATAAGCAACAGCCTAGTCCATTGACTCGGCACACCAGTAGTATGGCGTTGTAACCTTAGAGGTAACTCGTCGGTCCTCACATCCTGAATACCAAGGGTAAGACCCTCGATCTCATCCTGCAATATTGTCGGGTCTCTACTATGTCCAGATCGCGAAGGACAACCCTCCCTACAGCCTCTCCTGCTGGAACGTCAACTGCCGCCCTTGGGCGTGCCACTGGTCGCACTGGCCCAACATCTGCACAAGTACATGGGTCCAATTAGTCTAGATAAATTACAAAAATATTATCAAACTGATAGACAAATATATGGTCAAATCATCTTTACCTATCACACCCCACTGCTCGCCAGTCGGTAACACCAAATCCGGGTTGCCATGGAAATCCATCCTGACATATGAATACTCTGAGAAGACCATCTCCTGATGATTGGACCACTCAAAGAAGGCATCAGAGAAAGAAATTTGTGGCTGACCAGCATGTCTATCCATGAGATCAACCCATCTCTGCATCTTGGGTTCCCTCAGTGCTGGCAATCCTAGTGAAATATGTTGAGGCTGCATCAGTGGGATCCTCTCCAAGGCAAAAGCAGTCAAAATGAAACCGTAGCCAAAGTTCTTAGATCTTCCATTATTTACCTTAGAGAGTTGTTTTTTTATCACCAAAAGTAACGCCTCACACCAATTGAATACCTTTGGTTCCAGGCATTCCAGAGCATATTGCACATAAGATCTGTTTTCCAAATGAAGAGCCGCACTACTAGCCAATCTAGCAAAGGTGAATAAAATGGTCCTCAGAGACCGATCAGTGACATCCCAAATATTGATCTTGCCATCTTTTCTAGGCTGAGATTCATCTCTACAAAGCTGACGGATATAATCTCTCACCGATCCGCCCCCACGGGTGGATCCCAACAGTGAAAGAGGGGCACCACGCCTCGATAACCCTGTAAAAAAGTAGATATCCTCAACTATCAGTGGAATAGATTTGCCTCTAATCTGGAATACCTAGTCGATCAGATCCCAAGCATCGAGAAAATACTGCAACAAACTGATTTGTTGCCTCATGCTAGATATACGGAAGAATTTGAGCAAACCACAGTTTCGCAATGCAGTAACAGTACCCTGATCATGTAAGGCAATCATGTATTCTTCTTCATGTTCGCGTTCACGCCATGTAACAACCATCTTGATCCAATAAATATCTGAGTCACAGACAAAAGATGAATTAGGATCCAAATTTGAGCAAAAACAGGCAAAAATTTCATGAAAAATCACTGTGTAAAGTTTCCTTTCTACGCCCATCACACCCTGCCAGTTAGCAAGGTGAGATGCATATTGACTGGCCAGTGTCCAACTCAGTATGCATCGCACCTTTTCATGTATACCAAGTGTGATGGACAGAGAATGAGATCTTCAAACCCCAGGGGCCCAGAACCAAGGAAAAACTTGCTCAAAATCAGAAAAAGATGGAATGAAAATGAAGAGCTCAAGGTTAGCTCCTACCTGGTCCTGACGGCGTGGAGAATAGTCCACCGGATCTCCCAAAATCAGTTGATGAAATTTGAGGGGGAAAACCACTCCAGAGCTCCAAAATACCAAATTTGAAATGAAATGGTAAAAATGAGAGGTAAAACTACTTTTATGTTACTATTCACGTACTCCAAGTAAAATGTTAGTTTTAATTCATTTTTCAGGCATGTATATGTGTATTTCTAATCAATTTGATGGAGCAATTGAGCAGGTTGAACGACCGAGGAAAGAATCTAACGTGTTAAATGGTAAACTGAATATATTTGACCAATATCAAGAGCAATGTTCCCGCAAGGATAAAGCTCGTTAAAAAATAAACCTGCCACTGAGCATAGTTTCTCCTGGTTCAAGCTCATTAAAAAATGAAGCCACCTTTGGTAAATAACCTTTGTGATCACCTTGCTATCAGTGTTTTTTGAACCTTGGTTGTGTTCCTACCATCACCTCTGTCATGCGGAAAGAGTTGATAATGCGGACAAAATCGACCTCCCTAGAAGCAAAGGCTTTCTAGTGACAAACAAGACAAATAAACACTACCTTTCTCTAAACATGCATTGAGAATACAAGTAATCAGGTGATTTTAACATACCTTTAGTCCAACGCTTTGTAGTAGTCCAGCCTCGCCGATCCGGATGAGCTCCTCCTTCTCTTCGAAACCTGCATTCACTAACAAGCCAAAAGATTAAATAGCACCTGATAAACTCATAAAATAACACATATCCATCATACAGACCAAGGAGTATATGAAACAAATCATGAATAACAATCTGTTGAGAAAAATGAGTTCATTTGTATTAAGTGGAAACAAAAGAAACCATTACAACCTGAGCCTTGGTGTTGTGCAGGTCCCTCCTAGGGTCTAGCAAGAGTTTTCCTTTACTTTGATCAGCTCACCCACTTCCAAATAAGGCTAGGAAAGGATGGGAATCTCTCCTCTCAAGCTTTACAAGGGAGTCCTAATTCCAGCAGCATCTACCCTTAGGAATGTTCATCTTTCAACCTCCCCTCCTTCTGGCCCAATGCCTGTATTTATAGTGCTCTAGAGGAAGTTATTCAGGTCCACCATCAATGGGATAAGCCCCTCTTTGGATGGGATAGCTCCCCTCTTGATGGGATGAGTTCCTCTTTGATAGGGATACATGAACCATCTGGAGGCGCTCCATACACATCAAACAAGCTTCTAGAATGCTCTAGAAATGACCACAAGTAACTTTTTTGGAGTGAAACTTGCGCCTTTTGACCTTTACAGGAGTACGCACCCTCCCCTTTATAGACAAAGCGTACAAGTACGCAGGTATTGTGAACTTGGGGTGCGTACACGCAGGTAAGGCTAAGAGAAACTGCGTACCCGGAGATATATAGATTTTTAAAGACTTTCTCTCTTTCTTGGAGTTTGACATGGAGAGCAGAGGTATGAGACTTGCCAAGGAGGATAGTATGGCAGTTGATGGAGCCATACTAACTGCAAATAGTCATGGTGACAAATTTTAGTGTAACAACCTCCATTCATTTGACCGATCATACGCTTCCACTTGATTGTTTACCCTTTTGAGGAACAGCTGCGACGAGTGATTCTGATTGCCACCCTCTTCACACTGCCATGTTTTGAGAAGTTCCAAACTTACCTGGAACCAGTTTCTACCCGAAAATACCACTCGTTCCTCAAAAATGAGTCCCTTTTAAACTCTTTTTAGACTCGTTAAATATAAAAAAGATTTTCAAGCCATTGGCCTTTCCAGCTCGTTAAAGTAAGGGGAACGCCATCAAACAAAAAGATTGAGCGCTTGTCTTTTTCAGCTCGTTAAAGCGATCGAAAAGTCATCCCTTTTGTATTATTTTATACTTTTTCGGACTTAAGGGATTATGCCACAAAAAATGATTGTTGGAGTTTCCTTATTGTCCCTTTTCAAACTCTCTAAACAAGAAAAGGATTGAGTTATCTTTGTCATTAAACTCGTTAAAACAATAGCGAGAAACTTGTCCACCCAGACAAGAACGAGTTCCACTGATGCTAGGCTCGCTAAAAACAAAGCGACAGGTTTGCCCGAAGGACAAATTATAGACCAAGCATATGTTATCCTCCTCAAGCTTGACAAAAATAAAGAGGTATTGGTCAACAATGACTCGAGAAAAAGGGAAGAAAACTTGAAGAATTTTATTGGTAGCAGGTCACTCTTGAACATGACACTTTCACTCCATCACCATGATTGAGTTGGGTTGGGTTTTTCCGTTCACCATATCACCATTGGTCTTCCATACCATCCATGGGGTTAATGCTACCAGTCCATATCAGTGTCGCCGACATGTTCAAGAGAAGTCATTCAAAGAATTCACCATCCAGCAAACGCCTCATCCACTGCAATACCTCCACCCTTCATTTTTCATGACCGCCATTCCTGAACCTTATATCATCAGATCGTTTTCACCTCCAGAAAAATCATTTGCTTCGTTTCATGTCATAGATGTGGGATACATCAAGGCCCTCCTATGACAGGTCACTTCTTGTCGACATCAGCTTATTATCCAAGAAGTTGACTTAGAAAAAACCCTTTCAGTACTTTGAAGCTTGCATGCCTTAATGGCAAGTTTCTCACTTCCGGCGACAAGTTTACATCAATGCCCTTCGATCGAAAGATTTTGTGTGGTGTTCGACATCGGCTCATATATTCACACCACCTGAATTGTACTGTAGTACCTTGAGGGTCATTATCATTATCGGTGATTCCTCTCGCACTTGTTAACAGCTTACATTATTCGCTGGTAATCAGGTGATGTCCTTCCATGTTCAACTTCAGAACATCTTTTTCACATGGATCGGCTTGTACAATCAAGCGAAGACTTAACGAGTTTGAAGACCCTGGATCTAGTTTCATCCATCCAGGCCGCGATATATTCAGGAACATAAAGACATAAAATGTGCACAGAATCTACACAGATAGTCATCTAAACAAAAGAAGATGACTCTTCATATGAAGAATCACTCTATCCTATGTACATGAAAATGAATTTATGAAGCTGAGCATGGGAATGCCCGCCTCAGCTAGATCATGAAAATAATATGATGATGATGTATTTTATTGTATCTTCTACAGGTCACCTTCCAGTTCAAATACCTCGGATCCTCATGATAAAGCATTTCACCCGACATCAGAAGATTTATGACCTCATGCTTTAGGGGGCAGTTGTTATAGACATATTTGGGCACTGCAACCCCAAACTCATATGTCCATAAACTAAGGGCTCTTTAGTCCTTAAAAGTGTTGTTTCATACCCTAAAGGATCATGGTCAACTGATTACATCATTTCCCAGAAGTTCCACCTGAAAAACTACTCAGAACTGGCCAAAACTGGACCATACTGACTGCTCCATGGTCAAGGTGCGATGCATACTAGCTGCCACACTAGCCAGGTGTGATGCATACTGAAATGGCCTTCTATGGGGTGCGATGAGCGAGAATAGATAAATGGCAGAGACAGTTTGCTAAGTGGATGATCATGGAATCTTCCAAAAACTTCTCCTGTGACACTTGCCTCTCTAAATTCACCCAGGGATGAGTAAGAGATCAATGAAATCTCCAAGTGGAACCAAGAACTATCAATGGAATGATACTAATCAAAAACCCAGAGCTGACTCACACCCTTGCAAGACATCTATAAATGGATCCCTCGTCTGAGAGATATAGAGGCTGGAATTTTGTAATTGGTAAGGAAGTGTTGTTGGTTTATCTGTGAGAAGAGACATTGTATTGTTGGGTGATCTTACTTTTCATGAGGTGAAGAGGGCTTCTATGCTGGGAGGATGATGCTGGATTAGACAGCTGGGTTGTAATCCTCTCTTCTACTATTAATAAATTTCTTTGAGTTTTCCTCCATATAATCATGTATTTGTGAATCTTATTGTTTATGAATGAAATTGTATGGTCAATGTGTTTCTGATTCTGCATTGTTTATGATGTTTTAGATAGAGATTCTTTGATGGTTTTCTATTACTTTGACTCTACAGGTACTCTTTGAAGCGGGACAAGTAGGAGAGGAGTGGCAAATTCTATCAAGGGAAAGAGAAATCAAGCAAGGATCAAAGCAGAAGATCCAGGTTGGTCCTCTTTTCTTCTCTCTTATCTATTACACTTAAAGGAAATCTCGAATTGCTTTGATTGTTTTCTAAGATAGCTACCCATCTTAGTGGGACTAGCAGTTCGAATTGACACTAGTTTTCCCTGAAACATTGAGTTAATGATGGGAATAACTTAATGGGAAATATATTGATCTTGTAAACCTTGTAGTTACTATTCTCATTAAATATATTCATATAGAAAACACATTAATTGACCTAGGGGGGTGCAATAAACATCATGATTGTTCGTACCATGGAAATGTTACAAGTACAAAGTCCTCAACCACCACCTACAGTGCCTTAACTTACTAGTAGATCTTAAGTCAAACCTGTGGTGTCTTGGATGATTTTATCATGACTTTGGATTCATTAGAGTATTTTGTGGATTTCTTAGTAAGTCAACAAAAAAATACTATGAACGGCCACCCCTTAATTCTTGGGAGGCCTTGGCTAGCTATAGTTGATGATTTTATCGGTTGTAGATATGGAGAAACAACCCATGTCTAATAGAGCCTCCATGAATAAACTTATTTTATATCCACCCACAGAACCCGTAGTAGAATATTATTTATGGATAAAAGATCCTTATGAAAAATGGAGGAGATGTATGACCACGTTTAACCATCAAACAATCAAGGGAGTTAAAAGAACCAACCAAAGATAAATTATTAAGTCAATTCCTTTCTATCACAGACTACACTCAATATCTTGAATTGTCTCATATATATAATCATATCTTTAGCAATTTTTAGAAATATTGTGATTTGTCAAATTCATTATCTCTTCTCGCATTAGTTATTATGAAAGCACAGATTTCAACAATATTCTTATTGATATTAGTCCAAGAAAGTCTCTACATGTTCATCATAATCTTTGTTAGGAACAAAAAAATCAATTAATTCATGCACTATGAGAATAGTTTGGTGCATTTGCATAGGAATATTGAGACATTCATGGCATTCCTCCTAGTACTTGTCTACACCATATCTATCTTCAATATATGTTAGACATGTTAGGAAACCCCAACCCCACATGAATCCCACTTTAAAATACATTGTAAAGGAAGAATGACAAAAATTGATAAATTCCAATTTCATATATCCTATGTCTAATATTAGATGGGTTTATCCACTCATAGGCGTGCCTAAGAAAATGGTAAATGGATCATTTGTGTCAACTACTAGGAACTAAAAAAACATACTCTAAAGGACTATTCTCCATCACCCTTTATTGATCAGGTATTAGATACTGTGTCAAACAAGCAATATTTTTCTTTTCTAAATGGCTTTAGCAGGTACAATAAAATCTAGATTACACCAAAAGAATAGGGGAAGACTACATTACATGTCGATGGGGGACATTTTCATGTAGATTTTTACCATTTTGTTTATGTAATTCCCACACTACTTTTCAATGTGCAGTATAATGTATTTTCTCTAACCTAATTCATGAATGTGTAGAGGTCTATATGGATGATTTTGATGTTTATGGTAACACTTTTAGAGAAGCACTTGATAACATTGAGAAGGTATTGATTCATTACAGAGAAGCTAACCTCTCTTTGAGTAATACAAAATGAAAAATATTATTAGCAGAGGGGATTGTTCTCAAGCATCATATATATCATAAGGTATTAAGGTGGATCTAGCAAAAGTCAAAGTTATCATGGACCTTTTTGCACCACGAATGCAAAAAGAGGTGAGAAGTTTATCAGGTCACGTTGGTTATTATAGGTGATTTATTCAAAAACTTGCAAAATTAGTTGCACCTGTGCTTAAATTAGATGTTGGGTTTTCTTGGGACCTATTTTGTCAAGATGCTTTTGCAGCTCTCGAGGAGAATTTGTTTATGGTACTAATGCTTAGAGGGCCAAATTGGTCCTTCCCATTGCACATTTTTACAGATGTCTCAAGCATAACACTTGGAGCTATTTTGGGCTAAAAAGAAAATCAGTCATATTATGTTATTTATATTATAAGCAAAAATTTAGCACCAACAGAACTCAACTATACAGTTATCGAAAAGGAATTTTTAGTTGTTATACATGTTATAAATAATTTTAGGCACTATATAACTGGTTATGAAGTTTTCATATATATTGATCATTCTACAATCAAATTTTTATGAAAAAACCCATTGCTAATGGTAGAATCACTAAATGGATGCTATTATTACAAAAATTTAACATTAATATTGTAGATAAACCAGGAAAAGAAAATTTGGTAGCATGTTTCCTTTCCGAGATTCATCTTAGTGGTGAAGTTAGTCATGTGGATGAGAGTTTCCCTAATGAACATTTATCTATTGTTGTTATTAATGTGTCATGGTTCATAGATATAGTTAGTTATCTATCTACAGGTAATTTTTCTCAACACCTGTCCCAACAAGAAAGATAATAAATTGTTAAACTCAATTTTACTTACTCATGGGTCGAGGGAGATGTCTACCAAATTGGGAAAAGATCTGATTATTTGAAGATGTGTCCAGGAAGATGAGATGTTTTACATCTTCTGGGTTTGCCATGACAGACCTTGTGGAGGTCACTTCGAAGACAAGAGGACTACTTAGAAAGTGCTCCAAGGACATTATTGGTCAATTCTTTTTAAAAATGAAAATGACTACATTCTTAGTTACGACAATTGCCAAAATATTGGAAAGCTAGTACAAGCCAATGAAATGCCTTTTCAACCCTAAGTGCTTGCAAATCCTTTTGAAATATAGGCCATGGACTTTATGTGGCCAATTTCTCCAATGACATGGAAAAAGAGGCATATTTTAGCTTTTACTGATTATGTTATAAAATGGATAGAAGCCAAATCTCTTTATCAGGCTAATGAAAAATTATTAGTTGATTTTCTCTTTCAAGATATTTTTACCCATTTTGGTATTCCAAGAGAGATTGTAACAGATCATGGAGCACAATTTGTATTAAAGGAAATAAAATTTATTATTCAAGATTATTTCATAAAGCATTACAAATCCTCTCCATACCACCCACAAGCCAATCGACATATAGAATCTATAGAAAAGGTGTTTTAAGCCATTTTGACCAAAACAGTACAATTACATCATAAGGATTGGGTAGATATGCTTCCAAAGGCACTTTGGGTTTACAAGAGTGCGTGAAAAACTACCACAGGATTCACATGCTATGATTTAATATATGGCAAGTTGTTATAGCACCATTTACCACTCTTGGTATATATGATGCTTTGTTTATGGCTTAGGGAAACCCCTCCTTCCAGAATTGGTCCAAATATATAAAAAAAAATAGTGTTTTATTCCCTGT
Organism: Pinus tabuliformis; assembly: GCA_031772625.1. NCBI lineage: Eukaryota > Viridiplantae > Streptophyta > Pinopsida > Pinales > Pinaceae > Pinus > Pinus tabuliformis. The sequence continues at coordinate 137,853,661 of CM062813.1, forward strand.
ATGCTACTTTTCCTTGAGATAAAAGCATGTACACACGGGTGAGTCAATACCCAACCCGTGTATATGTATTAAAACACTTAAAAAAATAAATTTCCTTAATTTTGGGAAAAGTTCATGGGTTTTACCTATTGATTACCTCCTATTGCCCGTGGCCCAACTGTTTCCCAACTAAAAAACTAATTGGGAGAGGTATAAATAGACCTCTAAGGGAAGGCCTTAAGGATAGGAGAAGAGATAGAGTTATTATACTGAGATTATCCCTGACTGAGTCTGATGAATCCTTATGCCTCATGCACTTCCCCAAGCTTCAGTAAACCTTTGTTTCCTTGATTATAGATATCCTTCCTTTTGCTTGAGATATCATGGTTTTGGTGATGGAAGAGGATTGTTGAAGGCTAGGATAGGATGAATCCGGAGGATGGTTCCACTTGGAGCCAGAGAAAGACTCAAGTGAATTCTCTCCATGTTATTTATAGCTTACTGTAATTAAAGGAATGTTGTCTTATTTCTGAAATTAACTATGTCTATGCATCAAATTATGTTTTAATTCATATATGAATGTCGTTTTGATGTATGATAAACCATTTGTTTATATGATATAAAGTCAATTTCGTGAATATGCCTTACTTATATACTTCTATGTATGTTCGAATTTAATGATTTTCAAGTTTGAAGAACATCGGGAGTTGCAGAGGGTCTGAACCCTGCGGGACCTACTCGAACGAAGGAAATCCGGGTACAGTCACTTTTACGTAATTTGATAATATAATCATCTTTCATGAGTTGTTTGAGTATTTCTTGTTGTAGTTTGCTTCTGCTCTGTTGGGGTTCTAACCCAAAGCCCTAGGGTACTTTCACTCGAAACAAAATTGGTGACTCCATTGGGGATAACAATCTTGTTATTCCTGGTTTGGGTTGTTCATTCTCAATCAGGGCTCAGTCTTCATTTTGCTTATGGTTACAGTCTTATTTGGTCTACTAAAGTCCCAGGCCTCAAGTCTGATCTTTTGGATCAGACTTTGTTTTTTTATTTTTTTCTTGCAAAGCTTTGTATATGCTTCGGTTGGGTTACTACATCTTTTTCGTCTGATTCCTTCCACATTATTGGCCTACGGATTACACTCGTGCTAGATTGATGAAGGATGCCTTAATGCCTTCCTTCTAGCAGATCTTTTCCTATCGACTACAGCTCATTTGCTTTGGGAAAAAGATCTAGAGTCCATTTGGCAGTACCTTGGGGTTTGTAGTCATCAGTGGCAGATTCCTTCACTATCGACAGTGGGAAACCATCATTCTCTCCTAATTGATAGATTCTTTAAAGTGTTCGACTTCAGCTCATTCATTTTCACTTGTTAGATTGTACTGGGTACCTTGACTCTCATTATCATTATCAGTGAGTAGTCTCGTGTTTGTTAACGGTATACATCAATAACTGGTAATCAAATGATTTTTTACGTGGTCGACCTCAGATCATTCATTCCCATTGTGTAGAAATGTACCACGATGGTCAGTGAAGACCTCGGGTTACATCAGCATGTTTTTGTTCACTTGTCAGTTGCTCTTGTTGTTGCTAGTTGACACCATCCACCTTATATGTTGCAGTTCTTCACAGCGACATCTTATATGCTCGCAACCAACTTGTGATGTAGTATCATTTTATTCCATCATGTTCATTTGGTACTATTGGGATCAGTTTTTGACATCAGTGATCAGCTTCATCCTTCAGCATCATTGATCATCTTCTTATATGTGATATTCAAAAATGTACTTTTTCGATCACGATCAGATTATCCATTATAAACTCTCAGTTCCTTTATACTAGTATACATATTGGATCCGCTTGTACTTGATATGCAGACATGCTTTACTTTCTCTAAGTATGGTTATGCTCGCCTGAGACAGCAGTTTCTTTCTGATCTCTTTTGATGGCTTGGCAGGCTAAATTCTGGTGAAGTCCTTCTTAGTCTCGGCATGATTCTTTCCATACACTTAATACATTTCGGCCATCATGTACCCCTTCTGACCTCATATATTAGGGGGCATCTATTATAGCACCATTTACCACTCTTGCTATATAGTATGCTTTGTTTATGGGCTAGGGCACCCCCTCCTTCCAAACTTGGTCCAAATATATAAAAAATAGTGTTTTATTCCCTGTACGCTACTTTTCCCTAAGCTAAAAATGTGTACACACGAGTCAGTCAATACCCAACCCACGTATATGTATTAAAACACTTAAAAAATTAAATTTTCTTAATTTTGGGTGGAGTTCACGGATTTTACCTATTGATTACCTCCTATTTCTCGTGGCCCAACTGTTTCCCAACTAAAAAACTAATTGGGAGAGGTATAAATAGACCTCTATGGGAAGGCCTTAAGGAGAGGAGAAGAGATAGAGTTATTATAGTGAGATTATCCCTAACTGAGTTTGATGAATCCTTGTGCCTCATGCACTTCCCCAAGCTTCAGGAAACCCTTATTTCCTTGATTATATATATCCTTCCTTTTGCTTGAGATATCATGGTGTTGGTGATGGAAGAATATTGTTGAAGGCTGGGATAGGACGAATCCGGAGGATAGTTCCGCTTGGAGCCAGAGAAAGACTCAGGTGAATTCTCTCCATGTTATGTATAGCTTACTGAAATAAAAGAAATGTTGTCTTGTTTCGAAATTAACTATGTCTATGCATCAAATTATGTTTTAATTCATTTATGAATGTCATTTTGATGTATGATCAATCATTTGTTTATATGATATAAAGTCAATGTCATGAAAATGCTTTACTTATACTGCTATGTATGCTCGAATTGAAAATTAAGAACATCGGGAGTTGCAGAGGGTCTGAACCCTACGTGACCTACTCAAATGAAAGAAATCAGGGTATTGTCACTCTTACGTAGTTTGATAATATAAGCTGTCATGCGGAAAGAGTCGATATTGCGGACAAAACCGACCTCCCTAGAAGCAAAGGCTTTCTAGTGACAAACAAGACAAATAAACACTACCTTTCTCTAAACATGCATTTAGAATACAAGTAATCAAGTGATTTTAACATACCTTTAGTCCAACTCTTTGTAGTAGTCCAGCCTCGCCGATCCGGATGAGCTCCTCCTTCTCTTTGAAACCTGCATTCACTAACAAGCCAAAAGATTAAATAGCACTTGATAAACTCATAAAACAATACATATCCATCATACAGACCAAGGAGTATATGAAACAAATCATGAATAACAATCTGTTGAGAAAAATGAGTTCATTTGTATTAAGTGGAAACAAAAGAAACCATTACAACCTGAGCCTTGGTGTTGTGCAGGTCCCTCCTAGGGTCCAGCAAGAGTTTTCCTTTACTTTGATCAGCTCACCCACTTCCAAATAAGGCTAGGAAAGGATGGGAATCTCTCCTCTCAAGCTTTACAAGGGAGTCCTAATTCCAGCAGCATCTACCCTTAGGAATGTTCAGCTTTCAACCTCCCCTCCTTCTGGCCCAATGCCTGTATTTATAGTGCTCTAGAGGAAGTTATTCAGGTCCACCATCAATGGGATAAGCCCCTCTTTGGATGGGATAGCTCCCCTCTTGATGGGATAAGTTCCTCTTTGATAGGGATACATGAACCATCTGGAGGCGCTCCATACACATCAAACAAGCTTCTAGAATGCTCTAGAAATGACCACAAGTAACTTTTTTGGAGTGAAACTTGCGCCTTTTGACCTTTACAGGAGTACGCACCCTCCCCTTTACAGACAAAGCGTACAAGTACGCAGGTATTGTGAACTTGGGGTGCGTACACGCAGGTAAGGCTAAGAGAAACTGCGTACCCGGAGATATATAGATTTTTAAAGACTTTCTCTCTTTCTTGGAGTTTGACATGGAGAGCAGAGGTATGAGACTTGCCAAGGAGGATAGTATGGCAGTTGATGGAGCCATACTAACTGCAAATAGTCATGGTGACAAATTTTAGTGTAACAGATTGCCCCCTAAAGTGCGAAGCCTGTAGTAGATAAGGGTTTCATATCATCTAGGAAGGGTGAAGTACTTTATCATTTCAAGGATTATCTTGTGGAGAGCCCAGTTGGAACCTGCAAGTATTCAACACAAAATACATATATAAGATCATATCATCGCTGAGGTAGGCATTCCCATACTCAGATTGAAAACTTTAACTAACCAACTATCTCTCTGATATAGGAATGATTTCGCAATACATCATAATCATAGACTCTTGTAGACACAGTATGGACGCAGCCATCTGTTTATGATTAGTCTACTGTATAATGAATACAAAACTCCTCGCAGCCTGGATGGTGGAAACTAGATCCAGGGTCTTCATTTCTACTTCCCGAAAAGGTACGATTCTATCCATGCGAATAAATGAGTTGATGTCGAACATGGTAGAAACCACTTGATTACCAGTCGATGATGTAAACTGTTAACAAGTGTGAGAGAGACCACCAGTGATGTCAATGGTTCTCAAAGTACCCAGTACAATCCATGAGATGTGAATGAATGAGTTGATGTCGAACATTTCACGGAATCCTTCGATCGAAAGTCAATGATGTAAACCGTCATCAAAGGCGAGAAACCTGCCATTGATGCATGCAGATTTCAAGGTATTGACGATTTCTAGGTCATATTTCTAGATAATGTGCTGATGTCGATAGAAAGCGACCCGTTGCAGGCAAGCCCACAACATGAAATCATAGATCAAGTTGAAGAAATGTAGCTCTAAGGACTGACTGAGGGATGGTCGAGATGGATGACGGGTTTTTGGCAGATGAATGGTTTATTTGCAGTGACCTCTTGAACACATAACGACACAACAGATGGCTTGGTAACATTTGACCCAAAGTTAATACCCAGCTGAAGACTTTCAATGTGGTTCAATCAACTGTGAGGCAAAGGATTTCCCAACCCAGGTGAATGAAAAGTGTCGCGTTCAAGAGTGGTGATAAGGTTTCTTCTGAGACAAAGGATAACAAATAGGCTCATTTTTCTCTCTTTTCCCCCACCATTTCTGGCAAGTACCTCTTTATTTTTTACAAGCTTGAGGAGGATAACATATGCTTGATTATAAGCTCATCCTTCGGATGAGTCCAACTTAGTTTTGATTCGAACCCTAAGAAGGAGTGGTCCTTTCCTGTTTGTAATCGAACAGGTCCTTTACTGTAAAATTTTAACGAGTCTAGTATAGGAGAAACTCGGCGTTTTTCAATTTTAGAGAGTCTGAAAAAACTTAAGAAGACTCCAGGGTTGAACTTTTTCGTAAATTTGTGTCTCCCAAGCCCGAAAAAGTATAAAATAATACTTGAGAGAACCGCTTGATCTTGCGACCAAGGATTAATTTCATGATTAGTGTCTTTGACCTAAAAAGTAAAAAGCGATCAAGGACACGTCGTTTTATTTCCAGTATCGAATTTGAAACGACAAAAATCCGGCAATCTTTTCCTGTTTTTACGGTCAGAAAAGGGCTATAAGGGGACCGTCTTTTAATTCCGTTTTAACGAGTTTAAAAGAAACACTCGGCAATCTTTTCATGTTTTAGGAGTCTGAAAAGGGCTTAAAAGAGAACTCCATGGTTTCACTTTTTCGTAAGTTTTAACGAGTTCGAAAAAAATGATAAAAATGTACTCATATGGCCGACTTTCAATTTAATTTACGAGCAGGAAAAGACGGAAAGAACTCGGCATTTTCATTTGTTTTACGAGAATGAAAGATAGCAAAATAATCTCGGGATTTTCATGAGTTTAACGAGTCTTGAAAATAACTGAAATTGACTCGGGATAGGTTTCATTTTTACAAAAGCTTGAAACAGAGAAAAACTATGCTTCAAAGTAGTTTCATTTTTTACACAAGCTTGAAACAGAGAGAAAACTGTGCTTGATGCCCCTAAGCATAACTGCTAGAGCGCATGCCCCCCAGCTTCATTTCATTCAACCAGTTGTATGAAATGAAGGTTGAGTTACGAGATCATTTGAAAGACTCGACCTAAAACTGTAAGAAAATTATGCAAAAAACTGAAATAACTAACCTAAATACTTAACATTTATGAGATCTAGTCAATCTCTCGACTCAAGTAGAGGAGGATTTGTTTCTTTTTTTAATGAGCTTGACACAGGAAAAGAACTATGCTCGGATTCAGTTTCATGTTTACGCAAGCTTGAAACGAAAAACTATGCTTGTTATAAGTTCACATGCCCCCAGCATAATGACGCAAATCAAGGTACATGCCCCCCAAGCTTCATTGCATTCAACTAGTTGAATGAAATGAAGGCTTACTTTCAAGATCTTGGAAAGACTTGTGGGAGATGTTTCATTTTTTAGTGAGGTTGACACAGGAAAAGAACTATCCTCAAAACCCTTGTTTCATTTTTTAAACGAGCTTGACACAAGATAAGGAACTATGCTCGTAACTACTCTCTACAATCTACCTGACAAAAAACTCTACTCTAAAAACCTTGATTCATTTTTTAACGAGCTTGACACAAGACAAGGAACTATGCTCTAAAATCCTTGATTCATTTTTTAATGAGCTTGACACAAGACAAGGAACTATGCTCATGACTACTCTCTACAATCTACCTACTTAACCTACCCTTGTTTCATTTTTAAAGAGCTTGACACAAGACAAGGAACTATGCTCAAGACTCCTTGTTTCATTTTTTAACGAGCTTGACACAAGACAAGGAACTATGCTCCAGAAGTTCGCATGCCCCCAGGATAATGATGCAAAGCGAGGTACATGCCCCCCAGGCTTCATTGCATTCAACCAGATGGATGGAATGAAGGTTTACTTTCAATATTTAACTTGAAAAGGGAGTTGTTTCATTTTTAAGGAGGTTGACACAATAAAAGAACTATCCTCATATCTGATTCATTTTTTAACGAGGTTGACTCAATAACAGGAACTATCCTCAAAAACCTACTTTCTACAATCTACCTACATATCCTAAAATCTACCTGATTCATTTTTTAATGAGGTTGACTCAGTAAAAGAACTATCCTCATGCTAGCCTGTTTCATTTTTTAACGAGGTTGATACAGGAAAAAACTATCCTCGTACACACTGATTCATTTTTTAACGAGGTTGACACAGTAAAAGGAACTTTCCTCACACTCAATTCATTTTTTAACGAGGTTGACTCAGTAACAGGAACTGTCCTCACTACATCCAGTTTCATTTTTTAACGAGGTTGAGACGGGAACAAACTATCCTCGCTACATCCAGTTTCATTTTTTAACGAGGTTGAGACGGGAACAAACTATCCTCGCTAGATCCAGTTTCATTTTTTAACGAGGTTGAGACGGGAACAAACTATCCTCGCACTCACTGATCATGGCTTCCAACTGGAAGAAAGACATGTCAATGGACACACCTTGATCATGGCTTCCAAAAGGTCTTCATCAGAAGGAAGAATAGTTCTTTGGAAGGAACACATGTCAAGGGACTCAAAAGGGATAAGAACATCGTGTTCGAGTAATCCCATAGAGTTTTCCATGTCAATTACCGATCTAAATCAAAGGAAGATGAGCAAACAGTGAGAGGCTCACTTACATCGGTAACTAAAAACATGGGACCGGTTGCCACATAATTAACCCGTGGCAGGGTAGATACCACTTTAGAATCAGGAACATTTAGGGGTGTCATATTATTGGTAGTTGAGACAAGACTAGGGAACGAAAGCTGGTCTACAGTCACAATACTGCCATTGTGAGGGAAAGACATCACGCGAAAGAGTGTCGATACAACAGCTTTCATTGCATAAACATAGTCTCGCCCAAGGAGTAAATTGAAATCCAAGGGACCTCGAACTACCATAAGATCAATACAGACAGTTTTACCTTCCAAGGTAATAGAAAACTTAGGAAGGATCCCTAAAGGTTCACTAATGGTTCTGTTAAAAGCTTTCAGATTCTGCGTAATAGGCGCAAGCTGAGGGGAACCCAAAGCTTTCCAAACAGTTGAGGATAAAATACTAACAGAAACACCTTCATCTACCTGAGTACGATGTATGTCCCTACCACCAGCCTTGACAATGATTTGGAAAGGGATGGAGGAAGGAAGACGAGGTTCTGTCAGTCTATTCCAATCAAAGGAAAAGACCTCAGTGTTTGGAGGGGGTTCTGTAGAAACAGGTGAAATGCCCCCCGGCATAGAAGAATCTGATGTAACAAGAAGAACCTGAGTGGTATGAAGTTCACTCTCTAAAGGGAAAGTGGGATCGACCGAATGTGAAATTGAATCGACCACTTGATCAACTAACGGATCATCAACCTGAGTGACATGAGTTTCACTCTCCAATGGAAGAGTGTGATCGACTGTACTTGAAATTAGATCAATCACTCCGTCAGTTGACGGTAGGTTGGGAGAAAGTTTACGTTAACCAGTTGGAAATTCGTGCTGTGGAACAGTAAGGTTTTCCAACAATGTTGAGGCTTCATCCATGTGAGGGCAAATGTGAGTTTGATGACTCCCTTTGCATAACTTACAAGGAAACCTAACTTTACCCTTTTTCCTAGGAACCTGACTATCACTGGTTGATGGATCAATGGAAAGTTGATGAGATTTTTTTGACCATACTTCCAAGACCTTTGGAATACCAGGACAATTAACAAGGAAGTGGTCACCCTTACAAAGCCTGCAAGGGTATTTGGGTTTACAATGCATGTTGGAGGTGTCCTCAACACAACTAACACTTACAACCTTGGTTGGTTGGTTGACTTCTTTCTTATCTTGCTTCTTCTTCTTCTTCTTCTTCTTCTTCCCTTTCTTCTTCTTCTTAGCCTCCTGGTTACTAGCATCAAGGCTTTTACCAGGCGAAGAGGAAGAAATGGAGGAAGAAAAATTAGGCGAAGAAGGTAAAGGGTCAACAGAAGGTTGGTGATGTTGAGATGGTGAACTCTGTTGAGGTGAAGCATTCAATTGAGGTGGAACAATTGGAGTATTTTGGGCCAACGAAGTTGAAAATAACCATATCGGTAATCCTATTGTAAATCCAGGTAATGACAAAGTAGCCATATAAGGAGGACCAACATTTCCAAAGTAAGGAAAAGTACTAGGATTCTCGTTAGGAGGGGTTCCTAGGTTGGTAAATTCCGGAACGTTTGCCATTATATTCAACTTCAGTGAATTTTATTAACAATTTTAAAACTAAAATTAACAATTCACAATTCACACCTAACAATTAAAATTCACAATTCACACCTATGGTCTCTAAAAGTAAAAACAAACAAATTAACACGCGCTATCAAATCTAGGAGTCAAACCACACACAAGCAGTAGCCTTCCGGACCGAAAACACTAGTTGGTGATGAAATCCAACATCGCAGAATTCAGTACAGAAGTGGCGGGTGGAACAGTTACCCCGGCAACCTGCTTAATGAATAGACTGGACCAAGTTCCTCCACTTTAACCGTCTCGAGTGAAGTGAACCCCCCAGAAAATCCAAGTGAGTCTAGCCGACGTCTGCTCCAGGTACAGTGGGATCTTCCCTCCACCGTCACCTTGGGTAGAACCCTAAAGATAATAGTCACTAAGGTCACCAACAGCAACAAATATACCTGGGGGAACAGTCTACGATCCGATAGCACGCAAGGGCAGAGTAACAAGCTCAATCCCCCTGCCGGCTCCTTGACAATAATCCAAGGTTTACTGACAAGTGACCCCAGGCTCCTCGACAATGGTCAATCCGAGGTTTACCGTTTGTAGTACGTGCGTATCTGGCGTCGTTCCCAATGAAGGAGGATTGATCCCCTCACTGGTTCGGACATGATCTCGTGCTTCTCCTTTAAGAGGAGCTTTCCCAGAGCATAAATGTAACTATTGGATTTATCCTACCACAAGATGAGCTACTTGTTTGGTTTTACTGTCTTGGAGAGTTAATTACTCTCCTACTCCAAGACACTAGCCTGATCTATGTTGCTGTTTCAGAGCCCTAGAAATGTAAAAATTACTAGATGAATTTTAATTAAGCGCTGTGTTATTAAGGCTGTTATTACTCAAAGGGATAAATGGAGATGAAACCAATGGTGTTATGACCCGACTCAACTGAATGCAATCGAATATGATAATGTAATCTTTTCAATTCGATGAATCCTAACTAAAGTAAGGGGAGAGTTTCCATTCACTTCCAACAATGCAAAAAATTGATCACTAAGAGAAAATATAACAAATTCTCTAATGCACTAATTTCATCAAGAAAAACTAATGCAAATCAATTCCAAAATAGTTGTTTTTTATTTTTTATTTTTGTGTAAATTCAAATCAAAGAAAACTGATCTAAATCTACGATTGATTTTTCAGAATGTAAACTATGCAATTGTAATCTATGCACAATTCACTTGAAAAGTATGCAAATGTAATCTATGCACATTTTTCATTCATATTCTGAAAATGAGAATTCTAATTATGCAAATGTGATCTATGCAAGAGAATTCTCAAACACAAGATGATTCTAATGTAATCTAAGAACCAATCAAGTGTAAGTCGAGAAAATTGGGTGAGAGTTCCCAAGATCAAAAAATAAAAACACTCAAAGGCGATTAACACTAATACACAATTTAGCCCCCCGCCCCCCCCGGCGAATGAGGGGGAAATTTTTTTGCAAAACAAGAGCAAAAAGATGCAAAATTTTGAAAAGACTGAGACAAACCTCCAAGTAATGACCAAAGGAAATCAAATTTAGAATTTCTCAAAAAAAAGACTCAAAACGCCCAATTGATAAAAGCTTAAAGCAGGAATGCCAATGAAATTAGCCAAGATGAAAGCTTCTGACAGGTGAACAGTGGATCTGGGCAGCAAAAACAAGCTATAAACAAAATCTAATAGGAGAAAAAATAAAAAATGGAAATTTTCTAAGCTTTTGACATGGGTACGCAGGCAGCCTGTTTGCACAGGTGCGTGTTTGCTCTGTGTACAAAGCTGCAGTGCGTACAGCTACGCACTGTGCTCAACGCAGAGGCTGCGTACTTCTAGCAAAACCAAGAAAAACTAAAATCTAATTTAACCCTAAGCTATCCCACCCAAATACACAGTCAAACAGCCAAAAACCAGAAAACAAACGACTTTTCTCAAATCAAAGTTTCACACAAAGGAAAAATCATTCACATCAATGGAGTTCCCCAGCGGAGTCGCCATTTTGTCATGCGGAAAGAGTCGATAATGCGGACAAAACCGACCTCCCTAGAAGCAAAGGCTTTCTAGTGACAAACAAGACAAATAAACACTACCTTTCTCTAAACATGCATTGAGAATACAAGTAATCAGGTGATTTTAACATACCTTTAGTCCAACGCTTTGTAGTAGTCCAGCCTCGCCGATCCAGATGAGCTCCTCCTTCTCTTCGAAACCTGCATTCACTAACAAGCCAAAAGATTAAATAGCACCTGATAAACTCATAAAATAACACATATCCATCATATAGACCAAGGAGTATATGAAACAAATCATGAATAACAATCTGTTGAGAAAAATGAGTTCATTTGTATTAAGTGAAAACAAAAGAAACCATTACAACCTGAGCCTTGGTGTTGTGCAGGTCCCTCCTAGGGTCCAGCAAGAGTTTTCCTTTACTTTGATCAGCTCACCCACTTCCAAATAAGGCTAGGAAAGGATGGGAATCTCTCCTCTCAAGCTTTACAAGGGAGTCCTAATTCCAGCAGCATCTACCCTTAGGAATGTTCAACTTTCAACCTCCCCTCCTTCTGGCCCAATGCTTGTATTTATAGTGCTCTAGAGGAAGTTATTCAGGTCCACCATCAATGGGATAAGCCCCTCTTTGGATGGGATAGCTCCCCTCTTGATGGGATAAGTTCCTCTTTGATAGGGATACATGAACCATCTGGAGGCGCTCCATACACGTCAAACAAGCTTCTAGAATTCTCTAGAAATGACCACAAGTAACTTTTTTGGAGTGAAACTTGCGCCTTTTGACCTTTACAGGAGTACGTACCCTCCCCTTTACAGATAGAGCATACAAGTACGCAGGTATTGTGAACTTGGGGTGCGTACACGCAGGTAAGGCTAAGAGAAACTGCGTACCCAGAGCTATATAGATTTTTAAAGACTTTCTCTCTTTCTTGGAGTTTGACATGGAGAGCAGAGGTATGAGACTTGCCAAGGAGGATAGTATGACAGTTGATGGAGCCATACTAACTGCAAATAGTCATGGTGACAAATTTTAGTGTAACATAAGCATCTTGCCTGAGTTGTTTGAGTATTTCTTGTTGTAGTTTGCTTATGCTCTGTTGGGGTTCTAACCCAAAGCCCTAGAGTGCTTTGACTCGAAACACAAGTAGGTTCTCCTTCCCATTGAGTTCCAAGTAAAGACATTCAGGACAACCATGCAGTTGGATATAGATTTACTAGAAGGTGGAGAGTTGCACAACTCAATGATTGGATGAAATTCAACAATATGCCATCCAATACACTATTCTTGTCCAAGAAAAACGAGCTAGATGGAATGATAAATTTATTGGGAGAAAACACTTCAATCCTAGTAATTATGCCCTTCTTTTCAACTCCAAATTTAAAAACTTCAAAGGAGAGCTTATTACATGATGAATGGGACCTTATGAAGTTGAGACTGTTTTTTACAATGGATCGGTAAGAATCATGACTATTGATGATGAATTGGTTTCCTTTGTGGTTGATGGTCATCTATTAAGGTTATACCATATGCATATATCCATAGAAATATTTGTTCAAGATGTCATGCAACAGTCAGAGGTGGAGGTAGTGAGTGGGGAGCCTTCGACTCCCTCTTTTGCATCTACCTAAGTTTTCTTCCCATTTTTTATATATGTATGTAAATATATGAATATAAATATAAATGTGTGTGTGTGTGTTTGTGTGCACACATGTGTTTATGTGAAAAAATAAAAATAAACTAAAATAACTAGTCTAGCTATTAAAATCAATTTGTTGATGTAACTAGACATGAGCTTTCTTGAAACCAACTTGTTGGTAGGCTACCCCTTGTGGAATTTTGCATATGTTTGTTAATTCTTTTCTTTATAATCTTCAAATCATTGTTATTTTTCTCATGTTGGATGATGAAGGAGTCCTTAGGGCTTTCCTTTTAATAAGACATGCACCATCGACTTAAGCACATTATCTAGGGTGAAAGCTAGACACTTTCTATGATACTTAGAGATCTGCATACATCAATGGAGGATTCCCTTGTTGATAATAGTGGGGATTCCTCAATGATCCCTATTGATAATATATTGCAATAGATTCGATGGTAGCACATTTATTCATCTCTGGCGAGATGTACCAGGGCACCTTGACACTCATTAACATCAAAGGTGATTGATGTCACAATGGTTAACAACTTTCATCATTGGCTCGTAATCCAATGATTTCCTTATATGTTCGATTTCAACAAATATTTTCACATAGATAGGAACTGTTCCATATTTGGTTTGTGACGAAGAGCATTGGTTCGAGAATAGACAACAATTGTAATCGTTAGCATGGTGTGAATAAAAGGCGAATTGTATTCAAGGAAACATGGACAAATTAATTGTTTCAAAAAGAGGAGGCTATCTGGTATCCTTGGGAGGTTTTACACTAAAGGAACCCAAATTTCTTCTTCGTTAAAGAACTTCAAATGCAATATTGTCCTTTATTCTCCTTGTTTATTATTCCCTCTACAACTATTTTCTACAACCTCATCATCCTTCAATAATGGATTGATATCTTTGAGTTTTCATATTGATTCCAGTCTATTATAACAGTCAAAATTTAATCTGGTACTTGAACATAATAGGTGGTACTGAAAGACCTACAAGTAATCTTTTTGCTTCTCAACACAATTGATTCAACAATTCTTCATCTAAATCTTCAACACTAAACTAGTTATAAATAGTTGTTGGTAATTGAACTGCTCTTGAGGTAAAAGATATATATGATTCACTTTTATCTATTAATAAATAAAATGATTTATGTTTATATACAAACGAATTCCTCTCATACTTATTATCTCATATTGTTTCCTTTCCTTCTTTATATACTCCATTCATAATTCTATGTTACACACCTCTATCTATCTTTATTCTATATCGTCTTATAATCCTGTTTGCTACCTTCCCTTAGCCTAATTAATAGGTGTTAGTATGTTAAGTGTCTTATTATACCTTGTTCAAATTCATGTAATGCTTGTATTGTTCCCCATTCACAGTAATGATGGTCGGTTTTGTGTTGATTCCCATGCAATGAATCGTCGAGGTTGTCTTTAGCCTAGCATGATTCGCCACCTATAAGGTGCATACAACCAACCTCCTATTGTTCCACATGATTACCAAGTTTTACATAATGGATAATCATGGTTATCCATGCCAATGATTTTCCTTATCAGAATTGAAACCCTCACATGAAATAATCTGGCCAATTCAACCATTATAATGCCTCGTCTTGACAACCATACTCTAAATCATGGCAGCCAAGTTATTGACAAGGGAAATTATAGTAGGGTTTCATAACTTCAAGTGGCAGGGCATCAATATACAAGGGTTTTTTCTATGACATTAATAGTTGTAAACATGGTGGTTAATAGGCACGGCTAACTTTTCATTTTCTTGAATCCCTACCAAAGTATGATGCATCTCGATGATTATTCAATGGATCTTAGTGGAAAGGGATTCTTACACGATTTTAGGGGTACATTGATCAAGTCACTCTATAGTTTGAACAAAATTTTAATGGTCACATAACTTGTGTTGGTAATTTTCTTATGAGGGTGACAGAAGAGATAATGGCTCGTGTTAGTCACCTCCCTTGAATTGGATAAAAGTGTCTTATTATACCCTATTCAAATTCATATAATTCTTGTGTAATTTCCCCATTCACTATAATGAAGGTTGATTTTGTGTTGATTCCCATGCAATGAATCATCAAGCTCATCTTCAGCCTAACACAATTTACCACCTGTAAGGGGTATACAACCAACCTCCTATTGTTCCACATGATTACCAAGTTCTCCATAGTGGATAATCATGGTTAAACATTCCAATTTTTTTCCTTATCGAAATTGAAACCATCACATGAAATAAATTTCCCAATTCAACCATTATAATGCCTCATCTCAATGACCAGATTCTATTTCAGGGCAACAAAGTTATTAACGAGGGAAATTCTAGTAGGGTTTCATAACTTGAAGTGGAAAGGGAATTGATATACAAATATTTTTTGTCTGAGGGTAGTAGTTGTAAACATGGTGGCCGATAGGCACAAGCCGATGTTTCAAATTCTTGAATCCCTACTAGATTTTGATGCATGTCGACAACTTTTCAGTGGATATGAATGGCAAGGGTTTCTTGCATGATTCTAAGGGTATGATGACCAAGTCACTCTATAATTTGCACAAAATTTTAATGGCCACATCACTCGTGGTGGTATTTTGGTTATGAGGGTGACAGAAGACATAGTGGCCCAAACCAATGGCCTCCCTCGAATTAGAGAAAAATGGTTTAAAAATAAGCCATTGGATAGAAGAACCTCTAATTCATTCCTCAAGCCTCAACATTAAGATGCACATTTGGAAAAATGGGTACCAAGGACTTGGCTTATGATGAATTGGCAAAGCCATTATTGATTCTACAAAATTTCTTAACCTATGAAGGAAGGTATTCCCTTACCTTACAATATCATATTTGTATCCATCTACATATTCAGTTTGGTAAAAAGTTAAATTTTTCCTACTTTTATCGAGGAGCCTTGGAAATATGGCAAGATAAGTAAAGAAAAAAGAAAAAGAGATCTCTTACAATCTTACATCACCATGCTCTCATTAAATTGTTAATTTTGGAAGAGCTCAATGAAAATAATGAGACCTAGGATGATATTACAACTCATCATGGATTTGTACGACAACCATAGGATAATTTAGCATAACAATGCCTAGAACAGGGACCCAATGATGTTAACTGTGAAAATAATTTGACTCAATACATGTCGAAGACTGTTAACCCTCCTTAGCGTGAACTTAGAATAAGGAATGGTGATGCATCATAAGAAAATTTTCTTATGCCTAAATCACCTACTCTTCATGTCTCCCGAAATATTTCAAAGAAGCAAGGCACCCAAAAACCTACAAAGCCATCACCTGTGCCCACACCTCAAGAAACTAAATAAAACCCTATTTGCATTAACAATGATGATGGATAGACTTTGGAAGATATTTTTCGAGTGAAGAAGAAGAAGAAAATTAAACCCTCAATTTCACCAAAGAATGTTTATCCTGAACAACCTATTAAAGGAAGTGTTAAGAGAGAATCCAAGCATGATTAAACTTCCTAATCAATTTCATAGTGAATGTGTTGGTCACGTTGAGCTTGATCCTCTATCGACTAAATCCATGTTTCATTACACTCCAATCGATCCACTGGCTAAGAAGATAAAAAGAAGGAATAGAAAGATCAAGAATTTGAAAGAGGATATCATTGAACTCAAAGTGCTTCATCAATATATATACAAAGAAAATAATCAACTAGGAGCTCAAAATCATAAATTTCAAGAAGCAATTAGGATAATAAAAGGTTACTGTTATGCCCCTATAATACTAGTGATTCCCCCATTACTATTGTCATTGTATCCCTTATTGTTATTATTGTGCCCCTATTGTCCCCATATTTTTATTAGTATGCCCCATAGAAACCCACTATTGTTATTCTTGAGCCCTTATGTTATTACTGTTATGTCGGCTTGATTATATTGTGACCCCTTAGACTCCTATATATAGAAGGGAGGTTTAGTCATTTGTATCATCCAAGAATTGTTCATTTGTGTAATGTAAAGGAGGTTTCCCCCTTGAAGAAGTTGAATTCTAAGGCGTTGATCTATCTTTTCTATCTTTTTGTGAGTTGGTTTCCTAACATTTGGTATCAAAGCTTTGGATTCTAGTGTTTCGCTGCTCCAAGCAGGTCATCGTGGAATTTTTGCTATAACTTTTTTTCTGCGAAGTTTTAGAAGCTACAAGAAAAACCCATTTGAGCCGAAATTCTAAACTTCAAGTCCGAATTTCAAAGCTTGTCTCGCTATATTTGCAGAGATATGATCTGAGGAAGTTAGGGTTTTTGCAAACTCCTAAATTACATTCCAAACAAGTGACCTAGGGAAAATCATCATAACTTTTGTTTTGAGCATGAGATTGAAATTTCATAAGAATTTTCAGAAAGACGACGGCTTGTAGTTTTCGGTGTATCAGTTTCAGGTACTAAGGTCGAAACAATGACATGTGGCATGTCGCACAAGTTCGCTCTACTGAGCTAGTCTATAATCAGGTCACCATGGGATATTTGGCATAACTCTTCCTTGGAGAATCCAATCTTGATCAGACTTGTGAGGTTAGAAAGAGGAATCAAAGGGCTATCGCAAGACTCGATTTCATATATTCTAGATCCGCAGTTACAGAGATACAATAGATTTGATATTTAGCTCTTACAAAGTGAAAAAATGGTGTGTAGTTGTTTTTAAATTTTGCATAAGATTGGTTTGAAAATTTAGTTTGAAGGAATTCAAAGGGAATAGTGAAAAATTATTAGCATTAATTAATTTCCCAAAGAAAGAAAATGGAAACACCTAGTAAGCAACCTGAAAGCTCTAGCATGACTCGTGAAGAAGAGGAAGAAATGCAACATGATAGATCAAAATTACAAGACCAAGTACAACAAATTTCACTCTCACTAAAGGTAAATGAAGCCAAGATGAATGGCGTGGAAGTTAATATGAATGGAATGCAAGTTAAGATGGATGGCATGGAAGCTAAGATGAATGGCATGTACGCTAAGATGAATGGCATGGACGATAAGATGGAATAATTGAAGATAAATTTGAATAAGTTGCTACAAGAAATGGTCACTAATGGTGAAAGGGTAGTAAAGGAAACTCATGATGAGAATAAAAAAATGTTAATCATGATTTCATAGACTCTAATGTTGGATTGAATACCCACCATGTTCCAAAAATCGATATGAGGAAGTTTGATGGCAAGGATCCTGGAACATGGATACTATAGATGAAGCAACTTTTTGATCTCCATAATGTGAAAAACACACAAAAGGTACGTATTGCAACTTTATATTTGGAACCAAATCAGTTTGTATGGTATCGATGGCTTAGCTCTCATAAAAAAATTGTCACTTGGGAAATTTTTACGGAAGAAATAGCACATTATGAGGATACAAAAAGCAACACCTTTTTTAGCCAATTGATAAATCTCAAACAAAAGGGTTCAATGATGGAGCACATTGAGGACTTCCAAAAATTGAACATAAGGGTAAAAGATATTCCAGAGGAGCATATGATTGATGTGTTCATAAGGAATTTAAAGGATAATATCCAACATGAGGTTTACCTTTGGGAACCTGATTCATTGGAGAAGGCATTCAAGTTAGCAAGAAAATGGAAAGAAAAATTATGGCAACCTAGAAGCCTACCACTCACAACTATAAAGATGGAAGTGTTGTTTCCCCTATCCTTGCACAACCTACAAGGTTGACACCACAACAATTGGAAGAAAAAAGAGAAAAATGGCTTTGTTACAATTGTGATAGCAAATACACTAAAGGTCATAAGTGTGCTGAGAAAAAATTATTCTACATAGATTGTGAAGAGGAGGAAGAAAAGGAACAAGAAATGTCAAAAGAAGAGGATATAATCTAGCAACAAACACTAGATAAAGAAGAAATAAATCTGACCATATCTTGTAATGCATTGGCTGGAATTACCACTCCTCAAACTATCAAGATAGAAGGACATATCAAGAAGAAAAAGGTAATAGTGTTGATTGATTCGGGAAGTACCCATAATCTTATTCATTGTAAGATAGCAAAGGAATTGAATTGCTTCCTATATCCAGCACCAGAGTGTCAAGTGATGGTTGCAAGTGGAGGAACCATAAATTGCTCAGGAAAGTGCCATAATATCAAGCTATCCATGGGAGAATATGTATTGAATAGCCCAATGCTTTCCATTCCAATGGGTGGTGTTGATGTTGTACTAGGAGTCTAATGGCTACAATCCTTGGGTACAATAGCTTTTAATTTTTAAAAACTTTTCATGAAATTTTGTGCGGAATGAAAGGAAGTTGAATTAAGGGGTATTGCAGGGAAACCGAGAAAGACAATCAACTCTAACGGTATGACAAAACTTCTAAAAAAGGAACAATGAGGTGTAATTGCACAGTGATGTTTGCTAAAGGTTCCCACATCAAAATCATCTATTTCTCTAGATCTCCAAAAAGTTTTGGACAATCATTCCAAGGTATTTGAGACTCCCAAAGGTCTCCCACCTATTCATGATCATGACCATGCTATTCATTTGATTCCAGGAATTTTTCCTCCAAACATTAGGCCGTACATATATCCCTATGCCCAAAAGAGTTAAATTGAATGTATGGTTGCAGAAATGCTAGAGGCTGGTATAATTCAACCTAGTCAAATTTCTTTCTCTGCTCCAGTAGTATTAGTGCACAAGAAGGATGGATCATGGCGCATGTTTCCAACTTATAGGGATCTCAACAAGCCCACTATTAAAGATAAATTTTCCATTCCTATCATTGATGAATTATTGGATCAATTGCATGGATCAATTTACTTCACCAAGTTGGATCTTTGTTCAAGATATCATCAAATCAGAATGAAGACTGAAGACATTCCGAAAACAACATTTAGAACTCATGAGGGTCGTTATGAATTTTTGGTCATGCCTTTTGACCTTACCAGTGCACCTTCTACTTGTCAACATTTGATGAATTCCATTTTCAAACCCTTCCTTAGAAAATTTGTGTTAGTATTTTTTTATGATATACTAATCTACAGCAAGTCTTGGAAGGATCATGTTGAACATGTTGACAAGGTGCTCAAACTATTGGAGGAGAAACAATTATATGCAAAAAGCTACAAATGTTTCTTTGGAGTACAAGAGGTGGAATATCTGGGCCATATTGTATCTCATGAAGGTGTTAAGGTAGACCCTAGCAAAATTAAAGTTATTAAGGAATGTAAAATCCCCACATCCATAAATCATCTATGAGGATTTCTCGAGTTGACAGGGTATTATTGCAAGTTTGTTAAGAATTATGGGAGAATAGCAGCACCTCTAACAACATTATTGAAGAAAGATGCATTTTCATGGACTCTAGAAGCAACAAAGGCCTTCGAACATCTTAAAGAGGCAATGTGCCAAGCACTGGTCTTAGCTATGTCGGACTTCACAAAAACCTTTATTGTGGAATGTGATGCTTCAGGAAATGGAATTGATGTTGTTTTAATGGAAGATGAAAGACCCATTGCTTTCGAAAGTCGTCCAATCAAGGGAAAGTATTTACACAAAGCTATTTATGAGAAGGAAATGTTGGAAATACTACGTGCACTTAATAAATGGCGACCCTACCTAATGGGAAGACACTTCAAGGTAAAAACGAATCATCATAGCCTTAAATACTTTTTAGAACAAAGATTATCCTCTGAAGAGGAAAAAAATGGGTCACAAAGATGTTGGGTTATGACTTTGAAATCATCTACAAAAAAGGGAAGAAAAATGTTATGGTAGATGCACTCTCAAGAAAGGATGAGGATGTGGAAGCATTGTTGTGCGCCATTTCTATTATCCAACCAGATTGGATAAACGAAGCAAGGGAGGAATGGAAGAATGACAAAGAAGTGTGGGCACTCATTCGAAAGTTACAACAAGATCCCAGTACATCTAATACATTTAGCTGGAAAATGATTCGTTATGGTACAAAGATTGTTTGTACCTATGTAAGAATTCCCAACTCAAACAAAAGATTCTTATGGAATTGCACACTTCTCCCTCAGAGGGAACTCAGGATTTTTAAAAACTTACCACAGGGTTAAGAAGGAATTTTTTGGGATGGCCTTAAATCGGATATTCAAAATTGTGGTGGAATGTTTGGTTTTCCAACAAAATAAAGTTGAAACAATTAAGACCCCAGGTCTATTACAACCTTTATCCATTCCAAGCCAATGTTGGGAGGAGGTTTCAATGGATTTTATCACAGGTTTACCCAAGTCCGAAGGAAAGAGTGTCATCATGGTGATAGTTGACAGACTTAGCAAGTATGCACACTTTTGTGCATTATCACATCCATTTAAAGCCAGTATAGTTTCTACTGCATTTATGGAAACAATTCAAAAGCTACATGGTGATCCGGATTTAAACAGGAACGCAACAAATTACAGAGATAACCATATACACAAAGATGCAGCGGAAATAATACTTCATTTCATTAATGGAAAATACTGAAATATGCTTACAACCAGAAATGGAAATAAACCAGCTAGGGCGATGGTAGCTTATCTCTGAGAAGAGATGTGGTGGCTACATGCCTCTGAACTGTGTTACAATGAGGCTCGAAGGCCTATTTATTGTTGAGAAACAATGGAAAACCCTTAACATTCCAAAACCTAACCCTAGGAGATGAAACGCCAAACTATGGGCCCCGTTTGGGTAAATTGGTACATCAACTTCCCAGGGTCGTAACTTTGGCATACGATCTCTGTTTGACGCGTACAATAGCTCATTAGAAAGATCTACCCGAGCACTACCACTTTGGGAAGGGCCTCAAAACGGCTCCAGAAGTTCAGGACCAGAAAAACTGCTAAAAATAGTAAGTTGTGCTACAATTAAGGAAACTGAAAATGCTGAGAGAAACAATGGTGGGGGTCCAGGTGGACTTGGCAGGTGGCCACCAATATCCACTTGGATCATTCCTCCCCCCTTAGGAAGCAATGGTCCCCATTGCGTTGAGTTCCTCCATGAGATGAGGAAACTTTTGCTGAACTTGTTCCCTGGTGAGCCACTTGCCCTGCTGAAGGAGTTGGCATGCTTTGACAACTCGATACAGTTGGATATTCTGTTGGCGAGTGTTCTTGATCTGTGTGTCCATGATCCGATCAGTTGCAGCTTGTTCCATGCAATCTGGATTTAATTCTGTGGGTGTGAGCTGTTCTGCAATGTCGGATGTGTCTAGCAATGGTGGAAAGTATGGCCGAAGGCGGTCCACATTGAACACTGGGTGCAGGCCAAGGAATGGGGGAATGTTGAGCTCAAATGCATTGTCTCCCATAGTCTTAGTGATGGTGTAAGGACCATATCGGAGTGGTCTCAGTTTCCGATAGGCTCCAGTAAGGCGTTCCTTTTGCAAATGCAACCAGACTTTGTCGCCCACCTGAAACTTGTGTGGCACCCGATGTTGATCATGTCGCTGCTTGTACTTGGCATTTGATTTCTCCATAATGTCATGGACCTGCTGGTGAATATGTTGGATGCACTCAATGAAGCTAGTGGCCTTATCTATTTCGGACTGGACATGAGCTGAATTTATGTGAGTAGCTGCAAGTGGCATGGCCACATCAATGGGGCATAGTGGCTGGAATCCCAAACCCACCTGAAAAGGGCTATGGCCAGTGGAGCTGTGAAGAGATCGGTTGTAGCTATGCTAAACATAGGGGAGGCTCTCGTCCCATGTGCGTGGATGCTTTGAGTTATACATGCGCAGAATGTGCACAATCATCCTATTGACAACCTCTGTCTGGCCATCAGTTTGAGGATGGAAAGCTGTGGACTTCGTGAGTTTGGTGTCCAACATTGACCAGAGACTGGACCAAAATGTGCTGAGAAACCGACTGTCCCGATCTGAGATGATAGACTGTGGGATCCCAAAGTGCACCCACACTCGTTCAAAGAAGATTTTAGCAGTGGCTTCTGCTGTGATATTCTTCTTGCAGGCCGCCATAATGGCCATCTTCGAGAACCTGTCGACAACCACAAAAACACAGTCATTTCCATGCTTAGTGGAAGGAAGGCCTGACATGTAATCCATGGAGATGGATTCCCAAGGTCGACTAGGGGTAGGCAACGGGGTATAGAGGCCGTGCTTCTTAATGGTCGGTTTGGCAATGGCACAGGCAGTACATGATCTGATGTACTTCCCAACATCCTGTCGAAGATTCGGCCAATAGAAATAATTTTGCAGTACTGCCACTGTTTTCTCGACCCCGAAATGCCCAGCAGCCCGACTGTAGTGTGCTTCCCAAATCATCTTGGCACGCTCGCTTGAAGGAACACAAAGGTGACCTAGGTGGCATAACAAGGCATCCTGTAGGTGAAAATCTGGAACATGTCGACCCTCCAAGAGTGTCTGGTATGTGTGGCCGAACTCTGGGTCGCTTTTGTAGAGAAGTGGCCAATCAGAAGTCTCGTGCCCACAAGAGTTGAGCACGGTGGTTAACGCCATGATCAGTGGTCGACTGAGGCAATCTGCAACATTATTGGTGCTGCCCTTCTTATACTTGATATTCAAGTGGAACTGTTGCAGGTATGTAGACCACTTCTGATGGCGATCATTCTGCAATTTCCCTTGGGTCTGTATGAACTGCAGGGGTCGGTGGTCTGTGTGGATGACCGTTTCCTTCCCCAAAATGTAATGCTTCCATTGTCGGCAGGCCTGTACAATGGAATACATCTCTTTATCATAAGTGGGGTACTTCCGGACTGTGTCTGAAAGTGTTTCACTGTGATATGCCACTGGATGTCCATGTTGAGTAAGGACTGCCCCAATAGCATAGTCAGAGGCATCTGTCTCGATCTCAAATGGTTGTTGTAAATCTGGTAACACGAGCACTGGTGCCGTGCAGAGGCGATCCTTCAACTCCATGAATGTCTTCTGTTGAGATTCAGACCAAAAGAATTTTGCTTTCGCCCCTCCCTTGGTGACTCGAATCAAGGGCCAAGTAATATGAGAAAACCCCAACACGAACCTGCAGTAGAAGTTGGCAAGACCTAGAAAGCTGCGGAGCTCTGTTAGAGTGGTTGGAGATGGCCAATCCCGAATGACTTGGATCTTGGCTGGATCGACATGCACCCCCTGTTCATCAATGATGTATCCCAGATACTGAACCTGCGTCATGCCAAAAGTGCATTTCTCCAAATTGGCACATAGCTTGTGTTGCCGCAGTGTTTGGAGAACCTGTCGGATGTGGTGGAGGTGCTCTTCCCAACTTTGGCTGAAGATCAGAATGTCATCCAAGTATACTACTACAAAGGTGTTGGTGAATGGCCGCAAGATATCATCCATTAGCCTCATGAAGGTTGCAGGAGCATTCGTCAATCCGAAAGGCATAACCAACCATTCGAAAAGGCCCTCCTTGGATTTGAAGGCAGTCTTCCACACATCATAGGGTTCGATTGGTACCTGGTGATATCCTTACTTCAGATCGATCTTGCTGAAATATTTCGCCCCCTTTAGTTGGTCCAGGAGGTCATCAATCCGCGGGATCGGGTACCTATTACGGACAGTGATCTTGTTCAGCGCCCGATAGTCAATACAGAGTCTCCATGTCCCATCCTTCTTCTGTACCAACACGATCGGGCTCCCACAAGGCGATGAACTCGGACGGATGTGACCTTTCTGCAGGAGCTCCTGAATCTGCCTCTTGATTTCATTGTTCTCCAGAACAGAGCGTCGATAAATTGGTCCATTGGGTAGCGGCGCACCTGGGGTCAGATCGATGGAGTGCTTGACCTGACAGTGTAGAGGAACCCCTGCAGGGGAGGTGAAGATGTCCTCATACTCCTCCACAACCTTGTCCATCTGTAGTTGTCGTGCAGAGGGACCCCGTCTGGAGGCCGCGGCCACCGTCTTCTTCTTTCCTTGAGGGCGTATCATCAAGAAAACAAATTTCCTGGTTTTGGAAATGATCTTACTACATTGTTTTGCAGTAATCAAAGAGATGGCGGTAGGTGGTGCTACCTCTGGTATCCTGTACAACTTATTTCCCAATGTAATAATAACAGCACAGGGCCTTGATTCATACACAGCATGTCGCTTCCACAAGTATGGCTGTCCTAATAATACATCACAAACTTCAAGGGGAGCAATGTCACACAATACCTCATCCGTGAAGGGCTTGATGTTGTATGGAAGGCGACACTGCTGGCTCACTCGAAGATCTCGTCCTTGGTGAAGCCATCCAATGGTGTATGGTTGTGGATGTGCTGTGGTCGGTAAGCCCAACCGCTTCACGACCTCTGCCGAAATGAGGTTCTTTTGACTCCCGCTATCAACAATGAACTGTATTGGGGAGCCCTTTATCCACATCTAGGAGTGGAAGAGACGCTCCTCCTCCTCTGGATCTTCGGGTTCATTTTTCTGGATCTTGGCGGTAGCCACAGTGGCGTTGGGATCCGCGTCAATGATCTGCTTCCCTTTGTCATTCCCCTTAGCGGGTTCTGACTCAGAGTCGGAACATGCATCTAATTCTGAAACCTTTAGCTCTGCCACCAGTGACTGCTTGGCCCGACACTCACTTGTGTTGTGAGTGGAGCTCTTATGGAACTCACACCATTTTCCATTGTCCTTTTTCGGCTTCGCGGCGCTGTTCTTTGCTTGCAGCTTCGGTGGGTTGTCTTGGGTTGTCCCACCTTGGCTTTGTCCTTTGTTCTGTGGTTTAGGAGCACCTTTCCCCTGCTTTGGATTCGCAGATCCAAAGTCTCGCTTCTTTTGTTTAAACTTCTGCTCGACCTTGACGGCATATCGGTATGCTGCGCCGAGCGAGGAGATGTTCAGGAATTGTATTTCTTCCTGGATGTACTTGTGCAGGCAGCCACGGTATTTGAGTATCAAATGTTGCTCCGAATCCTTGATACCCAACTTTGTGCGAAGGGTATGGAAAAGATTGGTGAACTCCGGCACGTCTTGGTCCCTTCCCTGTCGCAGCGTGGTCCACTTTATGTATTCATCCTCATAGCTTCCGACAGGGTAGTACTGCTCCTTGATGGCATCCCGGAATGAATTCCAGGTGGGTGCGGCTGAAAATAGTGAGCCAGTACTTTCATCCTTCTGCTCGCAGTAGGTTTCCCACCAGTCCTTGACGTGGGGCGCTGCTTTGAGAAGAGAGAAAACAATCTTTTCCCGACTCGAAAATTCATGAACAGAAAAATAACCCTCTAGCAAATTTAACCATTTATCTACGGCATCTGCGTCTATCTGACCCTCGAATGTGGGGATTTCAAAATTAACTTGTACCTTAAAGGGTGTGGCGTTTCCAGAGTAGCTGCTGGAAGCCGATGCATCACTTCTGGGTAGCCGCTGAAGGATCTGGGCAAAGCTGTCCATCATCGCGTTCCATTGTCGCTCGAGGGCTTCTTCGAGCAAGATTTTGATGGGATCTCCTGCCCCCTCGTCTTTCTTCTCATCCGCCATGGGAGGCCGTCGGGATTTGCGAGGCTGGTCTTGCAAAGGTTCGACCAGTTCAAGCCCTAACTCCTTATATCCCGACCTTGTTGGGGACATGCAAAGAAAAACAGAGAAAAAGCAGACCGCTCTGATACCACTGATCCGGATTTAAACAGGAACGCAACAAATTACAGAGATAACCATATACACAAAGATGTAGCGGAAATAATACTTCATTTCATTAATGGAAAATACTGAAATATGCTTACAACCAGAAATGGAAATAAACCAGTTAGGGCGATGGTAGCTTATCTCTGAGAAGAGATGTGGTGGCTACATGCCTCTGAACTGTGTTACAATGAGGCTCGAAGGCCTATTTATTGTTGAGAAACAATGGAAAACCCTTAACATTCCAAAACCTAACCCTAGGAGATGAAACGCCAAACTGTGGGCCCCGTTTGGGTAAATTGGTACATCAACTTCCCGGGGTCGTAACTTTGGCATACGATCTTCGTTTGACGTGTACAATAGCTCATTAGAAAGATCTACCCGATCACATTTCTAATTCAGGACCTCAAAACGGCTCTAGAAGTTCAGGACCTGAAAAACTGCTAAAAATAGTAAGTTGTGCTACAATTAAGGAAACTGAAAATGCTGAGAGAAACAATGGTGGGGGTCCAGGTGGACTTGGCAGGTGGCCACCAATATCCACCTGGATCACATGGAAACCCAAAGATTATTGTAAGTGACAAAGATCCCATTTTCACTGGAAATTTTTAGACAAAATTATTTTCTTGTCTCGGTACTCAATTAGCTCATAGCTCATCTTATCATCCTCAATCTGATGGGCAAATTGAGATAGTAAACAAATGTTTGGAAGGATATCTTCGTTGCTTTGTATCTGATAAACAGACACAATGGGTCAAATGGTTGCCTCTGGCTAAATGATGGTATAACACTTCCTTCCATACTACAGCAAAAATGACCCCATTTATGGCACTTTATGGATATCATCCACCATCCATCACATCATATTTAAGAGAAAATTCTAAGGTTCAAGCAGTGGAACATCACATTGAGCATCAACAACAAGTTCTCCAACTCTTAAAGGATAATCTCACATTGGCACAGAATAGAATGAAACAACAGGCAAATCAACATCGCAGCGAAAGAAGTTTTGATGTAGGTGACTGGGTATTCCTATGGCTACAACCATATAAACAAATGTCCCTCAAGCAAGCTAAGAAGGATAATAAACTATCACCAAAGTATTATGGTCCGTACAAGGTGTTGCAAAAGATTGGTGCTATGGAATACAAATTGGAGCTTCCTGCAGCTTCCCGAGTGCACCCAGTTTTCCATGTTTCATGTTTAAACAAGGTTATAGGTGACAAGCTCCCAGTTCAAACAATATTGCTAGAACTTGATGAGGAAGGAAAAATCATATTGGAACCGGAAGCAGTCACAAAAACAAGAACTCGACAGCTTCGAAATCGATCAATTTCGAAGTATCTTATCAAGTGGAAGAACTTATCCATTGAAGATTCCACATGGAAGGATGAGAATTTTATATAGAAGCATCCAGAACTACTCAAGCATTGAGGAGAATGCTTTTCGGAAGGAGAGGGGCATGTTAGACCCTATAATACTTTATCCAAAATGGATCCAAAACACCCTCTAAGTCTTCTAAAGATTAAAACTATCACAAAAGAAGAACTCTTAGAAAAGGTGGAAAACACTATCAGGAGTGAAAAACACGAAGAAATGACCAAAAATAGAGCTATCAGAGGCTTGGACAGTGATGCACAGGAGTCGTCGAATCTGGACGATCAACGGTCCTGATCTGATCGGCATATCGCAATCGGCAGAAGCTATCAGAGGCTATCGAAGGCTACCACATAAATATTGCTACAGCGATCAGCGCGGTCAACGAGGACCATCGATCAAGCGCACAAATCGACGGCCTGGGTTAACTCGTGATATCACGTCAAAGAAACACAAGGGATCACTTACCAATGGCCTGGGGCTTATGCGATATGCAATTACGACAAGTCGCATCACAAAATCGCGTCGGAGTAATACAAAAGAGCGGGGCCATATGTATATGTGACTTGCGATAACCAGACCCGATGGGGTTATGGACCAAATTTAATATGTTTTGAGATCCAAAAACGGCATTTTTCTATGTATTTTCACGATTTCGTTAAATAAATGAAATGCAAAGGGTATGCGCTGATGCAATGAAACCGGACCCAAAAGGGTTTGTAAATGCTGCTGCATAATTATTTGAAGTCCGCCATAAAGCCCTTCGTCGGATTTTCAATGTTTTTAACGTAT
Organism: Pinus tabuliformis; assembly: GCA_031772625.1. Lineage (NCBI taxonomy): Eukaryota > Viridiplantae > Streptophyta > Pinopsida > Pinales > Pinaceae > Pinus > Pinus tabuliformis. Next base: position 137,882,194 of record CM062813.1, read on the forward strand.
TTTTACAAATACAAAGGAAACCACGGCACAGGGGCATTGCGACTTACGATAGCGATTATCGGCGGACCCAATAGGAGTATAGGGCGGAATTAATGATTTTTGAAGTCCGAAAAACGGCAAATTGGTGAATTTTCCCGTGTTTTACAGTATTTCCCTGTCTAAACAGAGAACGCTATTTTTGGGGATTTCAAAGGCCCGATGGTCCCTTTCGTTGCAGAATGGGTGGCCACCTCCCCTGAAGACGTTATGCCATGATATCTAATGCTCAGAAGGGGATTCGAGCGGATAGAGGCTGGGATCCAGAGAGCCCGAGAAGGGGAAACGAACAGACAGCGCTGATTGGATTTAAAGCCACAGACTGACAGAGATAGAGGGAGGCAGTACAGAGACAGAGAGTGAAAGAAAGAGTTTGTGTACTCAGAGAGGCTTAAGGGATTCAAGCAAAACTCCTACTGTTTTGTATCTGTTGTGTTGAGACTCAATTTGAGCTCACACTTTGTAAAACTCTGCTCTTGAAGACATAATAGAGAGGTCACCACTGAAGGTTGGACCAGGAGACGTAGCCCAGGAGTTTTGGGTGAACTCCATATTAAACTTGTTGTGTTATGTGTGTTTGTCTATTATGTTTCTCTAACTGCTCAACTGTCTATATTATGCGCAATCTTATCGATCCATTGTACTAAGTAATATAGGCAATTCCATGCACATGAGTCTGTAATACTTTAAAAGTAATCTAAGATCTTCATTTTCAAATCAATACTAGTGATTCCTCCATTACTATTGTCATTGTATCCCTTATTGTTATTATTGTGCCCCTATTGTCCCCATATTATTATTAGTATGCCCCATAGAAACCCACTATTGTTATTTTTGTGCCCTTATGTTATTACTGTTATGTCGGCTTGATTATATTGTGACCCCTTAGACTCCTATATATAGAAGGGAGGTTTAGTCACTTGTATCATCCAAGAATTGTTCATTTGTGTAATGTAAAGGATGTTGCCCCCTCAAAGAGGTTGAATTCTAAGGTGTTGATCTATCTTTTCTATCTTTTTGTGAGCTGGTATCCTAACAGTTACAGAATAGGCTTTTGGAATCCGTTCCATCTACATCCCAGGGGAGGCAAACAGAGAGAGTGACTAGGACTGGAGGAGGCCTAAACATTCTCATAAATGTTGCAGGGCTCTCCTAAGGAGATTGTGGGTTGATAAGTAGCTTTGGCAGAGTCTGATTTTGTAATTTGTGTGTATGCATTCCATGAAGACACCCAAGAGGAATGGCGTGGGGGAGATGTTGGCCCTTAGCATTGTCATCTCCAATCGTTGTTTTCTTATCGTATCCCTTTGCTTATTTTACTTTTGTTGCTCCAAAAACCCATAATATTGACCCCAAACATCTATAGTTAGTATGATGAGGTATTTCTTACTTAATTTATTGAAATCTTGTGTTTTTAACTAGATATAAGTGTATTTTTGAGGTTATGTTTCTAATGATGGAAATGTAGTTCACTTCTAGTACCAACACAAGGATTATGGTACCAAGGGAACCATGTTGTCATTGTTCATCACATGCATGGCCATACGCGTAAGTATCTGACTCATAGGTTTGGACGAGAACATGGAAGCATGGAATTATTCCTCTTAGTGTGTGTTTAAACCCTTTCAAGCAACCCTAAAGTCAAATCAAAGCACCATTGGTTCCGTATTGCATGGACTGGTATTATAGCAACAACAACAAAAACCCTATTTTGGTTTATTGACTAGCGCACATCGAGGATCTAGTCGATCTCACCACACCAATGAAGAGATTGGAAAAGGTTACAGAGGTGGGAGAAGATCTCTTGTTTAGTATTATTGCTAATTTGAGGAGCCTTATTCCTATAGAAAAGGATTAGAGCTTATCTTTGTATTATGGCTTCTCACACGAAAAATATGAATGTGATGCTTATAAATAGAACGAAACATTGTAATGCTAGGTTATCTATTCAGTATTCAAATTTAGATCTTGTTCTCAAGCTCCGAATAATCTGTTTGTAAGCCATGCCTTAGCAACGCATGTTGTAATTCGATTGCGATTAATAGAGTATTGCTTCAATCTGGGCTTTTGCGATGTTTTCATGTCTTCCTCTGATAATAACCTAGCCATGTGCTAACTATGGGAGGGCCCCTCATAGTCGTGTAGCTAATTTGTAATGCATTGATTTTATTTGTGCTCTATAGTTTCTTTTTGCGCATGCATTGTTTCTTAAAGCATTTTAATGGTTGATGAATTGGTAGCAATCGTGACTAATGTGTAGAATATGTATAGAGTAACTAGTGTGAAAGAAGATAACTACCCTAGCATAGATCTAATCTAATTTTACTTGCTTTATAACTGTGATGCGTAGTATCTTATCACTCTATATTTGATCTGAAATTTCATTTATATTTCGAAGTTTGAATAACTAATATGTTCTCCGAAAATTTTTTGACAGTTGCAGTAAGGTATAGCGATCAGTAGCCTCGTTTTCTTCCATTTTAACTTGATTATTTTCCTTTGACTCGAGAATTGGGGAAATATGCTCTATCTCACTCTTTGACAAGAAACATCATCCTGATAGGACTCTTATGAGTTTATGAACGATTATTATCTCTCATACTTAGTTTGTATAAGTCAATATAAGTTCCTGTGATTGACTCGACCTCCTTAGCTTACAATTTCTGAGACTGATTGATCAATATACAAGTTTGGCTTTCGATTTGCATGAGCATATGGTCTATGTTTACATATATATTGATTAAAATACTGATGGATCAATATACAAGTTTGGCTTTCGATTTGCATGAGCATATGGTCTATGTTTACATATATATTGATTAAAATTTGATTCATAGTGTATGAATACACCCAACATTGATTAATGATACAAACACAACTTAACTCTCGTTATGATAGCTATGGTTTGAACCATTCTCGTACAGTTGTTATGTAAAACATATGTATATATCAATTTCGGCTCAATAAATATACAATATTGGTGTGTGTGATTATTTTTTCTTAAATACAGTAGTTTTCCATGGTGTATATACTTTGTTAATGTTCCTTGATTCAAGATGATTCAGACTAATCAGAAGGTTACATTAGGATCACTGCCCAAACAAAAACTAGTACACCTTAGGAAATAGTTTTAGTCCTGATTTTAGTTAGACACTTTGATTTATGATTTAATGCCTTGTTGTTTGATTACTGATATTTCATTTTTTGGGAGCTGAGAACTAGAACTAGAATAATTTATCCTTTAAGTCCAACCTATAATTGACTACATGAACATTGTATTGAAGCAGCAAAATATTGTATTCCCGAGCCAAGTTTACAGATTTAGGATAAAGACTAACTAGACAGATTTTAGACCTCTGCATATTCTATTTCAGTTTTTGTAGTTTGTTTTATATCTTTCCAGTAGATACAAGTTTCAATTCTTCTTTTTGGGTTAGATTAGAAGGTGATTATTTTAATTGTTTTGGGAAGTAGAATAGCTTTTATATTCCTTGCACATATGGTGTTTACAACTCATAAGCTTACGTTCTAGATTGACTTGTGAAGGGTTTTAATTGTGACATTAAAATAACCCAACAAGGTGTGCATAAAATTTTCCATAAACAAAGTAGTGCACAATTTATCTAAGCTTAAGGATTCCTAACCAGCACCAAAATTGATTTGTCCATGAACACATTTTCCAATGTAAATTTTATGCACTAAATCCTAAAAAAAAAAAAAAAAAAAAATTAATGCATATTAATGAAAATATTACTATGTTGATAATGCTAACCTAATCTCGAAATGAAAACATGATATTATCTTGAAAATGTGTAGGAAAATGGATAAAATCATTATTTTACCACTCACACATGTTCCTAACACGTATGTCTATTTTGGAATAAGGCTTCCAGAATTTAATTTAATTATCATTAATTATTAGGTGGATAGTAGGGATTTAACATTAACAAAATATTTTATAATATTGATAGTAATATACACAAATCAAAATTTGAGATTTATCTCTATAGTAGTTATGCCCATTTTGTCCTTTTATCTTGGATTTTATCAATTCCTTTCTAATAGCTTGACAATTTGGTATTCCCATTTTGTAAGGCAAAAAGTTAGATACAATTGACTAAGAAAAATTGAAAAATTAAAATATAGAAGGAATTAAGTAGAAAAATAAATAATTGTGAATGCTACTACAAGGATTATAGGTTGTATGTAATCAATGGAATATTTTAATGGTGTGGTTTAAAATTTATTAAAAAAAAATACATAATATTTTTAGGGATATGAGTGGAATATGGATTTTGTCTTTAACTGATATATATTATTATTTTAAAGAGTGTAACAATATTTTCGATAAATATATTAATATTAATATTGGTTGAGAATGTAGAGTTAAAAATAATAACCATCTAAAATTGGAATTATAAGTTTTTCTTTTTTTTTTCAGCTCAAAGATCTATATTAATATATAAAATATTTGCAATGCATGAAAATTATTGGGATCCCAAATTATCTTAGTTTGCCTAGAGGAAAATAGATGGGATATAAGTTGACTTACTTCAAAATTAGAAGAAAAATATTTTTTTGGCATTTTTCTATATTACAAAAAGGAGACTTGATAGCCATTGTCAAAATAACAGCGGGAACATGTAAAGACATACATTATAAAATTGTAAATAGAGCTTGAATATTATTATCCGCGTACACAACTACAAAATTAAAGTAGATTGCCAGGTGCAAGCTGAGCTCAGTTTCGTGGAGGTAGTGGATCTCTTCGTAAGATAGTAGCCTCGATGTGCTCCATGCACTCATCCATGAGTTGATATGACAAATGTAATTCGTTCATGCAAAGGAGGAGTTCATCTCGGATTTCATTTTGATCAAAATGGACCTTTACCAACAAACTCTTAGTATGCCAATAGAGGTCATGAGTGTGTAAATACTGAGTCTGCTAGAATCAAGGACTCCCCAAGTTAGGGATCCATTTTGAAACCAAAGCCATGACCTTGGTGTATGAAAAAATTTCCCTTTTTTTCTGTGAATTCTTGCTCGAAAACAGAAATTTCCTGTTGAATTCCCTGTGGGGTGCATTCCCTAAACCTATCGGTAGATACATCGGCTTAGGCTTGAACTTGGGCATTGTTGTAGGCTCCATAACCTCCAACATCTCATCTTGAACGAGCTTATTGGTGGGACATGATGGATATAATAGAGAGTAGACAAGATAGGTGTGGGATAAGGAGGGAGAGATTGTTGAGTGAGAGAGAGGAGACTCAGAAGGAGAATTACCACACGAAGACTCAACGAGACAAAATCAATGTAAAAGAGGACTAGTTAATAGGATAAAGAGGGACCCCCCTAATAGAATTAACCTTCACCAATTATAGTAGAAAGAAAATCCAACAAAGTTGAGAGAAAAACACCATGCACATGTATTATATACATGTTGTGTGTCGCATCCCATGAATATGTCTAAGGAAGGAGGTTGATGAGAGAAAATATGGAGAGCCCAATACTGGAGTCCCTAACGCTTTGGAAGTTCCCACTGAGCACTATTGGTGACCCCTACCAGAGGACAACCTTATGCTCATGCAAATAAAACCACTAATAAATGAGAGAAACAACCCCCGCTAGGAGGATAACCTTGCACTCAAGAATAAGAATGAGGGAAGGGGCTGAGCTAGGAGGACTTGGTCCTTCATATTACAAAGCTTAGGCCAAACGGTTGGAAATTTCCTTGACACACAAAAGGATACCAGGTTGGAACTGGAACCTGCTAATATCAACAGCAAAAAATAATGAACCTAACCTCCTCATACCAAATTGATATATAAAAGTAACTCTAATTACTTTGGGAATTCCAACGATGTCAATGGTGACCTCCATAGCTAGTGATGTATTCATTATTGAGTAAATTTGAGTGTGCGCATAAATTTTTTGATGAGATATTTGAATGAGGAGAATAAATGTGTGTTAGTTCATGGTGATGCAAGTGATGTGGGAGGGCATTCAGTGCCATGCCATCTCTTGAATTCTCATGGGGTGGCAGCTAGAAGCTAGCCCCTCCTTATGAGACACCCCCATCAGGGATGAAACCACAGGGTTATGTTCCAAATAAAAGTGTGTGTACACACACACAGAAATATATCACAATGGATATGTATAGGGAAGAATGTTGAAAATAAGTGTGGTAAATAGATTTATGGGTGACAACAAATTTTCTTGTTTAGAGTTGTTAGGGAATGGTCAAATGGAAATGCATCAGTAAGGTATCATTGGGAAATGCATGCTTCTTAAGGAAATTGGATGTCATTAATCTTAGATAAATATCAAACAACTGTATACTTCACCCTTTGTTTGATTTTGATTTAATGGTTTTGAAATGTTAGGGATGTTTTAATTTTTCAATTATTAATGTTTTCATTTCATATATATTGTTTCTTGAGGGTGACAAATTCAAAAAGAGGTAATGCAGGGTTAAAACAATGTTCAATGAGAGAAGATAATAAGGATATGCATAAGATGGATTGAAATATTAAATGGTCAACCTTGCTCTAAGGATGTCACCTCTTGAAGAGGGGAAAATGGTGAGAGAAATACAACCAGTCGATTAATTTGAAACAAATAGTGCCACCAACTAGTGTTCTTTGTAAGCTCTAACATGATAAATGGGAAAATTACATCTTCGTTTAATAATTACCTTAAGGTCATTTTCTATATTCACTAGTTGTTATCTTATAGGAGTAAGATTGGTTTTATTACGATCATTATTCTAGAAAAAATAATGTAATTACTTGGATTATTGTATTTATGTTTTGAGTTGCCATTTTATAGAGCATTAGGTTGTGGATAGGCATCGAGTAGTGCATGAGAAGAATCAAGATGTACAAAGTTCCCCTTATGCATAATAGTATATACCTAGAGGCCTTGCTATAAATGTTAGAAGAGACCATTAGATATGAAGCATTATATATAATGTGACAAACTAGACGAGGTAACCTATTGAAAGAAAGAAAATGCTAATTATTTAGTGTAGATTTGGAGAAATTAAAAGTGATCAAATTGAGAAAATATAAGTACAATTCAAAATTGGAAGAAGTAATTATATACCTAAACTACCCTCGAAAGGTTGTAAACTTGTTATTAGAATGGAAAGGTAGAAAAGTTAGAAAGAGACAAACATTTTAAGAAATGAAGGAAAGTTTCTATGGTTTCCACCTAATGTTAGTAGTATTTATTTGATAGAGTTATCTAAGGAGAAATTTACAAATTTTCTAATGATGGTAATGAATGGTTATCATTGTAACCATGACCAGCCTAGAATGAGTAGACGAACATAAAATATTAATAATTAGATACTTAAGTGAGTGAGTGGAAGTTTCACAAAAAAGTATAAAAATTCAATGAGAAGTAATCACTTATCCTATAACATGGGCGGGGTATTTTGTATTTATGAATATTCCATATTAAATAACTTAGCACTATTGTGGAATCACATATTTTTGTATAAAACATGATAAGGATTACTATAAGATTTAAATAAGGATTATGCATAGTCCTAGATGGTCCAAATTGGTGATATCTAAGTAGGGTGATCACTTGCAATCACAAGAATATGGAATTTTCTAGGACTGAAAATGTATTTTGAAACTCAAATGACTCCCTTGAGGTGCATACCTAATTAATAGCATGGAAGTGCTATTGGAACTATGGAATGTAGTAAATCCTAGAGAAAATTTATGTACAATAATAAAGGGGTCATTTTCTCAAATGGAAAGCTCTCTTAAAGATATTAAGTAAATTGAGTAACATGAATGATGATTAGAGATGATTGGTGAGGGTCATAGTAATGGCCTGTGTAATTATAAGGTGTCAAAGGTATGGAATTGTGAACTGAAAACATTTACAAGTGGCTAAGGGTATACTAGGAGAAAGGCTTAAATTATTAAGAATAACCATGAAGTGTAAGAAGAAATTTTGTGGAATTCTATAACAAGATCTTGAGAAGGATTGTGCACCAATTGACAAAAGAAATTAGAATAAACTAATAGAGGGTGTAACTGATTTAAGTGGTCTCATTGGTTTATGAGTGGATTGATGATATACTAAGACTTCATATATGTGAGCTTATAAAGTATGTGTCATTAGAATTAAGAGAAATTACTACCAAGAACACCAAAGCATATAAAACCTTTTTATGGATAATAATGGTAGCAATGGTTCCAAGAGCTTCAAATTCTACACCAAAGATAGTATTTGACAACCCAACAATGAAGGGGAAGAATCCCTAGTCCAATTTAAAGAAAGGTACATATGCGAAAAAAATATCAAGTGATATTTAGCTAGCAACTTGAAGAGATGAACCAATCTTTCCAAGAGTGAACGATGACAATTAATAGGTGATGGATAAATCATTGGGGCTTAACCATCCCTTAGGGAAAATGGATTAAGCATGACCATAAAAAATCTTAGACATTTATGACTTATTGTTTACATGTTATTAGGTATAATGGCCTTAGAAAGAATAACAAAAGATGAAAAGTGATGAAAAAATCATGTGATTTAATTTTTATGTTGATGATTTAAGGAATGATGGTAAAGTTAGTAATAGCTTAATGATGAATTTTACCAACTTTACCTAAGCAAGAAAGAATGCACGGCTAAATAATAAAGCTCAAGTTGGTTACGCTTACTTCGAAAGCTAATGGTGAACTTAAATAAGGCAAATATATGAAAACTTGAGCATATCGATAATGTGACTTATCTAATTCTTATTGAAAGAAAAGGAAATGATCATTAGGAAATAATCTGTATGTTGATGAGAACTTGACATTCATAATATTGATGATCCCAGAGGTATGTTTAATGATGTTATTACATTAAATGTAATAGTTGATCTTAATTGTTTATGTAAGCTAATGAATTTGATTTTTTTTAATGAACCATGACAAGAAAACTTAGGATGTTTTGTTGCTCTCCATGTGGTATGTGTTGAGATGATTATCATCTTTATGGTGTTATGCTATGAGGTTGTGTTAACATGTGGATTCATTTATTATGTTGATGTAATGTTATGTCTGTGAAATATGTTCATGCTATGCTATTATGGTATTCCATGATGTAATGGCATGTGGTAGTTGCATGTAGTTTTTATGATGGGATGTATAATGATGGCATGCATGAGCATGCAATGCCTTGTTACTCACTATGTTGTAGTTCTCATGATGACATGCGAGAGTTAACATGTAGATTATTTTCTATGAGATAATGATGTTATGATTATGTTGTACTACGAAACAACCCCCTCATTTATGAATAACAATAACTAAGGATAGAGATATAAATGGGGACCCTTTTTAAATTTTTTGTAAGTTTTAACCCTGTACAGAAATTACCTGCATACGAATTCTTAAACAAAGAAAATAAACAATGCGAGAGCATAACCCATAAAACACATATGCACAGAGATTTTTCCCTGGATCCCAAAACCGGGACTACCAGCTTGATTTTTCATTATGTTCCTTTCAATGTTACAATACATATTTATACATGCCGAAGCATCCAATACCATGGACCGAAAAACCATCGCGTCCAATACCATGTGCGAAAATCATGCACAAAACCATAGGTAGGTTCGCCCAACCTAATATAGGGTCCAAAAAAAATTTTCCCGGGGCGCTGCCCCGGACCCCATAGAGGGGGGCTACCGCCCCCCTCTAACCCCCCGTTTAACTACGTAGGTTAGTCGTGGAAAGAATATAAAACAACCCAACAATCTCCCACTTGTTGTTTTCTTTCCACAGGAGAGCTTAGTCATTTTTCCAGCCCTGAAACACCGATTGTTTCTCTACACCAAGAGAACTTCTCAGAGCTCACAGATTTTGTCAATGCATCTGCAGTATTCTTCAAAGTGTCCACCTTTACCAGCAACACCTTTTTGTCTTCTATCATATCCCTCACAAAGTGATACTGAACATCAATGTGCTTTGTCTTTGAATGATAAGCAGGGTTCTTTGCCAAGAAAATTGCACTTTGGCTGTCACAGTCTATTCTTATAGCTCCCTGTATTAACCCCATACTTGAACACAATCTCTGCAACCAAACTGCTTCCTTGCTTGCATGAGTGGCTGCCATGTATTTTGCCTCTGTAGTTGATAGTGCCACTACAGATTGTTTCTTACTCATCCAACTGACTGCACCTCCAAATAGGTTAAACACATACCCACTTGTAGATCTTCTCTGATCCAGATCTCCAGCCCAGTCTGCATCAACAAAACCATGAATATCCAACACTCTGTCCAATCCTGGTCTTCCTTGGTAGCACAAACCATAATCACTAGTGCCACGCAAATACCTGAAAACCCGCTTCACTGTTGTCCAGTGCTCCTTCCCAGGTTTTGACATAAACCTGCTCAATACTCCCACTGCATGTGCAATGTTTGGTCTAGTACAGACCATTGCATACATCAGGCTACCGACTGCACTTGCATATGGAACACGGGACATGTCCTCTTCCTCTTCTTGTGTCTTGGGACACTGTTCAGCAGATAACCTCACACCTACAGGAATAGAAACCTTCACCGGTTTACTATCCTGCATATTAAACCTCTGCAGTATTGTCTCGACATACTTCCTCTGGTTTAACCAGAGCTTCCTCTTTGCCCGATCTCTTTTAATTTCCATGCCCAAAATATAGTTTGCAGCACCAAGATCTTTCATGTCAAATTTGGAGGACAATTGGGTCTTCAAATCCTGGATAATTTCTTTGTCATTTCCAACCAGCAACATATCATCCACATACAAGACCAGATAAATAACACAGTCACCAATTAATTTAAAATACACACAATGATCTGCTTTGCTTCTGGTGAAGCCAAGTCCCCGTATAAATGTATCAAATTTCTGATACCACATCCTTGGTGACTGTTTTAACCCATACAGAGACTTCTTTAACTTGCATACCAGTTCTTTCTTACCCTTCACCGCAAAGCCTTCAGGTTGCCTCATGTAGATTTCCTCTTCCAAATCCCCGTGAAGAAATGTTGTCTTCACATCCATCTGTTCTACCTCAAAATCAAAAGTAGCAGCAACAGATAAAAGTAATCTAATAGAAGCTACCTTGGCAACAGGAGAAAAAATATCACCAAAATCAATTCCCACACCTAGGAATAACCTTTTGCTACCAACCGAGCTTTGTATTTCTCCACCTTTCCTTATGCATTAGTCTTCTTCTTGAACACCCATTTGCTGCCAATGGGTTTCCTTCCAGCCGGCAACTCTACCAGATCCCAAGCCTCATTTTTGTGCAAAGATGCCATTTCATCAACCATGGCCTCTTTCCAGAGTTTTCCATCCTCTGAATCCACTGCTTCCTTCACAGTTCTGGGATCATCATCAGTAACAGACAAAGCAAAATTTGAACTGAAAGCAGATGGACTATACCTTTCTGGCTGCCTTCTTTCTCGACCTGATCTTCTCACAGTCGGAGTTTGTGGCTCTTCATCTTCTGATTCCTCCTCTACTGCAGAGTCTGATTCTTCCTCCTTTGGCTCAAACTCTATCTTCTCAGGTTCCTTTGGTTGGACTTCAGATTGAATAACATCTTTTACCTCTCTGAACACCACATCTCGGCTGTACACAACCTTCCGTGTGACTGGGTTCCAAAGCTTATAACCCTTTAAACCATCCTTATACCCAATAAAGATGCACTTTTCAGATTTACTATCCAACTTGGTTCGTTTCTCCTTTGGAACATGTATATATGCATCACATCCAAATACCCTCAGATGTGAAAGAGAGGGTTTCTTACCAGTCCATACTTCTTGTGGAGTCTTATCCTCCAACGCTGATGAGGGTGATCTGTTGATCAGGTAACGTGCAGTATCCACTGCCTCTGCCCAGAATTCCTGTCCTAACCCGGCACCACTGAGCATGCTTCTTGCCCTTTCCATCAACGTCTTGTTCATTCTTTCTGCGACTCCATTTTGCTGAGGTGTATATGGAGTAGTCTTCTGCCGTGCTATACCACACTTCTTACAAAATTCTTCAAATTCCTTGCTGCAAAATTCTCCACCATTATCTGTCCTCAGCACCTTTATCTTCTTCTCTGTCTGATTTTCCACCAGAGCCTTAAATTCTTTAAACCTGTCAAAGACTTCAGATTTCTTCTTAAGGAAATATATCCATGTATTCCTTGAGAAGTCATCTATGAATGATACATAGTACACAGACTTACCCAGTGATGGAACCTTCACAGGTCCAAACACATCACTGTGCACAAGCTCTAATATCTGTTTCGTCCTCTTACCACCAGAGGGGAAACTCACTTGATTCTGCTTCCCATACACACAATTTTCACAGAAATCAAAATCCAGAGAGCTATCATTCATACCTTCTACCATACCTTTACCATGAAGTATTCGAAGGCCCTTCTCTCCAATATGTCCAAGCCTTTGATGCCACAACATGGTCTTCTCTCCAGAGACCACTAGATTTTCTACTCCATTTTCAGGAACCATAGAACTATTGCACCCATCAACAACAGTGCTACCTTGCAGCTTGTACAGAGTTCCAATCCGAACTCCCCGCATCAATATCAGTGCTCCTCGAACCATCTTGTAGGTATCTTTCTCGAACACCGTCTTTACACCTGCATCATCCAACTGTCTTACAGAAATCAGATTTCTGGCCAATGCAGGAATATGTAGAACACCCGGAAGTGTTCTAACCCTTCCACCTTGCAACTTCAACTTTACTTTTCCCCGACCAATGATTCTAGCCTTCCTATCATCTCCTAAGAAGACATCACCACCATCGTATTTCTCATACTCGCAGAGCCACTCTCTATGGGGAGTGAAGTGAAAGGATGCACCTGAGTCAATCAACCATGCCTCATGATCTACATGTGTACTTGAAGAAGCCAAGTACACATCCCCACCTTCATCTGAGGTGGTTTTCGCCTCTGCAGAAGGAGCATCATCAGATCCCTTTCCTTTATCAGGAGCTTTAGATTTACAATCCCTTCTGAAGTGCCCTTCCTTTCCGCATTCCCAGCACACCACCTTTGTAGGTTTTCCTGGAGATTTAGATCTCCCACTCGATGACTTATTTTTGTTTCTGTTCTGGGACCGTCCTCGTACAGACAAGGCATCGCCATTCTGGTTGTCCATATTCTTCCGTCTCATCTCCTCCGTCAGCAAGGCTGAGACTATTTCATCAAACTGCAAAGCAGTTGCATTGCTACCTATTGCAATAACCAGACTATCCCACGAATCTGGTAGAGAACACAATAGATTGATGCACTTATCTTCATCTGAAATTTTAATATCAACAGATAATAATTGACTTACCACAGTATTAAACGCATTCAGATGCTCTGTCACCGAGTCTCCATCTTTCATCCTCAGGTTATACAGATTTTTCCGCAGGAACAGTTTATTCACCAGAGACTTAGATTGGTACAAAGTCCCTAACTTGACCCACAAAGCCTTTGCCGTAGCTTCCCCTGATACATTCAGTAATACTGAATCTGAGACACACAATCGTATTGTGCTCTTTGCCTTCCGATCCAATTTCTTCCATTCTTCATCGGTCACTCCCGATGGTTTAGTACCCGGATCTACCGCGATCCACTGATCTTTATCGACCAACAGATCCTCCATCTTGAGTTTCCACAACTCAAAACTCTGACCATTGAACTTCTCAATCTCGATCTTTCCACTGCTCGCCATCTTCTTTCACCACCAGAATCGATCTCGCAGATCTCCCACTGAACAGGGTCTACCACAGGCCCGAGCGAAACCCCTCAGCAACAAAGGCGTCCCCTTGAAGCCAAAACAGCTCTGATACCAAATGTAGGTTTTAACCCTGTACAGAAATTACCTGCATACGAATTCTTAAACAAAGAAAATAAACAATGCGAGAGCATAACCCATAAAACACATATGCACAGAGATTTTTCCCTGGATCCCAAAACCGGGACTACCAGCTTGATTTTTCATTATGTTCCTTTCAATGTTACAATACATATTTATACATGCCGAAGCATCCAATACCATGGACCGAAAAACCATCGCGTCCAATACCATGTGCGAAAATCATGCACAAAACCATAGGTAGGTTCGCCCAACCTAATATAGGGTCCAAAAAAAAAATTCCCGGGGCGCCGCCCGCCCCCCTCAAACCCCCCGGACAGGGGGGGCTGCCGCCCCCCCTGTGACCCCCCCGCTGCGCAATCGGCGCAACGAAGGGGGGCTTCCGCCCCCCGTTTAACTACGTAGGTTAGTCGTGGAAAGAATATAACACAACCCAACATTTTTAGGCTTAGGATAATAATGCCTAAATCTAAGAAAATACCTAGAAAACCTTGCAAAACGACCTAAGGATTAAATCCTCATCGCAAATCGCACTTTCCCATGTGACTGTCATAAAACACCTCTCAAAAATTGCGATGTGCGATCAAATCTCCCGCTGCAATATCCCGATCAAAAGCACCTTGTCATTTCGCAAATCACACTTCGCAAACCGTACTTCGCAAGTAATTCAACTATGCCTTTACAATGTCCATTAGCGATTTGAGAAATGTGATATTTCGATATTCGCAATTGCATTTCGCTTTATAGATCTAGTAATGCTATATTGCATTCATTTAAAGATTGTGACGTGCGATTAAGAGCGGTAAAGGATGTGAAATAATTACATTTTAATATCAAAACGAACAAATTGACAGGTTAATAAATATTTAGCGGCCCGAGGAAAGATAATCATTTTCTGAGTTATGGGTATTTAACATCGAGTATCTCATTAAACCTTTCTCATGATCCAAAGTCACTTCAGAGAAGCTTTCAGTCTTAATTACCCGATACGTCTGCGCTGATATATCTTGTCTATTTCAGGCAAGCTACAAAAGACATGTCACTAAGGAAGGTGATGCAAAAACAAAGCAAGTAGAGCATCGTTGAATCTGAGTTTACAGAGATGGCTCCTATTTTCTTTGATACAGTTTGCGACACTGTCGGAGCCACAACAGCTTGGGAGGTCATATACGATAGGCTTGAGGACGAACGTCCTAAAATCACTGTCACGAGAGAAATGGCTGACTCAACAAGGCCTTTGGGACTTCAATTCAGGGATGCTTCCTATTCTTTCCTTAATAGGATAGGAGCAAGAGCTAAAATATTCCCATACATGGATATGATCAGGTGGGTGATTGAAAACCTCATCATTGAAGATAGGCAATTCAAGAATTCAAGAATGGAGCTCATAGGTTCGTTTAGAGCATAGGACTTGAAGAAAATGTACCACATACCTAACCCTCAGGATAGTATGACAAGACATTTGTGGCCAACTTCGCAAAGAAGAACCCGGACACCTTAAAGTTGATTCAAGGTTGGAGAGTACTGGACAACAAATTCAAATATGAAAAATTGGGTATGTATGCTATAACCTCTTTGGAAAACCCCTACAACTATGCAGTAGCTATGTTATGTAGATTATATGGGTTACCCAATAATACTAAGTTTTCCATAGAATGGATCCCTCTTATTGATGTCTATGTTAATTCCCACATCATGAATTGGGCCTCCATCCTATCCGATAACCTAACCACCATTATTACCGAATATGGATAGAAGAGAGCCTCCTCTCCAAACAACCTTCCTCCATTCTATTTTAGTGCCTACATTATGGACGCCACCTATTTTTGCACGACATTTCCGACCATGGGTTGGAAATGGACCTTACAAGACCCCTACCTAATCCATCTCAATCATAAGAAAATATGGGAATCACATTGTATACCCCACTTCTATAAAATATGTCATGTTGTTGTTTTTCCCCTGCATCAAATAATTTTCAATAAGAAAGCCCCCAGGTTTTCCCAAGAAGCCGCAATAGACCTGCTAGCTGTCGGCAAATATTTTATTGAAGAATGGTTCACCTACATTAGGGTCTTTGGTAGCACAGCAGACCCACATGTCCTTCCTTTATATGTTTCTGATAAATTATTCGCAAGATAGATTGCCTACCATACCGTAGGAAAAGGCCTAACTAAAGTTCTCAAAGACAGCAAGAAGCTATTATGGCCCTCTTTTCCTGTCAAGTGTGGTTCTTTTGCTTTAGCAAATTTTTTTCATGCTACTAAGGAGTCAGCAAACATGGAAGCCCTCAGGCTTCATTAATTGTTGAGAAGGAAATTTGATCCAGACAAGGTGGCATATAACATCACTATTGTAGTAAATCTCAAGCCATACAACCATGATGATAATGATTTTGAAGACTTATTACAATCGACTGAATCCTTCGAACAAGTCTTCGAATGGGCTCAAGCGAACCTAAGTGCTAAAGGTTTTGATAAATTTAGAGAATTCAGAAATGAAAGGCTCGAAGTAATCCCAATGCACTTATTAAAAATTGGAGATAAGCCCACACCCTGTGTGACTGTTAATAGTGAAGGACCTAGTTCTCAGGTAGATTCTCATATAAATATTGATGAAACACCAGATACAGGGAAGGCCAGAGACACAGATAATATAACTGAGTCCAGCAGGAAGTCAGCTGAGAAACAAGTTATGATCACCCCAACTACAAAAATCAGTTCAGAGGTCAAAGGTATGGAGCAGGAATGGGATCAGTTTAATCAAAAACTGCAAGACACTCCCAAACCGACAAATACCCAAGAAACAGTGGAGTGTAAAACTCATCTTCATGTTTAGGAGAATACAGAGCCCAAGTCTTTGGATGAGCAGTCCAATCCTATGGATGAGCAGGAAACAACATCCCAGTAGAATGATATTATCCCTGCTCTGCCCACATCAAAGATTGTCTTGAAGGTGAACGAAATTCTGCCAGTTGATGTGTTCTACAACCCGCTCCACAAGGTTGTGGTTAGAAGACAAGGAAAAGGAAAAGGGTAGCAACACCTGAGCTCCCACCTGGAAATGAGCCCAGCTGAGAACTTGACTAGATTGTCACAGTTAATGGGAGCATATGCAATGGCCACCATAGACAAAACTGCCGAAGTCTTTACTTTATTGGTTTGAGGATTTTGCGATCTATGCTTTGTGTGTTATTTTCTGGAGTCATCACATTCATGTTTTCAGAATCGACGTTTCTAACCCTCCTCTGTGGTTCATCACCAGGATAGATCCATGAGTGAAACATTCAGAACTCAAAGGTGAAGAAAGGTGAGATCTGACTTCTTCTTTGCAATCAGTGATCTGAACCGTTCTAATGCACGAACTTCTTGTAATTTCTCCCTTCCTTACAGGTTGAAAATTATTGATTTGAGGCTTCTGCGTTCTATGCTTTGTGTGTTATTTTTCAGAGTCATCGCATTCATGTTTTCAGAATCGACGTTTCAAACACTCCTCTGTGGTTCATCATCACAATAGGTCCATGAGTGAAAAAGTCAGAACTCAAAGGTGAAGAAAGTTGAGATCTGACTTCTTCTTTGCAATCAGTGATCTGAATCGTTCTAATGCATGAACTTCTTGTAATTTCTCCCTTCTGTACAGGTTGAAAATTATTGCTTTGAGGCTTCTACGATCTATTCTTTATGTGATTTTCCGGATTCATCGCATTCATGTTTTCGGAATCGACATTTCAGACCCTCCTTTATGCTTCATCATCAGGATAGATCCATGAGTGAAAATGTCAGAACTCAAAGGTGAAGAACGGTGAGATCTGCGAAGAAGTCAGATCTCGCCTTTCTTCACCTTTGAGTTCTGAATTTTTCACTCATGGATATATCCTGATGATGAACCACAGAGGAGGGTTCGAAATGTCGATTCCGAAAACATGAATGCAATGACTCTAGAAAATCACACAAAGCATAGATTGCAGAGAAGAAAGGTGAGATCTGAATTCTTCTTTGCAATCAGTGATATGAATCATTCTAATGCACAAACTTCTTGTAATTTCTCCCTTCCGTACAGGTTGAAAATTATTGATTTGAGGCTTCTGCGATCTATGCTTTGTGTGTTATTTTATGGAGTCATCGCATTCATGTTTTCAGAATCGACGTTTTGAACCACCCTCTTTGGTTCATCATCAGGATAGATTTATGAGTGAAAAATTCATAACTCAAAGGTGAAGAAAGGTGAGATTTTACTTCTTCTTTGCAATCAGTGATCTGAATCGTTCTAATGCACGAACTTCTTGTAATTTCTCCCTTCCGTACAGGTTGAAAATTATTGATCTGAGGCTTCTTCGATCTATGCTTTGTGTGATTTTCCTTAGTCATCGCAATCATGTTTTCGGAATTGATGTTTCGAACCCTCCTCTATGCTTCATCATCATGATAGATCCATGAGTGAAAAAGTCAAAACTCAAAGGTTAAGAAAGGTGAGATCTGTGAAGAAGTTAGATCTCACCTTGCTTCACCTTTGAGTTCTGACTTTTTCACTCATGGATCTATCCTGATGAAGAATTGCAGAGGAGGGTTCGAAACATCGATTCCGAAAACATGAATGCGATGACTCTAGAAAATCACACAAAACATAGATAGCAGAAGCCTCAAATCAATAATTTTCAACCTGTACGGATGGGAGAAATTACAAGAAGTTCATGCATTAGAACGATTCAGAGCACTGATTACAAAGAAGAAGTCAGATCTCACCTTTCTTCACCTTTGAGATCTGACTTTTTCACTCATGGATCTATCCTAATGATGAACCACAGAGGTGGGTTCGAAACGTCGAATCTGAAAACATGAATGCGATGACTCCAGAAAATCACACAAAGCATAGATCGCAGAAGCCTCAAATCAATAATTTTCAACCTGTACAGAAGGGAGAAATTACAAGAAGTTTGAGCATTAGAACGATTCAGATCATTGATTGCAAAGAAGAAGTCAGATCTCACCTTTCTTCACCTTTGAGTTCTGACTTTTTCACTCATGGATCTATCCTAATGATGAACCACAGAGGAGGGTTTGAAACGTCGCTTTTGAAAACATGAATGCGATGGCTCCGGAAAATTGTTGAAAATAGCAACAAGAAATGCTAAAAATAGCATTGTTATAAATAGCATTTCAGGATATACTCCAACTCTGTTGGAAATAGCAAAAAATAGAAATGCTAAAAATAGCATTGCTATAAATAGCATTTCAGGATATATTCCAATTTTTATTTGTCCTTGAATCAAAATTGAGAATTAAAATTCGAATTTAGTCTCACTAGTTGTTTGAAAAATAATTAATTAATTCATCTTGAGTTAATTAGTTGGAGAAATTCAAACATGAAGTCTTTGTGAAGACATGCAACAGTTATCCCTTTGATTGAGGAAGTTATCCCTTAATTAAGGAGATAAGGATGAGTTGTATTTGAGTTGTAATTAGTTAGCTCAGTTAACTGAGTTAAGTCCAGTTAAAGTAGTTCCAAACAGTTGGAGGAACTAATTGTGAGTTCAGTCAGTTAATGCATGCATGCATGCAACTAGTGTTCTCCGGATAACTGAATATTCTCTCATAAATAACTCATGCATTTCAGTTCAGACAGAGACCCAGTTGAGAATAAAGACAGGGACATTGTACTATCAGTTGGAGGAATTTTCCTATAAAGGAAACTCATCCATGCAAAAGGAATTAACTCCTTCAGGATTGCGCAGTTATTTCAGAAGTCAGTGTTGTGTGTGAGGTGAGAATCACAAAGGTTGCAGCTGGAGGACCCATGAGAAAATGTGCAAGGAAATAGGAGGCTTGGAAGGCAGAGGAGAAGGTTTGTGAGAAGCCTTGTTTGTCTGTGAGCATCAGTGAGAGATTGTACTGAGAGGTGGATAGCTTGAGAGCTAATGCTTTGTGTAATCCTGAGATATTTCCACTTGTATGATAATACAGATAGCGGGGTTTTTAGCTGAGGCTTTCCCCGGAGTATTCTTCTGTGTTTCATGTGTGATTGAATCTTCTTCTCTGTTATATGTGTTCTGGTTGATCTTGCTCAAAATCGATTCAGATTCCGCAAGTTTTATTGTAGAATTAGATTAAGTATTTTGCTTTAGTACATTGCGTAATCAGATTATTCTACAGTTTCTCTACAAGATGTGTAGAGAGCAAAATTTCTACATGGTATCAAAGCTAGCTGATCCATAGTGAGAATTTCTCCATGGTATCAGAGCTCGCTGATCTATAGAGAAATTTCTACATGGTATTAGAGCAAAGGTGATCAAAGTGGAGAACAATATACAAAGAAGGGAGATGTTCGAAGTTTGAAGTTCTTGATTGTAGGTACAAAATCGATTTCTTATCACATGTCAAAGTTCATCAATGGCATTCAATGGCTTGAGACTCGAGTATGCCCTCGATGGCAGCTTGAATTACATAGCCTGAAAGGATTGCATGGAAGTGGTATTAAAGGACAACGATTTGAAGGATTTCATTGATCAAGAAGTCCACAATCTAGCAGCGGCTAATGCCCAAGAATTGGCAGAATGGAAGAAATGTGTGGCGAGAGCGAGGAGGATTCTTCTGGAGGGAGTTCGAGACCATATTGTCTCGAGTCTCCATGGGAAGGAGACTCCATTTTCAATGTGGAAGACATTGAAGGATCTATATTAGAACAACAGTGACCAGAGGAAGCTGGCGCTGAAGGACAAGCTTCGAAAAATCAAGTGTGAAAAGGGCGACACGATTTCTACATATCTGAACAAGCTCACCACCTACAGAGATGAGATTGGAAATGTAGGAATCACGATAGTCGATGATGACATGGTGATTCTTGCTCTCCTCGGTCTTCCTAAGAGCTGGCATAGCTATCAGGACTCAGTGAATGGAAGAGAGAAACTGCCAGATTAGGAACGACTGTGGTCAGATCTGATGCAGGAGGAGATCAGGAGAAGCAGCAGAGATGGTTCTTCATCCAAGGAGGATGAAGAAAATCTATCCTTAGCCAGTCAAGGAAAGGGAAGGAGAAGGATTCTCATTCTAAATCGAGTTCTTCCCATGGAGGGAAGAAGATTAACAAATCTAAAGTGAGATGCTTTAATTGTCATGGGGTGGGCCATTATGCAACTAATTGTCCATTGAAGAAATCCAAGAAGGGATCCTCGAAAGGATATGAAGGTGAGGCATTGGCCTCTCAGTTTGAATTTGATTTTACCCTCTTCGCATGCATCGTTTCATCGATGATGGGTTGTGGTTGGTTTCTTGACAGTGGAGCCTCATTCCACATGACGGCGATAAGAGTTTGTTCAGCACCTTGGAGGAGAAAGACCTCCAGATGCACATACAGATGGGTAATGATGAAAATTATAGTGTTTCAGGAGTGGGCACGGTTGCTTTTCAGAGGGAGCATGGAGCTTTTATCACCTTGACAGATGTGAAGTATGTGCCTGGACTGAAGAAGAACTTGGTATCGATCGCGATGTTGGAGGACAAAGGCTACGATGTTGTCTTCAGTAAGGGAAAGGTTTTCCTTAGACACATCACCACGGGACAGGTGAAACAGATCGGTTCACGGGTATAGAACTTGTATGCTCTTGAGGTTCAAGATGCATGCAAAGCCTTGAGGAGCAAGGCCAATGTTAGAGACTTGGTGGTTGAGAGGGAGAGTACATTACCTCTCAACAGGTATCCCCAGAAGAAGTCTTAGACAATTGTGGAGGAGCCACAATTGGATATGCTGAGAAGAGACCAAGTGGAGGCATCCACTCATGAAGAGACCTCCAGTATAGGGAAATTTCAAGCCAAGTGGGCAGATGGATCACATGCATCCATACCTCCAAGTGTGAGGTGGGGCGATGTGAAGTGATAGTCCCATGAAGGCTGAAATAGGGGCAGGATCCTTGGGGTACCCAGCCTCTTTGATTAGACCTTGCTACGGGAGCCCCGACGAGGAGTAGCAGGACTGGTTGGGTGGGGAGAGACAGATGCGAATGGAGTGGCAGAGGGAGCTTCAGCATCAGAGGGTGTTTCTAGCCCAACAGGGAGGTCAATTGGGAGATCAGTTACATACTTCTCAGTAACTGAGTTGTAGTGCAGCATTGGGAAACACGATGCAACATGATGAGAGGAGGTGCAGTGCGGTTGCAGTGTTGGGAGATATAACCAGCAGCAGCACGGATGCAGCAGGAGGAATCAGTGTGATTGATGTGGTCAGAGATCTAAGTGACATAGGCTAGAGCAGTCAGATACTGAAGAGCACAGTGGTGCAGAGTTTTCAATCGATAGAGGCAATAGCAGTCAGATACTTTGATGACAGAGGCATCATTCTGATTCAAGTTGGATATTTTTTGTGTTTCTAGAGTTGTTGGAGCAACAACACTTGAGAGAAGTGTTGCATGCAGAACATTCCAAAGGTTCAGGATCGGGTTCTAGTTGAATGCCTTTCTTGTTGAGAGGGAGTGTTGAAAATAGCAACAAGAAATGCTATAAATAGCATTTCTGGATATACTCCAACTCTGTTGGAAATAGCAAAAAATAGAAATGCTAAAAACAGAGTTGATATAAATAGAATTTCGGGATATATTCCAATTTTGATTTGTCCTTGAATCAAAATTGAGAATTCAAATTCAAATTTAGTCTCACTAGTTGTTTGAAAAATAATTAATTAATTCATCTTGAGTTAATTAGTTGGAGAAATTCAAACATGAAGTCTTTGTGAAGACATGCAACAGTTATCCCTTTGATTGAGAAAGTTATCCCTTAATTAAGGAGATAAGGATGAGTTGTATTTGAATTGTAATTAGTTAGCTCAGTTAACTGAGTTAAGTCCAGTTAAATTAGTTCCAAACAATTGGAGGAACTAATTGTGAGTTCAGTCAGTTAATGCATGAATGCATGCAACTAGTGTTCTCGAGATAAATGAATATTCTCTCATAAATAACTCATGCATGTCAGTTCAGACATAGAACCAGTTGAGATTAAAGGCAGGGACATTGTACTATCATTTCGAGGAATATTCCTATAAAGGAAACTCATCCATGCAGAAGGAATTAACTCCTTCAGGATTGTGCAGTTATTTCAAAGGTCAGTGTTGTTTGTGAGGTGAGAATCACACAGGTTGCAGCTGGAGGACCCAGGAGAAACTGCACAAGGAAATAGGAGGCTTGGAGGGTAGAGGAGAAGGTTTGTGAGAAGCCTTGTATGTCTATGAGCAGCAGTGAGGGATTGTACTGAGAGCTGGATAGCTTGAGAGCTAAAGCTTTGTGTAATCCCGAGATATTTCCACTTGTATGATAATCCAGATAGTAGGGTTTTTAGTTGAGTCTTTCCCCAGAGTATTCTTCTGTGTTTCATGTGTGATTGAATCTTCTTCTCTGTTATAAATGTTTTGGTTGATCTTGCTCAAAATCGATTAAGCATTTGCAATTTTGATTGTAGAAGTAGACTAAGTATTTTTCTTTAGTACATTGCATAATCAGATTATTCTACAGTTTCTCTACAAGATGTGTAGAGAGCATAATTTCTACATGGTATCAAAGCTAGCTGATCCATAGTGAGAATTTCTCCATGGTATCAGAGCTAGCTAATCTATAGAAGAAATTTCTACAAAAATCACACATAGCATAGATCGCAGAAGCCTCAAATCAATAATTTTCAACCTATACGGAAGGGAGAAATTACAAGAAGTCCATGCATTAGAACGATTTAGATCACTAATTGCAAAGAAGAAGTTAGATCTCACCTTTCTTCACCTTTGAGTTCTGACTTTTTCACTCATGGATCTATCCTGATGATGAACCACAGAGGAGGGTTCGAAACATCGATTCCGAAAACATGAATGCGATGACTTCGGAAAATCACACAGAGCATAGATCGCAGAAGCCTCAAATCAATCATTTTCAACCTGTACGAAAGGGAGAAATTACAAGAATTTCAAGCATTAGAACAATTCAGATCACTAATTGCAAAGAAGAAGTCAGATCTCACCTTTCTTCACCTTTGAGTTCTGACTTTTTCACTCATGGATCTACCCTGATGATGAACCACGGAGGAGGGTTCGAAACATTGATTCTGAAAACATGAATGCGATGACCCCGGAAAATCACATAAAGCATAGATCGCAGAAGCCTCAAATCAATAATTTTCAACCTGTACAAAAGGGAGAAATTGCAAGAAGTTTGTGCATTAGAATTATTCATATCACTTATTGCAAAGAAGAAGTCAGATCTCACCTTTCTTCACATTTGAGTTGTGACTTTTTCACTAATGGATCTACCCTGATGATGAACCACATAAGAGGGTTTGAAACGTCAATTCTGAAAACATGAATGCGATGACTCTGGAAAATAACACACTGAGCATAGATCATAGAAGCCTCAAATCAATAATTTTCAACCTGTACAGAAGGGAGAAATTACAAGAAGTTTGTGCATTAGAACGATTCAGATCACTGATTGCAAAGAAGAAGTCAGATCTCACCTTTCTTCACCTTTGAGTTCTAACTTTTTCACTCATGGATCTATCATGATGATGAACCAAAGAGGAGGGTTTGAAACGTCAATTCCAAAAACAAATCTTGGTGTTGTCTTGGTTGCAAATCCAAATGCACTCCCAGCAAACCCAGAAAAATGTTTGCCTAAGTATAATCCTGACGATGCTCTCCCAGCCGAAGAACATCTCATTAACTTTATGTTAGCCATGAATCTTAATGGATTTTCACATGAATATGTTGTAATCAGATTGTTCCCTTATAAATTTCCAAGGATCTGCTGGATCTTGGTATTTTTCCCTTCCGGCAGGTTCAATAAGGAACTAGGATACTTTTCAAGAAGTATTTCTTGCAAAATTTGGTGATGACAGGACCATAGCATCCTTGATCAATGATCTTTCTAACTTAAAAGATAATTCAGATGAAAAGATCAAAGTCTTCAACTCTAGATTTAACAAGTTGTTAAATAAAATCCCAGCTGCCTTAAAACCTGCGATAGATGTACAAATAGAATGGTACATATCGTCTCTTCCTTCTAATATTGCAATCTTTGTAGATAGAGCCAATAAGGCTACCCTTGTAGAAAACATGAAAGAAGCCATGTCTGTAGAAAGAAGGATTATAGCTTTGGAAAAGAGATCACAAACAGACGAGAGGAAGTCAAAGAAAGTAACATTTAAAGATGATTCTAAAAAGAAAGCTTCAAAGGACCCTTTCGATCTAGAAGGCCTTCAGAAAGTGTTAAAAATGATGTCTAACGAAATGGTCGAAATCAAGAAGCAAGTCACAGAATCCTCTGCCCCCAAGAAACCTTTTCACTCATTTAAAAGAAATACTTCTTCTACATCTCAACCCCTGAACACCATTTCAAATTATGAATCTGATCAAGAAGCAGAAGAAGATTCCTGAGCCGAAGAGGAAGCCAAAATAGAAGAAGTTAAATTAAATGGAATGTGGGATTTCATCCTCCCAAATGAAGAAAAGGCACAAGCTATGCCAGTGACTACTAGAAGTAAAAACTCTCCTAACATGTCTATCACAAATCAGAAACAAAAAATTGTTACTCTTGTAAAGGAGAAAACAGTAACTAAGAAATCTAAGACTAGTCAAACAGATCCTATTCCTCTAGATCCCCCAAATACTTCCAAAACATTGGTAATCTCAGATACAATGGAATACAACATAGTCGAAGACATGAAAAAGACTAGAGAAAACATCTCATTGCATGAACTCACTAAACTCAAATGACAACAGAAAATTTTATTAAGAGAAATAAAAGCAGCTCCTGTATCTCCTTTTCCATCTACTGTAGTTACTCAAGCTGCCTATGATATGGGAAATCCTCCATCATCTTCCAACAAAGTAGATCCTTCATATTTAGTTCTAATTGGTGATAGGTCTATTTCTCATATTCCTCCATTTCGG
Organism: Pinus tabuliformis; assembly: GCA_031772625.1. Taxonomy (NCBI): domain Eukaryota; kingdom Viridiplantae; phylum Streptophyta; class Pinopsida; order Pinales; family Pinaceae; genus Pinus; species Pinus tabuliformis. Next base: position 137,908,014 of record CM062813.1, read on the forward strand.
CTCACTTGTGAAATTTTCAATAGAAATGTTCATAACTGCCTGGTTGATTCAGGAGCCTCTTCAAATATTATGCCAATAGCTATGTGCACCAAATTGAAAATTACACCTCAAAAATCTGCAGTACACATAGTTCAATATGACAAGACGAAAGTAGAGGTACTTGGGGAAATAGTATCAGTTTCAATTAGGCTTTCCTCTAATCCAAAATTTTCCCAAATTATTGATATTTTAGTGGTTGATATCCCTGAATTTTATCGCTTAATCCTAAGTATGGATTGGTATGAAAATTTGCACGGTTACTTCACAACTGATTAGTCTCACATGTGGTTGCCACATAATAGTAAACCAAACCAAATCAGGGTAGACCGAGAAAATTTCATGAAATATACACTCACTAACCTTTAGGGAAGCAATGAACCTATTGCCTTCACCAATAACATCATTGGAAATTACTCGGCTGAGTCATTTTTGGGATCCTTTAATGCTCAGAGTTCTCCCTTTCTAGATAATGTCGTAGTGTCTCAAATAGAAAAAATTTCACAAACAGATGCTTCCAAATGGGTAAATTCAGTAGATAAAATTTCAAATAATTCTTTGTTCTGGACTCTCTATGTTTACGGTTCCAAATCTGAAGATGAAGCAAGCACAGGATGCATTTTGAATCAATCCGCAAGGAGAGAAAACCATGTTAACCTGCAAACTCGAATTTCAATGCACTAATAATATCACTGAATATGAAGCATTGATCCAAGGACTGTATAAAGCCATTGATCTTCATGTCAAATACCTGTGAGTCTATGGCAATTCTGAAATAATTGTGAAGCACATAAGAAATACAATTCATTGTGTTTCTGAGCACCTTAAACACTATCAATCATTAGCCCAGAACCTAACTTGTCATTTCTCTTCTTTTAACATTTCTTCAGTTCCAAGACTACAAAACGCAAGTGCTAACTTACTTGCTAATGTGGCATCCAAGCTTATACCCTCGGAAGATTTCAGTCCAGACATATTATCGATAGAATTAATATTTAGGCCATTTATTCCCAATAATGTAACAAATTGGAGAGTATTCAATAACGATGCAGATATAGTTAATTTCCTTACATCTGAAGGGTCCTATGAGGAACAGATCATAGATGAACAAGAGCATGATCTGCAAATGAAAAATGATCAAAATCAAAACCCAATCCTGAAGTCTGTAGTTAAGATGGAAGATCTTTATCATCTAAAGGATAGATTTAAGAAAGTTACTAACTCCAAAACTAAAAGTTCTACTTTGAGATTTTAAGTAGTAAACTTAGGGTCAACCGAAAAACCTCAAAATGTCAACCTAGGTCTTGGCCTATCATCAGAAGAAATAATATCATTCATTAGATTGTTGAAAACATACAAAGGTGTCTTTGTCTAGGATTATGTAGATCTCAAAACCTATGATTGCTATAATTCAACACACCATACCTATGAATTCGAATGAAAAGCCAGTCTAATAGAAGCTTCGCAAAATTCACCCAAATATTGAGAGTCAAATCAAATCTGAATTGAACAAGATTCTAAAGACCAAAATAATCTTCCCTGTTAGACACTCTAAGTGGGTATTAAATATGGTGCCTGTAAGGAAAAAGAACGGTGATATTAGGATTTGTATTGACTTTAGGAACTTGAATAAAGCTTTTCAAAAGGATAACTTTCCTTTGCCTACCATGGAAAAGATATTGCAATCAGTTGCAGGTTTCGAATTGATGTCTTTTCTAGATGGATTCTCAGGATATAATCAAATTCTTATGCATCCAGATGACAGATTAAAAACAACATTCAGGATCAAGTGGTGAACATACGCCTATCAGAAGATGCCTTTTGGACTCATTAACGTAGGTGCCACATTTCAACGTGCTATGGACATTGATTTTAAAGGTCTGATTAATAAATCAATTGTCATTTACTTAGATGACGTCACAGTCTTTTCTAAGGATAGGAACAATCATTTGAGTGACCCAAAGAACATTTTTGAAAGATGCAAGAAATATGGCATTTCCTTAAATCCAAAAAAATATTATTTTGATTTACTAGAAGGAAAACTCCTTGGGTTTATAGTTTCCAAGAAAGGGATTTACATTGATGCCGATAGAGTCCAAGAGATTGAAAAAATCCCTCTCCCACATAACAAAAATACAATGCAATTGTTCCTAGGCCGAATTAATTTTGTAAAGAGATTTGTTCCAAATTTCTCACAGATCGTCCTACCCCTTCAAACAATGATACGAAAAAAAAGTAGTTTTCAAATGGGGAAAACATGAAAGGGAGTCATTTGAGTAGATTAAAAAATCCATTATTAATGCTCCTTCGCTAACAACTCCTGAATTTCTCAAACCTTTTGTATTATATAATTTTTCATCTGATACATCATATGTAGTAGTTTTAACATAGCTAAACGATGAAAATATCGAGGCATCCATCTCTTTTTTCAGTTCTAACTTGCAAGGTGTCGAGTTAAATTATTCAGTTGTCAAAAACAAGCATTTGATGTCTTTAAAACTTTGAAACATTTCAGATCTTTTCTTCTTAAAGCCCATACAAATATAGTAGTACCCTACCCTGCAGTAAGGCAATTACTAATCCAAAGAGAAGTAGGGGAAAAAAGAGCCAAATGGGTTATTGCACTTCAAGAATATGATGTAGAAATCTGGCCCGCTAAAATTGTCAAGGGCCAAGGTTTTTGCAGGATGTTAACAGGAGCTTCCTAGTTACCACCAGAAGAAGATCAAGGTAATGAAGTACAAATATCAGAGGTAATCCTCAATGATACACAATCACAATATGCTGATTTGAAATTTTATTTGAAAAATGGATATGCTCCTATGCATCTTAATTATAAAACGAAACGTGCCTTAAGGTTGAAATCAAATCAGTATGAACTAGTCAATGATGTATTGTTTAGAAAAAATTATGATTCAGTATTGCTAAGATGTTTGGAGAAACCTGAAGCTGAAAAGGTCATGCAGGAATTACATGATGGACCAGCTGGAGGACATTTCGGAGGAAATACCATAGCTCACAAAATCCTACATGCAGGATATTATTGGCCAACGGTATTTAAGGATGCACATGAATATGAAAGAAAGTGTAGAACTTGTCAAACAACAACTAGAAGAGAAAGGAAGCCAGCATTCCCTTTGCAACCAGTAAACATCTAACAACCATTCGAACAATGGGGACTAGACATAATTGGTGAGATTGTTCCTAACTCTTCCAAACTACATAGATTCATCCTTACTGCAATTGATTGTTTTACAAAATGGGTAGAAGTTATCCCCTTGAAGGTAGCCAATACAAAAAGCATTACGAACTTCATTGATCAGTACATAAACATCAAATTTGGCTTACCCTCAGCTTTAATGTTTGACTATGCATCTTACTTTTCTGGAAATGCAATGGTAGAATTTGCTCTAAAATGAGGTTTCAAGTTAAAATATTTAGCCAACTATTATCCAGCGGGTAATGGATTGGCATAATCAACGAATAAAAACCTCATCAGAATTATCAAAAGGACTATTGACCAAAAACATAGGAATTGGCACAAAGCATTGGCATTTTCTCTATGGGCAGACAGAATTACACAGAAGGCCTCTATCAGTTCTTCTCCTTTTGCTTTAGTTTATGGAAAAGAAGTTGTTCTTCCCACAAACACAGCAATCCCATCTCTTGCCCTAATGAAATTCATCGATGAAAACCCTTCTTCTTCTCTCGAAGCTAGGCATTTTTAGATTCTTAAGCTTGAAGAAATAGAGAAAAGGCCAAAGCAACCCACTTCCATCATCAACAATTAGTTAAAGCCTCTTTTGATACAACCTCTGCTAATCAGAAGAATTTTGAGGTAGGTGATTTAGTTTTGAAATGGGACAAAGCACATGAGGAAAAAGGTAAACATACCAAATTTCAAAGACTATGGCTTGGCCCTTTTCAAGTCATTGAGAAAATTGGACAATCAATGTTTCTTTTATAAGACTTATCAGGTAAGAAGGATTCTTGCTCGTTAATGGGAAAATTTTGAAAAAATATTTTTCTTAGAAGATAACCTCTTCCAATTTTGTAACTTATTGCTTTTAAGATTCTTAGGAAAATAAAGGTTAAGTAGTATTTACTTTTGGCTTTTCAAAATAAAATCTTTGATAATATTTCTTTTTTTTCGTTTCTATAAGTAAGCAAGAGTTAAAAGAAATAATTAGGATAGTTGAGTACCAAAGTAAACCTGATTTTTTTGGAAAAACTTGATCTTGCTAAAAAACATTTATTCTCTGAACAAACTCTTATCTATTTAGAATATGAATATTTTGTTATCAGTCAAGAAAAGAATCTTTAACCTAGTAAGGACTTTCTGCATATGAGTATCTTAAAAACTCTATCATCCAAAACTCTCAAAAGAGCCAATGATTCACCCCATTTGATAAAATTTTCCTTTTTCAGAGTGTAATTATAAAATATACAAAACTTAGAAGATAAAAAGTCTCATTACGAGCTTGTTTACCATGGTCATAGGGAAACAATTAAACTGATATTACCAATACTGCATATCAAAACAGGATAATAGCTAATGATCTCGTCGATCAGAAGACAAGGGGTCTCATCAAGAGCCATCTTGTTCAGTTTATTTACAGCCAGTGAGTGGCATTGTCATTATTAGGTTACCAAGCCTAGACAATGTCTTTTAAGAGACCTAAAAGACAAGATTATATTAAAAAGGGAAAAAGGGACAAGATCTAAGTGAGATTCAAAGCAAGTGAATATAATTTTGAAATTTGAAAATCGCTTCAGATGGGACAATGAATCATTGTTGGTTAAAAAGATAACCCTGTCGAGGCTATGAATGCCTATTCGCAGCAGAGGCTCTATCTATGATAAATTAGTAAACACCAAAAAACTAATCTGCAGAGAACACCTGTTATATCACTTTAACTCTTATTGTTGACTTATGCAAACATTTGTATTTATATCATTACAAGAGTAAAGTAGTTGAATAAATAGGTCAAGTAAATGATTACGATTCTAGAGAAATATTGTTTACTTTATAACTCATGTAATTATTATTCCTATAACTTTAATTACTTTGAAAGTTTTAGAAATTTCAGAAAACTACTCAGAGATAACTGGTTCTCCCAAGTGAATCGCCAATTGTTGTACTATGAAACAACCCCCCCATTTATGAATAACAATAACTAAGGATAGAGATATAAATGGGGACCCTTTTTAAATTTTTAGGCTTAGGATAATAATACCTAACTCTAAGAAAATACCTAGAAAAAACCTTGCAAAACGACCTAAGGATGAAATCCTCATCGCAAATCGCACTTTTCCATGTGACTGTCATAAAACACCTTTAAAGAATTGCGATGAGCGATCAAATCTCCCACTGCGATATCCCGATCAACAACACCTTGTCATTTCACAAATCACACTTCGCAAACTTCGCAAGTAATTCAGCTATGCCTTTACGATGTCCATTAGCGATTTGCGAAATGCGATATTGCGATATTCGCAATCGCATTTCGCTTTATAGATCTGGTAACACTATATTGCATCCATTTAAAGATTGCGACGTGCAATTAAGAGCGGTAAAGCATGTGAAATAATTACGTTTTAATATCAAAACGAATGAATTAACAGGTTAATAAATATTTAGCGGCTCGAGGAAAGATAATCATTTTTCGAGTTATGGGTAGTTTATGTTGAGTATCTCGTTAAACCTTTATCACGATCCAAAGTCATTTCAGAGAAGCTTTCAGTCTTAATTACCCAATACCGTCTGTGCTGATATATCTTGTCTATTTCAGGCAAGCTACAAAAGACATGTCACTAAGGAAGGTGATGCAGAAACAGAGCAAGCAGAGCATTGCTGAATTCGAGTTTACAGAGATGGCTCATAATTTCCCTGATACATTCTGTGATGCTGTGCGCAACAGCTTGGGAGGTCATATACAATAGGTTTGAGGACGAACGTCATAAAATCATTGTCACGAGAGCAACAACTGACTCAACAAGGCCTTCAGGACTTCAATTCAGGGATGCTTCATGTTCTTTCCTTCATAGGATAGAAGCAAGAGCTAAAATATTCCCATACACGGATATGATCAGGTGGGTGATTGAAAACCTCATCATTGAAGATAGGAAATTTAATAATTCAAGAATGGAGCTCATAGGGTCATTCAGAGCAAAGGACTTGAATAAAATATACCACATACCTGACCCTCAGGATATCTATGACAAGACATTTGTGGCCAACTTTGCAAAGAAGAACCCGAACCCCTTCAAGTTGATTCAGGGTTGGAGAGTATTGGACAACAAATTCAAATATGACAAATCAGGTATGTATGCTATAGCCTCTTTGGCAAACCCCTACAACTATGCAGCAGCTATGTTATGTAGATTATATGGGTTACCCAATAATACTAAGTTTTCCATAGAATGGATCCCTCTTATTGATGCCTGCGTTAATTCCCACATCATGAATTGGGCCTCCATCCTATCTGATAACCTAGCCACCATCATTATTGAATATCAACAAAAGAGAGCCTCCTCTCTAGACAACCTTCCTCCATTCTATTTTAGTGCCTACATTATGGACGCCATCTGTTTTTGCACGACATTTCCGACCATGGGTTGGAAATGGACCTTACAAGACCCCTACCTAATCCATCTCAGTCGTAAGAAAATATGGGAATCACATTATATACCCCACTTCTATAAAATATGTCATGTTGTTTTTTTGTCCCTGCATCAAATAATTTACAATAAGAAAGCCCCCAAGTTTTCCCAAGAAGCCGCAACAGACCTGCTAGCTATCGACAAATATTTTATTGAAGAATGGTTCACCTACATTAGGGTCTTTGGTAGCACAGCTGACCCACATATCCTTCCTTTATATGTTTCTGATAAATTATTGGCAAGAGAGATTTCCTACCAAACCGTAGGAAAAGGCCTAACTAAGGTTATCAAAGACAACAAGAAGTTGTTATGGCACTCTTTTCCTGTCAAGTGCGATTCTTTTGCTTTAGCAAATTTTGTTCATGCTACTAAGGAGTCAGCAAACATGGAAGCCCTCAGGCTTCATACATTTCCGAAAAGGCAATTTGATCCAGACAAGGTGGCATATAGCATCCCTACTGCAGTAAAGCTCAAGCCATACAACCATGATGATAACGATTTTGAAGACTAATTACAGTCGGGCGAATCCTTCGAACAAGCATTCAAATGGGCTAAAGTGAACCTAAGTCCTGAAGGTTTTGATAAACTTTTGGGAATTCAGAAATGAAAGGCTCAAATTAATCGCAATGCACTTATTGAAAATTGGAGATAAGCCCACGCCCAGTGTGATTGTTAATAGTGAAGGACCTAGTTCTCGGGTAGATTCTCAAATAAATATTGATAAAACACCAGATACAGGGAAGGCCCGAGACACAGATAATACAGCTGAGTCCAATAGGAAGTCAACTGAGAAACAAGTCATGAGCACCCCGACTACAGAAATCAGTTCAGAGGTCAAAGGCAGTAGTATGGAGCAGGAGTGGGATCAGTTTAATCAGAAATTGCAAGACACTCCCAAAATGACAAATACCTAAGAAACAATGGAGTGTAAAACTCCCTTGCATGTTCAGGAGAATATAGAGCCCAATTCTTTGGATGAGCAGTCCAAATCCATGGATGAGTAGTCCAAGCCTATGGATGAGCAGGCAACAACATCACTGTAGACTGATATTATCCCTGCTCTATCCACATCAGAGATTGTCTTGAAGGTGACCAAAATTACGCCGCTTGATGTGTTCTACAGCCCGCTCCACAAGGTTGTGGTTAGAAGACAAAGGAAAAGGAAAAGGGTAGAAACACCCAAGCTCCCACTTGGAAATGAGCCAATGGACATAGTTTGGAGGGACATTCCTTTCAACCCAACTGATAACTTAACTAGATTGTCACAATTCACAGGAGCATATGCAACGGCCACCATGGACAAAGCTACTGAAATCTCTACTTTGTTGAGGGAAAAGGAGGAGAGAATTGCACAGCTCAAGCAACAGCTTGAAGTAGAGAAGACAAGTGTGAATAGGCAAGCAGTTGGGAAGCTTGCCCAATTGCAACAGAGCATGGAGGTCCTAAAAATAAGCCATGAGGCCGATATATCGGCTAAAAATGTGCAACTCCAAAAATTACAGCAAGCCATGGAAAGATATAAGGATGTCCCTATTAATGAGGAGTTCGTTAAAGAGGCACTAGAACTGAATTCCCTCCTGATGAAACAGTAAGAACACTTCTACCAAAAGATGTCACGTATTACTCCTTATCTGGTTACTGGTGCTCAGCTAACAAAAAAAGTGATCGACCAGAGAACCGAGTTCACTGATCTAAACACTAGAATCTTAGAGTTCATCGAATGGCAGGAGACAGAGGATGGAAGGAAAGCCAATCTACCTGAGATAGAGGAGACACACAAAGAAATTCTCTTCACGGATTGGGATGCAAGAATCAAGCAAGCTAAGCTAGTGGTGGCAAGGGTAGCCGACGTATCAAAGAATATAATTAAGGCAGTGAACCATACTTTGTTTGCCACCAACCTGGTAAAGGAAGGCAATATAAAATAAATGCATGATTTAGGTGCTTTGCATAAAAGCTGGCAGGAAAAGGCAAAGGCTTAAAAACAAGCATTCAGAAAACTAACCAAGACTGATTGGGATTCGTATTGGCAATACCTCGTGAAGCCGCATAGCCAAATCATGACCCTTAACTTCTCAATTCGTTCGACTCAGTGGATGTTGCCGCCTCTCACCAATGCGATTTTAGCTAGACACATTTCAGGGCACCTCCTCAACTCAAACAAATGACCGATATATGCAATTTGAAGGGCAAGCTGGTAGACAACAAATCATCTTCTTAGTTCTGCTCATCAAGCCACTGATTATTTTTAGAGTTAGTTAACTAGTTAGGAGGAAGGTTGTTTGAAACCTCCTCAAATTTTGTATAATCTATTTTTACACATTAGTTAGAATAGTATTTATACCCTTCTCATGCATTTAGAGAAGGGTCCAGAATTTTATCAAAAGCATTTGCAAAGAATGCACTATTGTAAGTTTGTGAATGCTTTGGTGAAATTATGGAACATGGTCGTTTCTTTTAGATATCAGACTACTTTCCTTTTTTGATGCACTATTGTGTTCTTGGGATAGAAGTTGATTTGAAGAAAGGAGTTGATCCATGTCATTACTCAAATGAGCAGAACATCGCACATATGGTACTATTATCGTGTATGATTGATTATGTTTTTATTTAATTAGTGGCAACACTTTATTCTCATGAATTTTATGTGATATTTATCTTTTTTGTTAAGCATTAATTGCACTATTGTATGATGCCTAGCTGAAATTGTCAATTTTCACATATAATTCATCATATATGTGATATATTTTATAAATTTCTTTGACTAACTATTTCGTCAAAGAAATTATCTTATATATTATAATCTATGTTTATGCATGATTGATCTTTATTATCACATGTTAAGCAAATATCTTTGTAGATCACATACCATACGGAAATACCTGGGTTTATATTAGAATAAGTTAGTTAGAGATTTGCATAATAGAATAGATCATTTAGATTATCATTATTCTATTGCAATCACTCATGAACCACCCACTCTCATCTTAAAACCCACACTGGGAAACTAGTCCCATTATCCCCAGTCGGAGCCACCACTTTAAATGGAAAAGGAGTTGTCTTAAGGTCCGGACCGGGTGGTTATCCCCCATGTTAGGGCAGCAGAATTCTGAAGCCATAACAGATTATAACCAATGCATTCGTTGCATGTTGTGAGGTGGTGAATGATAAGAAATCCACTCGTGGATGTGAGGGTTGGCTTATTTGATGATCTTTTGGGATCCCATACTTGCGAGGAAGAACATGTTACACTTTATGGGCTAGGAATAAACTCAATCAACTACTTGTGCTAGTGTTTATTTTTCCTTGTATAATTCTTTATTGAGATATGGACCATCTTCAGAAGGTTGAGTGTCTATTATTAAAGTTGTGATGATGAAGTCTAGAAGAAGGGATGGAGTTTTGCGTGAGACTTTAATTCCTAGGGATAAAACTTAGTGAGTTGTGGTTGGAGTAGGTCAGCCTTTCAAGATGCCTAGGGTACATGAGTAACAAATTGGATTCCTGCCTTAGGGAAAATGAAGTTTGAGCCTTGGGGCTCTAGTAAGACTGATGGTCTTTAAGCTTGGTTATGAAAGTTGGGAAAGAAGAGCTTCAGAGTACTCACACTTACCTTTGTGTTGTGATGTAACTTTCAATCATTATTATGGTCACTTGGGCGGTCTTTGTACTAGTTACGGCTGAGGGTGTTGTGTAAAAGTTATGGGAATAAACAATAAGTTATAAGTTACATTTAAAGTTAACTTTGTGGTAAAGTTAACTTAAATTAAACCATATTATTAAATTAATAACAATAATAAATTATGAACATATAAATAACAAATAATGTGAAGGATTACAATAAAACAATAACAACAACTATTTTTAAATAAAAATATTTGAAAATAATCATAGATAAATTTATGTAAATAACTAAATTAAGAAATTTTAAGATAAAAATAAAAGTCCACGATGACTAGTGTAACAACCCCGAGTTAAAAGTCCACGTAATAAAGTTAATAAAGGCAAAATAAGACCAAGGTCATGGGACATGAGCTGAACGTTGGGAAAAACATCCTAGTGGGCATCACTTGTTGTGTTTTATGGCTAAGAAGAAATAGGCAAAGGCAAAGGCATTAAAAAACAAAAAGGCATTTTTGGCACTTTATTTATGAAAATAAAGGGAAAATAGGAGAAAAGGGAGGTGAAAGGTCACAGGTTGCACGTGAGGAGGAAATTGAAGGAAAATAGAGGGAAAATTAGGAAATTAGAGGCATGAATGATAAAAAGGATTCGTAGCATTAGTTGGTATCTTTTTTCAGTTGAGTTTTAGAATTAGTCTCAGAGAGGAGAAGAGCACCAAGAGGAGAAGGAAAGCAAGCAAGCAAAGAAAGGACAAGGAAAGTAAGGATCAAGCAAGGAACGGTTGGATCAAGAAACTTCAGTGGGAATACTTGCAGGTAACAGGTTGCATGTATGATTACCTAGATCTGACTAGAAAAGTCCCCAGTAGCTGGGAAGCGGGCCTATGGGAGTGACTAGAGGGTTTCAACCACTTGGAGGCCTTGGCAAGGGAGCGGCTGAGGCTCTAGGTCAGTGAAAAAGGAAGGTGACTCGGCGATTGGACACCTAGAGGGGTTGGGTTGCTCTTGGAGGACTTGTAGCACCTGAGGGAAGTCAGTAAGGTCTTAAGTTGTTGACTCCATTTCCTTAAGGTCATGTAGGAGGTTGAGACTTATCAAAGTAACCCCTCAGTTCATGTTTACCCCGGACTAGCCGGTTAAATGGGTAGATATGAGAGGAGGCGATGTTACAAGGTGTTATCAGAGCAAGTTCCATTCTCTTTGGAGGTGTCTAGTTTATGTTCTCTATGGAAGTTATTTGATACCACAGTGGTATCAGAGCATGGTTCAACACTTGAACTAGGTCGGCTAGATGCATGTTGTTATGTATGCATTGTTATGGTTAAGGTTGTTGGATGCACTAGATGTCATTATGATGTTATTGTTATGTTATGAGGTTGACATTTTTGCCAAGATAGAGCAGGAGATGCAGATCATCCAAGCAAGGTTGCAGCACTAGATCTTGGGATAAGAGCAGATCATCATACAAGTTTGTATGTTGGGTATGCAGGTATGTTGGTTAATGGTTGTTATATACATTATGGTTATATACATGTCTGTCATTATATTTTTGTTGTGGTTACATGCATGATAGATGTTAGTTTCATAGTGTGGACATATGCACATGCGTCAGAGAGTCATGAAAGGTATAAAACTATTGTTGTATGCATTGTACTCATGTGCATGGTAGTCGTGTTATTATTATTATGGTCATATGCATGAGGAATATTGTCGTGACGGTGCTTGTATGATAGTTATTTCTTGATATTATCTTGTATCGTTCTTATCTGGACTGACTTGTGTAGATGTGATAGCCTCCTCTAAGATGTATTGAGGTATGAGTTTACTTATGTCGTATATTTGGTGTTTGAATGTTTTATTATGTCGTCTATTTGTTGTTTGAGTATTTGGTTTCTATTATGTCATCTATTTGTTGTTTGAATGTTTTATTAATTGCATGATATGAGCATGTGTCTATAATGTTGCATGAAGGAATGATTTTGTTTTAAGATGGTTGTACTAATACATTATGTGATAAGATAGTAGATATGTATTTGAGTGTAAGTGGGTGCTAGTTGTAGTATTATGACTAATGAATATGAGTTGATTATTACATGGTAGTTAGTCTTAGTAAAGGTTGATTTAAATTAATAGAGATGATGTATTGATATTTGGAATGTGTGACTGACATATGTGAGCAGTTGCAGTGTAACATGCTTGGTATTAGTCTGACAAGGTAATAGTTGATTTGTTTATGTAACTAATAGTTGGGTGATGTGACAGTACATAGTAAGACTTGATTGCAGCAAGGTAGAAGGAAAAAGAGGTGAATTGGGTGAGAATTCATTTGGCTATGTTTAGAAACCACAATTCCGAATGAATGAGTGCTTGCATGAATATAGGATGTCTTCTTAACCCTAATATTGTCTGAAATTATGAGGATATGTGTTATATTCATAAATATGTATTTGAAAGGTATACCAGTTGGTTCCAGTTATGGATGGATTCTTCAAGGATTTGGAGTCCCTTGAGAGATGGTATGGATGTGTTCAGTTACAAGGCAACGTGTTTGGAACAGTAAGGTAAGGTATCTAGTATATTGTTATATTCATTTATACACTGACAATTATGTGTTTATGGTAGTATGATGCAGGGGATTGCATGGAAAAAAAGGCTTCCATGGAATCTTAAAGAAGGTTCGGGTAGATATTTCCCTTAGAAGCATTGAGAACCTATGGGTATTGAGTCATGATGTTTGTTTCTAGTCTTGTGCTTTCAATGTTTTGTGATTTTCTTGCGCTTAATTTGCAGTTTTGTTTATGTCTGGTGCATGGCCATGTCGCTTTGTTTGTGGTGTCATATTGCTATTGGTTTTATTCTTTTTGTTTCTTATTCTTGCCTTTTATGTTTTGAGGGTCTTGGGAAATAGGAAAGTTAATGGAGATCGGGGAGAGCTAAATGGAGCTCAATAGGTAATGACAGACTCGGATGAATCTCGGTGCATGAGTAAAGGACAGTTGAAGGTAAGAATATTACAACGAGTTGGATTGGTTAGGTCCATTGGGGTAAATGGATGATGGAAGGATAGTCATGAGGAAGGTAATAGGAAAGGTGAAGTAAATGGATTTGAGGCATCAGATGCCTTGGCTATGTTGGGAACGGTCATTCTTAATGTTGTGCATGTTGTGCATGGATAAAGGGAGTTCTCTTAACCTTGATCTTATGATATCTGGTAGTTATGTCGTAATCATGATTATGTCAATGAATTTATATGTATACATGTATGTATGTATGTTGTTGTCTGATGGGGTCATCAAGAATAATTCTTGTGGAGGAATGATTACTTATGCAAGTGAATGGCATAAATAGGTTCCTGGTTTATGAGGGATCAAGTGGGAGGAGTAGCCTCAACAAATTTATGAGGTCAGTATCATGTGACTATGAATTGATATTATGCGATTATATTATGTTTATGTTTATGCTATGGAAGGTAATGTTGAGGAATACATCAGTGGAATGAAAGCACTCTAATCCATGGCATGTTGGGATAAACATGGATGGTGGAAAATCACTGGAAGCAAGGTTGCCTAGTAGAGACAATGTAGTCTCTGGATGTGTGGTACTATTTTTTGGATGTTGTGTACATGTGTTGTTGTGTACATGTTTCTTTATCAAGTGTCGTGTATAGATAGTGTTGTGCGCATGTTTTATGTGCGGTGTTGTGTACATATGGTGGTTGTGCACATGTTGGATGTGCATGTGTGGTGTTGTGTGTGTGATTGTACATATGGTGTTGTGTTCATGTGGTATTGTGTACACGTTGTGCAAGTGGCATTGTGTACATGTTGTGTTGTGTATATTTGGTATGTTGTTAAAGGTATTGTGTAATCGTTGTACTGCGACAGGTGTATTCGTGGTATTGTATGATGTGTACATATACATGTTGTGTTGTACACCAGTGTAGGTGTATGTGTCATGTTATACACTAGGTGTAGGTGTATGTGTCATGTTATACACTAGGTGTAGGTGTATGTGTGGCATTGTACACCAGGTGTAGGTGTATATGTTGTGTTATACACCGAGTGTTAGTGTATGTGTTATGTTGTACACTATGTATGTGTATGTCTTGTATACTGTGATGAGACAGGAAGATATGAGATATCCTTGTTACTATTAAGGGTTGAGGCAGTTTAGTCTCGGGACACCCTTGATTCTATTAAGGGTTGAGGCAGTTTAGTCTCGGGATACCCTTATTGCTATTGAGCGTTGAGGCAGTTTAGTCTCAAGATACCCTTGTTGCTAATGAGGGTTGAGGCAGTTTAGTCTCAGGATACCCTTGTTGCTAATATTGAGGGAGGAGGTGGTTTAGTCTCTAGATTGCCTTTTTTTTAAAGATACAGCATTAGTTTCTTGTTGGGTTTGGAAACCAATTCAGTGTGTGTAGAGAAAGGATAAAGAACAAAGGAAAAAAATAATAATTTGAAAGATAAGTATCAAAATTTTATTCTAGTTTTAATTATGCATGTGATCTATGACTCTGATTTATAATGGTTGCATGTGATATATGCCTTTTATTATGATGGTTGTGTTTTGAGCTATCCAGATGAGATATGTTTATACATGATGATTTGATCAAAGTGCTAATTTGAGTTGTTGTGATATGAAGTAAACAGATTTGCAAGTATACCTTATGTATGGGCCACAAATGAGGTATGATTTGAATTAGTTTCAATTCCTTGTAGTATAATGGAAATTATGTGCTTGGTATAGGAAGTAGCGTAATGCACAGTTGGGTGGTTGAAACTAAGTGCAATAATTAGTAGCGGAAAAAGGAATTGGAACAGGTAGCAGTATACTGGTAAAGTATTCAGTAGCAAGTCCATTGTGGGACACTGGTACCCAATAATGTCCATTGATTTCCATGAGCATGTTATGACCGGTATGATAGTTTTGAGGCAGGGATATGCCTTGGTTTTGGGACATTCTGATGTGAGGAAACCTTGCCAAGGGATGGATCGCCCGGGATAGGGGATGTCGGGGAATCTTGAAGATGAGCGACTGCACGGAAGGGGGTGACCGGATTTCCTAAGGGACTATGTAACAAAGAAGGGAAGGTCAGGGGATGGATTTTTTTTATCATTAGCATTGCCAAATGGAATCAAATGCACATTGAGAGTGTACCCTAGAACAATGAGTCGGTAACTGTTCACTGAGGGAACATGTAGTGCAAGGATCATAGCATTGGACATTCAATACATGTTGACTTTGGAAGTGGATTCTGGACTTCTTGGTGATCTGAATTGGATCCATGAAGAATAATTAAAGCACCATGACTGTATCAAATCAAGACAAAACTTCGAATGCAAGAGCACAGAGCAATAAGGAAGACCTCTAAACAGTGGCAATTGCTAGCCAGCGAGGAACGACAAGGACCTCAGTCAAAGTGCACTGACCGAGGCCCATGGAGATCGCGCAGGAGGCGAAACTAGCACCTGGGAAGCCCGGATCGGGAAAAGGAGGCAATTTCTTAGTGCTAATCACACATCACTGGGCAAAACCCCTTGAGAAGGAGAGGCCCCGATCACTCGGTCACATGGAAGTCAGGAAAACCATGGGGAAAATGCTAAAGGCTGAAGGTGGGACCTGTGCTCCAAAACCGGCGTTATATATCGGGGTCACCCTTGGGCGGTAAGCGGATTTGGAGAAAAACGAGTGATTCCACTCAGCGCCCAATGCGTGGTAGGCGGAGGAGAGAGAAAACTGTTGCTTATCGTGTGCTAACGGTTGAGCAAGTCAATCGCGTGAAATGAGCGAATGGCGTTGGATCTGGGGCTACAAATCTAACGACTAAGAACACACCCGATGAAAGAACCGGATTTGACAGGGAATTGAGCCGCGATGTATAAGGATTTGAGGTCCGATTTGACCGTTGAGGTGGCAGACGAGTCATTTCCCAACGTAACCAAAGAACCGAACTGACGAGGAAAAGCTAGCGCAGTTCGTAGGAGGACAAGTGGCCACTCCCTATGAACCATTGATGATGACGCCGAGACAGGGAACTCCAAGCGAGCAACAGCAGGTGATCTGATGGGGGCAAAAGAGGAAATGAGCAGTCATGAGAGCGACTGGCTTTAAAACCATGAACAAAGAATGAAAGACAGGGAGAGAGGACAGAGAGAGGAAGAATCGGACAAAGAAGAAGATGGAGACAAAGAACAAAGAGATAGTGAAGTAAAGAGCAGAACGACAAAGAGCCAAGCTGACCTACAACACAAGGGAGCATCGAGCAACCCCTGAGAGGATCTGTCAGGAATTGAGCACCACATTGGGCTCCTTCCATTGAAGACCAGAGAGGTCAAGAGCTGGTAAGGAAAAGAGTCTGTGCACTCTAGTGGCTTGGGGAATCCAAGGACCACCCTGCCAAGCAATTCTGTTTCAGGAGACTCAGATTGAGTTCCTCATTGTAATTCTATACTTTAAAGACACAATAAAAGAAGTCCACCACTGAAAGCTGGACCGGAGACGTCGCCCTGGAGGATAGGATGAACTCCTTAATAATTGTTGTGTCCTTGTTTTTTCTTACTGTGTTTCTCTGTTGTTTTCTATTTCGAGTGTCTGTGTATTTTGCAATCTAATTGATTCATTGCCTAAAATAACATAGACACACACCAGCACATGAGTCTGTAATACCTTCATTCATTAATTAATTAACTGAGATCACTTAAGGGTGATTTTCAAATCAAGTGGTATCAGAGCTCTAGGCTATCAAGGTTAGACAAGCTTGTGTTGGTTTAGTTGTTGAACGCTAACTAGATCAAAGCTCAAGTTAGGAGAAGGAGAGTTGGTTGAAACTAATCCTAAAATTGGGAGAGTCTATCCTCATAACACAATGTCAAAAGAAGTTTTTGTAGGACCAGACCCTCAATTCATAGATAGTTTCCTAGCCATAAAGTCCATGGTAGAAGAAACCTAGCCATAAATCCATGGTAGAAGAAATTTATAGGGACTTCAGAAAGCATAAGGAGGAAGATTCATCATGCTTCAAGCAAGACAAAGGAGAAGATGAGTCTCACTTCCATGACCACTCAAAAGGAAAAGGGAAAGAGGAAAGCTTTCTCACACCTCCTAACATCCCTGAACACAAAAATAAGGCATCTTTGATTAAACTAGATGTTAAATTTGATTTACCTATATATGACGGAGAGTTGAATGCAGAAAATTTGGACAATTGGATTAGACAAATTGATGTTTATTGCAGAGTGCAGAGTATCGACTCAGACAAGAGTAAGATTCAGCTGGCAAGCCTACATCTTGGAGGCACTGCCTTGGTTTGGTGGGAAAGCAGGACCCAAGTTGATAAGAAAAGACATGGTGAGACTATCTCTGTCTGGAGTGAATTTGTTTATGTAATCAAAAAGCAGTTCTATCCATTGGCTTACATGAAACAAGCCATGATGAGTTGGAAAACTCTTCAGTAGTTGAAAGGGCAAAGTGTGCAAGGGTACACTCAAGAATTTAGAAAGAGAGAATTGATTCTAGGAATTTCATTAGACTCACTTGAAACTCTTTTGAAGTACATTGGTGGTCTACACAGCTACATGAGGCATACCATCCTCATGTTTAATCCCACTAGTATAGATGAGGTATCTGTACAAGCTACTCATCTAGAAGCTAGAGAAAAGAATGGAAATTCAAAAGTTGGGGGACCATCCCAACCCACTGCAAGCAAGAATAAGGAGAAAAGAAAGCAGAAATGGAAAGCAAGGAAGGCTAACACTGCATAGAAAAGCAAAGCTTCATGCACTCACTGTAAAAAGGATGTGCATGATGATGAGCACTGTTGGATTCTGCATCTAGAGATGAGACCTAAGAAGTTCGAGGGCAAGAAGAAGAAGACTGTTGCAGCTATCCAGAAAGATTTGGGGTCAGACTCAGGAGATGAAACAACTATTGCAGCCACATGTATAAAAGGTAAGAATTCTGAAGCGTCTACTAGTAATTCTGCACAATCTATTACTGACGAAGAAAATGAGAGAAAAAGACATGAGCTTTTCCATATTCGAGTTATTTCCAAAAATCAAAAGAATGATACTTTGTTTGATAGTGGCTCACAAGTAAATTTAATTTCTAAAGCAATTGTAAAGAATTTTGGATTAGTAACTACACCTCACAAGAAACCATACCCATTAGGATGGTTGAATGACAAAGCACAACTACAAGTGACTAGATAGTGCAAAATCAAGTTTTCGTTTGGGTCAACATTTGTAGATGAGGTTGAGTTAGACATAATTCCTTTGGATATATGTGGAATTGTTTTAGGAAGTCCTTACTTGTATGATAGAAAAGCTATTTTCTATAGAGCTGAGAACAAGTATCTACTTGTTAAAGATGGAATTGAATGCTTTGTAATAGCTCATAAGCTCAAGAATAATTATATTCTCATAAACTCAGGGCAGATGAAACGAATGATAAATTCATGTAAACAATTCTTACTGATGGTTGTAAAGGAAAAGAAACCTGATAAAACCAATGTATTTGAGGGTTGTAATGTTGAACAACAAGCTGATTTAGAAAAGGTTGTTTCAGAGTATGACATCTTGTTTCAAGAACCTAAAGGTCTGCCACCTGTTAGATTCGGTCTTGTCAGCCCTCCGTAAGAGATCAAAACTCTTTATGCATTTCATTTTTAGGTGTCTCGCTCCATTCATTCAGCTGCATTCCACTAGGGGCATGCCATGATCTGACGGAGAAGGTCATGCTAGTCATTTCCCCTCATGTCTGGCTCCTACTGGCTTAGGTCTTTTGTCAATGATCACCAAAGTCCATAATAGTGAAGGTATGGTCCTTTAATGGACAAAAGTCATTTTCAGTCATTAGGTCTAGGGATTAAATCAATTTGGTCTTTAAATATGTCCAGTAAAGCCATGCAGGCTAGAGTGATTCCCTTGTAAAGTAATGATTCACAGAGTTTCATCCTCATATGGATAAACTTCGACTGTTCTTCAAAACTCTGTTTTAAAGAAAAGTCAAACAGTGTCATTGGTGATAAAATTTTCAAAGAGATCGTCAGTTGATTTCTTCAAGTGCAGTCATGGTTTCCGTGGCCAAATGCCCTGTCAAGCAATCCCTGCAAAGAGTGCCGAAAATTTCATCACTTGAGCCAAAATTCAGAGGAAAAGTGAAAATCAGGGTTGTTTTAAAGTCAGTGAAAAAGTGTCAAACATAAACATTAGAAAATGGGTTTTTTGAAAAAGCAAAAATGTAACCCATCATCACTTGAGCCAAAATTCAGAGGAAAAGTGAAAATCAGGGTTGTTTTAAAGTCAGTGAAAAAGTGTAAAACATAAACATTAGAAAATGGGTTTTTTTGAAAAAGCAAATCTTTATATACAAGCTCCCACCTAAATCCAAGTCATTGTGCAATCAAAGGCAGAAGGAAAGCATTGCAAAGTCGTGGGTGAGCAAGCGCGTAATTTGGAGCAATTTGGAGGAAGTTTCAGGGGCGCGGCGCACAGAGGCAGGGGCACGGCGCACACACAGGGCGCGGCGCACAGAGGCAGGGGCATGGCGCACACACAGGGCGCGGCGCACAGAGGCAGGGGCACGGCGCACACACAGGGCGCGGCGCACAGAGGCAGGGGCATGGCGCACACACAGGGTGCGGTGCACAGAGGCAGGGCACGGCGCACACACAGGGCGCGGTGCACACAGAGCCCGCCCGCAGCACAAATTCATAACTGGCGCGGCGCACACCCAGAGCGCAGTGCACTGGGTTTTGCACGCGGCACAAACAGACAAAGGGCCAGAAACAGTGCCAAACTCCCTCAAATCTTTTGTGAAGCCCATCAAATTGCAAGGTAGGATCGAAACATCACTTGTTCATCAAATTTTATGAGTGATATGGTGGTTTTATGCCTGTGATTGAATGCAACAAGTTTCATAAATTCAACCACAAGAAGACACCAAAAAACCATTGATGCTAGGGTTGTATAAGTGTATGTTGATGACCAAGGCTCTATTTTTCCTGCCCTACCACTTTTCCTTATTCCCCTATGTCATTTTCCTATTATCACTACCCTAACACTACCAAACTAATATTCCCTTTACCCTCCTCCTATTGGTAAATAAAAACCCCAAACCCTACCTTATTAAAACCCCAAAACCTAACGTATCAAAATACCCAAAACCCCTACATATCCCTCAACAAAATTCTCCCTATAACCCCTATCCATTACATTACTCCCCTCCTGATACTCCCTTTGTTTCATTGTTCCCCTTGGTGGCAGATATCACAAACAACACCCAGCTCCACCATCATCAAAGGGCAGCCTTAATACAGTATATAAACACCAGTCATGGCATTTGAGGGTTCATCAGAGTATGAGGTGGAAACTCACAGTAATACAGCTTCAGGAGAACAGGCCCCCAGGAGACATCACAAGAGTGGAAAACATGTTAGGGATGAGCCAAACACCCTCACTGAATTGCAGGCATGCCCTCTTGCTATGTCATGTTTCTAGCACCTAGCATGTTTTGAATTTTTTCAAAGGGTGGAAAATGTTAGAGTTCATCATGAGTTGGCCCGTCTTTTTGTGCTTCACCTACATGGAGGTTAGTCTATCTTGGCCAGGGTCACCTTCACATTGACACCTGAAACTATCTCAGTGGCAACAGGCATACCAAATGTTGGAGAACAGTGGCATAAGAAAAAGAGGCTGGATAGGCATCATTATGAGCCTTACATTAAGGCCAGTTGTTTGAGGCATCTCACAAGAGTCTTCCCATTTAGATTTTTGAAAGATGAGTATGCTCCGCTCATGAAATTGATCATGAAATACTTCAGTTGTGAGGGGAGGTTCTCCCGCCTATATCCCTATCACATCAGGTTGCTCATGCACTTTACCAGGGTGCACATGATGAACCTCCCATTTTTCATTTGCGGGAACATAGAGAGGATGAAAAATTTCATGCAGCATAAGACCCCTCAGCAGCAGCTCAACAGTGTTTATCACTTTGCTCTTATCCGGATTTTGGTGGATCATCAGTTGGGATTGCAGGGCATTTCTTGGGAGGACTTCATCTCCCGTGACTTCTTTAACACTCCACAGGTAGTATCAGAGGCAGAGCATGAGATAGGTGGTCCTTCTCATCAGTATGAGTGCCATGAGACCGCTACTATGCCAGTATTCATCACCTATCAAAGAGGCAGTAGACATTTGTTTGCAGCGGCAAAGCAAGTGTTATCTCCACCCGAGGTGGAAGGGGCCTCGCTTCCTACATCGACGACACAGGAATAGGACAGAGGTAAGGAGCCCATGCATGATGAGGGGCCTTCAAGTGAACCATCAGGTGAACGAGAGACAAAATTCGTTCTCCTCCATGATGATGAGACAGATATAGAACCTACAAATGTAGAGCTTAGAGAGATCATCCAGGAGCAGCATCAGTGATTGAGGCCTTATCCCTTTACTTGGAGAGGGCTAAGTGGAACATGAAATACCTGGAGTAGAGGAACAAGCAGCTGGAGGATCAGCGGGCGATCATGGAGCTACAAAACATTCGTGAGCATCGCCAAGCTGCACAAAGGAGAAGAGTTGAGCTCACGTCATTGGAGCAAGAAATCAATGAGGACCGGGAGGCCCATCTCGAGAGCGTTAACATGCACTTGGAGAGGCTACTGGACAAGGTCGATAAGGACCTTTCCTTACTGAGACACATGGCTTTCCATTACAGGGCACGAAACATGAGTGCAAAGGCCCGAATAAAGAGTTTGAAGGCGAAATTGAGCAAAGCAACAAGAGAGGCAAAAGAGGAAAAAGAGCAAGATCAGCTTTGAATCTTGGTTGAGGCTTCTTTGGCACAGCATAGCACCCCATAGAGAACCTCCAGCCCAAATTTCAAGGAATTTGGGGAAATTTTGGTCACATGACAAATTTTTGGGCAAAACACAGGTTTTTTCTCCCAGTGGCGCGGCGCTAAAAATTGGGAGCTCCAAATGAAGAATGGTTTGCATTTTTGGATTCAGCATGAAAAATCACGACTACTGGTGCTTGGAAAAGAAATTTTGGCAAGATCTGAGTCTCCAGGAGGTCAAAAACACCCAAAAAAGGACCTCTCTGCCCCTATTTTGACACACAGGAAGCAGTATTGGGAGAATGAAGATTAGGAGGGGCAAATGAGCACCAAATTCAGAAATTCCAGTTGGGTTAGAAACTAGACAGGACAGGATTTCCAACAAGCACACTTGGGTACATTTTGGACACATGCAAGTGCCTCAAATCAGGCTCCATAGTAGCACGGCGCACACAGGAAAAATTGCCAAATTTGCTTCCGTTTCGCAAAATTTCGATTCGCGACTTCTCCAAGTGGGCCCGCTCATCTACATTTCGGTTTTTTGGCACCTAAGGCAGCATTTAAAGTATTTTCTCTCCATATTGGCTTCTATCCAAGTGGTGAAAGAAGGCAAACGGTCACCCAAGCCATTTTTCATGTTTGTAACGCTGCACCTGTAGCTGATGGTTGGCTCTTCATCTCCATTTTGTAATGATTCGAGTAACTCCCCAACCCTTGGGCGTTCTATCTCTTCATGGCACATTCTATATATTGTATGCAAACTATTTGCAAAGGGTTGGTTGTCTTGTAACTTCTGGGAGACTGTGGGAAAGAAACTATGCTTCTTCACTGTATATTTTTGATAGAAAATTAATGAAAGGCAGCGGCTCTGTTTCATGAGATTCATGTGGTTGTGAGTGTAGCAAATGTGTCTCTTATGTTTTCATATGTATTTCGTTATGTTTCATAATTCAATTCATGTTCATTTCCAGTGAAATTTTCTGAGTTAGATAAGGTAGAATTCAATTTTATTGCTCTGCTTGTGGGAAAATTTCATGTTCAATGTTCTTCTTCTGTTGAAAAGGATTCATGTTCCTATGCCCTTTTCACTCTCCTAAATAATCTCTCCATTCCGCATTATTTCAAACTAAATTGCTACACTTTCCACCTGCCTTGCCTCACGAAGTAATCTGTGCCTTTGTATTAAATTCTCTGTTCTTTGCTGACCGTTGGTCCCATACCATCCCAGAAGCTCAGTCATTCATAAAAAATTGTTTCTTGTATCCCTATTCACTTACTAGCCTAAGATCAATACTTCACTGTAAGTCATCTCAGACCGTTTTTTGCTTATCTATTCACTGAGCGTGACTCAGAGAGAGCCCTCTCCTGTTCTGGTAGGGCTAGCTACCAAACTGAGCGTGGTTTGTGGTTACCCTGAATTTTGCCTTCCTTCAGCCTAAGGCAGATTTAGGTGCTAACACCACCCAAAAAGGAAATAGTACATGATATTGTTTTGCAGCAAGATGTTCCATTGCCTAACATTGGAATCTACAGGTTGTCTGCTTTAGAGAATGTTGAAATCAAGAAGCAGGTGCAAGAGTTTCTCGAGAAAGGGTTCATCAGACCTAGCACATCACCATGTGGATCACCAATCGTTTTGGTGAGAAATAAAGATGGCTCGTGGAGAATGTGCATTGACTACCGAGCACTGAATAAGATAAAAATAAAAAATCGTTATCCCCTTCCTCGCATAGATGATCTTTTGGATCAATTGAAAGAAGCTGTTTATTTTACCAAGTTAGACTTGCACAGTGGATACCATCAGGTCAGAGTTGCAGAACAAGATGCATGGAAGACTGCTTTCAAAACAAATTAGGGATTGTATGAATGGTTGGTTATGCCTTTTGGCTTAACTAATGCTCCTGCTAATTTCATCACTTACTAGCCTAAGATCAATACTTCACTGTAAGTCATCTCAGACCGTTTTTTGCTTATCTATTCACTGAGCGTGACTCGGATAGAGCCCTCTCCTGTTCTGGTAGGGCTAGCTACCACACTGAGCGTGGTTTGTGGTTACCCTGAATTTTGCCTTCCTTCAGCCTAAGGCAGATTTAGGTGCTAACATAGTGGCGACTCACTGGGGACACTGAAATCAAATCCCCTTATTTCTTAATAATTCTAAGCTTCCAGATGATAAGTTTAGGATTGGATAGGCTGAGTAAGTTGGTTGTGTCCTGTGATTTTTCTCAATAGCACGCTGGCTTCGAGACGATATACCAGAGCCAATCCAGACCCGGATCCTCCTCATATTTACGAAAACCCCAATTTGATTCCGAGACTCCTTCGTCAAGAGAGCACCATAACTCCCGTGTTCAAATCCCATTCCTGTACTAACATTTTTGAGTATATTGAAGAGCTTGAGTTTGATGAACGGTTTGAAATATCATTGTTCAAGTCTAAATCCAAAATGGCTGTTGACTATAATATCCCCAATCCACAATTTCTTGTAGATTTAGAAACCGAAAGAGCTAACCGGTTTTATATTGCGACACAGCCTCAAACTCCAATTGCTAGCCCCTTACAAACTGTGCAAACTCCTCCAACACCTCCAAGGCCAAATCCACCAAGAGTGATGGCTACCCGTTTTTCACCCCTTGTTCTACCCCAAGTTCTAGATGATATGCCCGCAGATTATCAAAGCAAAATCCCGTTTTTTGATGGCACTCCTAACAGCATTACTACTCAGCAACATGTGGACAAAATGGTTGATTTCTATGAACTTCATGAGATCGATGCGGAGAATGTGGCAATGAGACTCTTTGTACAGACATTTGCAGGTGAAGTGAGGAAGTGGTTCAGAGGTTTTCCGGCAGCACGTATCGCTACCTTGGCTGAACTACAAAGACAATTTTTAAATCGATGGGAAGTGAAAAAGAATCCTCTTCAAATTCTGGCTGAATATGAGCAAATTAAACGAAATGTTGGTGAGTCGGTCCAAGATTATTGTGTTAGATTCAATACAGTTTATAACGAAATTCCAGATCATCTAAAGCCACCTGTGGGACTAGCTATGATGAAATTTCTGGATGGTTTTGATTCTGATATGGCCTACCAATTAAGAGAGAGAGAACCGACCATAATGGAAGACATGCAGAAAATCGTGGTCAGCGTTGAAATGAATCTGCTGTCCAAAAGAGATAGAGCGAAAGCAGGAAAAAAAGTCACGGTTAAGGAAGAGCCTTCTTCAATGGATCAATTACTCAAAAAGGTAGAGCAGATGCTTGAAAGAGTAAAGCTTGACAAACCTAAGCCACAAGTTAGAAATCCTAACTTTCGTGGCCAGTAGCAGCTACAATATAGAATAAGACAGAGAGATCAGCGAACCCAAGAGCAAATAGCACAACAAACAATACAGACACCTTTGCAGCAAAATTTTGTGCATGGACCGGAGTCAGATGAGGACGGAAATGTAATAGGTGAAGAAAACCACCTCTTTACTCCAGATGAGCTGCCTACTTACATTACTGAATAAGAGGAGTGTGCGGTGAGCTCAGCTGCACACAAGGATGCAGATTTCATTCTAGCAAGTGACACTGTTTTACAAGAATAATCAGAGGAGTATCAAAGGGGATATATGAATGCTATGTCCACACAGCAGCAGCGATATTCACTTAGAAACAGAGATGTGCCGGCCAAACCAATTCAGAAAAGGAAGGATGTTGAAGCATCAAAGAATGATTCATTAGTGTCACAAAGGAAAGGAAAAGAGGCGGTTAGTCCGGAGAGCAGCGAATCAACATCAGCAGAACAATCACATCAGCAAGCTGCATCAAAAGAAAAGGAAAGGAAAGAAATCCCAGTCAAAGAGGTAGAAAAGATTCCTGCTTTTAATTTAGAGAATGAGTTTTCCAAATTAAAAGTATCCATCCCCTTGACTGAAATAATGAAGAACATCAGTTATAGAGGACAAATATCTAAAATGTTGAATTTGGACCCAATGTCTGACATGGTGAATGTTGAAGACGATCAGCCCGAGATGATTTTTGGACCAGCATCAAATGGTGAGTCTCCTGATAGTGATGTGCCACCCTTTTACATCAGTTTAAGATTGCATGATTTTGTGTTACACAATGCCATGTTCGATTCCGGAGCTTCTCACAATCTCATGCCCAAGGCTATCATGGATAAGCTTGGTCTAGACATCACCCGACAATACCATGATCTTTATTAATTTGATTCCAGTAGAGTAAGATGTATAGGACTCATCAAAGACTTGGTTGTGAGTCTAGATCAGCTCCCAATGAAGAATGTTTTAATGGATGTGGTTGTAGCATATATTCCTCCAAGGTTTGGCATGCTTCTTTCCAGGTCTTGGGTAGCGAAATTGAAAGGGACACTACAGCTAGATTTCTCCTATGCAACGATTCCAGTGTTTGGACAAATGAGGAAATTATATCGGGAACAAAAAATGAAATATATGATCACAAGCAAGGAGAAACCCATAAATCATCCAATTAATTATGTACATACAGATTTAGAGTCTTTTGTTTTGTATTCAGATAGTTTAAATGATATAGATAGTCAGGTAGTAGAAGCAGATGATATTCCGGAAATAACAGAAAATTTCAGAGAAATTTTAAAGAAAGAAGGACAAGAACAGCGAAACAATGTTGGGCAATCAGCTGAAAGTAATGGACAGCAAGCAGACAAGGCACAGCAAATAGATTTCTGGCACTTGCAAGAGGAGGAATAAGGTTTGTGGACCATGGATTTTGATGGAGCAGTGGGAAATGATGCGTTGGAATTGGAATTTGGGTACGCAATCCTTTCTCCGCCCAAAACAAAGTGCCTAGTAACGTGAGGGTTTGCTCTTACAAGTTGGCTTTTGAGTGTTCAAACAATGAAGCTGAGTATGAAGCTTTGATTGCTGACCTGAAATTTTAAGAAAGCTGAATGCTAAGAGGATTTCGGTATATGGCGACTCCGAATTGGTAATAAATTAGGTCAGAGGCGAGTATCAAGCAAAGCATCCTAGGATGTGGGCTTACTGTAATGTAGTTCTAGACATCCTAAAATTATTTTTAGAATATACCTTGACATGTGTGCCTCGTATACAAAATAGTATTGCTGACGCTCTTGCAAAGGCAGCAAGTAGTTTGAAGATCCCAATGAATTCTAGCAATAAATTTGAAATCCATGTCAAGCATCGTCCAACCATTTCAGACAATCAGAGATATTGGCAAGTGTTCCAAGATGATGAGGAGATTAAGGATTTTCTGCAAAACAAAGGCAAGTTCAAAGAAACCTCAATAGATGTAGAAAATGACGATGGTAAAGGGAATGATGCAGATGAAGTGCAGATCAATGAAACGGACGTGTTGCAGCTGAAGAATAACGTTATTCCTAAAGGTTTGATACCTTTAGAAGAACTTTTTGATCAAGATGATGTAGCCCGCAAGCCAACATTGCAGCCAACGGAGAAGGGTGTAGAAGAGGTCAGCATCGAAACAACTGCCAATCCTAAGTTGGTAAAATTGTCCAAAGCATTGCCGCCAAAGATCAAGGACAAATACATCAGTTTGCTGGCTTCATTTGCAGATGTGTTTGCTTGGGACTATTCTGATTTAAAGACCTATGATACCAATATAATTCAGCACACGATACCCATCAAGCCCAATCAAAAACCATTCAGACAAAAGTTGAGAAGGATAAATCCAAAGTTGCTGCCATCTATTGAAAAGGAGGTAAACAGGTTGTACAAATCAGGGATCATTGTGCCCATCAGATTTTCAGATTGGATATCTAACTTGGTGCCCGTACGAAAGAAGACAGGTGAGATCCGCTTATGCATTGATTTCAGAAATCTCAATAAAGTTTCATTGAAGGACAACTATCCACTGCCCAAAATGGACCATATACTTCAGCGAGTAGTGGGGGCATCTCGTATGTCACTACTTGATGGATATTCCAGATATAACCAAATTTCTGTCAATAAAGATGACCAGGACAAAACAGCATTCACCACTCCATGGGGAACCTTTCATTACGCCAAAATGCCTTTTGGTTTAAAGAATGCAGGTGCCACATTTCAGCGTGCAATGGACTTGGCTTTTGCGAATGAGAAGGATGTGTTTTTGGTGGTGTACCTGGATGACTTGACAGTGTTTTCCAAATCTCATGAAGAGCACATGCATCATCTAAAAATTGTCTTTCAAAAGTGTAGAAAATATGGTTTATCGCTGAATTCGAAGAAGAGCTTATTCACCATGGAGGAAGGCAAATTACTCGGGCATATTATCTCAAAGGATGGCATTCGTATTGACCCAGCACGTGTGCAAGCAATTCAGCAAATCGATCTGCCCCAGAATAAAAAAGAGATACAATCGTTCAATGGTAAGATGAATTTTCTACGTCACTTTGTACCTAATCTTGTTGAACACCTAAGAGAAATGACCAACATACTTAAGAAGGACAGCCAAGTGAAATGGATGGAGGAGGCTATAAAATCGTTCAGTTTGGTCAAATTGGCTCTTTCTTCAGCTCCTGTTCTAGTCAGCCCAGACTACACTCAGGATTTCATATTGTTTTCGTTTGCTTCGAAGCACACTATGGCAGCAGTATTATTGCAGAAAAGAGATGACCATGAAAGACCCATTGCATTCTTCAGCAGAGCTATAAGGGATGCAGCCTTAAAGTACAACATCATTGAGAAACAAGCCCTGGCACTTGTGAAGGCATTGAAGGATTTCCGGGTATATATTCTACATTCTCATATTGTGGCCTATGTTCCTAACGCTGCTGTAAAAGATGTTTTAGTGCAGACCGATCCGGAAGGAAGAAGAGGCAAATGGATTGCAGCCTTGCTGGAATATGATGTGGAAATAAAGCCTACAAAGCTGGTTAAAGGACAGGGATTGGTGAAGTTAATGGCTGAATCAAACTTGCATGCCTTGGACATAAACCTGATCGCTGCTATGTCCGATGAGAATGAAGAATCATCATCAATTCAGGTATCTGAAATGTTTGCTCTTTCTCCATGGTATTCAGATATCATATATGTGCTTAAAAATTTGTCACCACCGCCTGGCATGACTAGAAACAAAGCGAGAACACTCAAGTTGAAGGCTGCCAAGTTTTGCATTTTAAATTCTGCGTTGTATTGGAAAGATCCTGGTGGCATTTTGTTAAATTGTTTGGTGGAAGAAGAGGCAAAGAAAGTCATGGAGGATTTCCACGGAGGAGAGTGTGGTGGTCACCTTTTTTGGAAGTCAACAGCAAATAAAATTTTGAGAGCAGGGTATTATTGTCCGACATTGTTTGTTGATGTATATAAGATGGTCAAGCGCTATCATAAATGTCAGATTTTCGAAGGAAAGCAGAAGTTACAGCCTTTGCCACTTAAGCCTATCGAGGTGAGCGCTCCTTTCCAACAGTGGGGGTTGGATTTCATTGGTGAAATTCATCCTGCTTCTTCCGGTCAGTATAGATGGATCCTCACAGCGAAAGATTATTTCACAAAATGGATTGAGGCAACTCCCACCAGACAAGCTACAGATACGGTAATCTTTTAGTTTCTTGAAAATAACATCTTGTCTCATTTTGGTTGTCCGAATAAGTTAATCACCGATAATGCAGCAGCTTTCAAATCAAAAAGGATGGTAGAATTTAGTCATAAATATCACATCATTTTGGGTCATTCAACTGCCTATCATTCGCAAGGAAATGGATTGGCGGAGTCTTCGAATAAATCATTGATCAACATCATCAAGAAGTTGCTGGAAATAAATAAAAAGAGCTGGAATAAGAGGTTGGTCCACGCGCTTTGGGCAAATCGGATCAGTCAGAAAAAATTCATTGGTATGTCACCGTTTGAGCTTGTTTATGGAGTTGACACCATATTTCCCACCTCTCTCGCTGCCCCGGTAGTCAAACTTCTTCAGGAGGCCAGCAATGAAGAAGATCCCATGCAGAGAAGGCTGAATCAAATGGTCCACTTGTAGCAAACAAGAGAAGAAGTTTTCAAGAACACATCCAAATTGCAGGAGAAGATCAAGAAAATTTATGACAGAAAAGCAAAGGCAGATAAATTTCAGTTGGATGATGTGGTGCTGAAGTGGGATGCAAGGAATGAAGAGAAAGGTAAACACGGAAAGTTCGAGAATCTTTGGAAAGGTCCTTTCAAAATTGCAGCTTATAGGGGTCAGAATGCCTTCCTTCTGAAGGAAATGAACGGGGAAGATTGTCCAGGAGGGCCGATCAATGGTCGGCTGCTCAAGCGGTACCATTTCTGAGTTATTAACGTTGCTTCCACTGTCATTGTAAATACCATTTTTATTTCAATTTGGTTTGAGTTTGTCAAGTTAGTTTTTGAGTCATTTCAATCTCAAGTTTGAGTCAATTTTTAGTCATTTTAGTTTCATAAATGAGTCAGAGTCATGTGTTGTTTTTTGAAAAATTACTCCATAGCACAATGGACGAAGGCACTGTCTAGCTCTTCCAGAGATCTGTTGTTCTTGGCACCTCCAAGGAGCTACCATCCCCCATTGGAGCCAATGTTAGAGTCGGTCTGGTCAGCCCTCCGTCAGAGATCAAAACTCTTTATGCATTTCATTTTTAGGTGTCCCGCTCCATTCATTCAACTGCATTCCGCTAGGGGCATGCCATGATCTGACGGAGAAGGTCATGCTAGTCATTTCCCCTCATGTCTGGCTCCTGCTGGCTTAGGTCTTTTGTCAATGATCACCAAAGTCCATGACAGTCAAGGTCTGGTCCTTTAATGGACAAAAGTCATTTTCGGTCATTAGGTCTAGGGATTAAATCAATTTGGTCTTTAAATATGTCCAGTAAAGCCATGCAGGCCAGAGTGATGCCCTTGTAAAGTAATGATTCACAGAGTTTCATCGTCATATGGATAAACTTCGATTGTTCTTCAAAACTCTGTTTTGAAGAAAAGTCAAACAGTGTCATTGGTGATAAAATTTTCAAAGAGATCGTCAGTTGATTTCTTCAAGTGCAGTCGTGATTTCCGTGGCCAAATGTCCTGTCAAGCAATCCCTGCAAAGAGTGCCGAAAATTTCATCACTTGAGCCAAAATTCAGAGGAAAAGTGAAAATGAGGGTTGTTTTAAAGTCAATGAAAAAGTGTCAAACATAAACATTAGAAAATGGGTTTTTTGAAAAAGAAAAAATGTAACCCATCACTTCCAAATCTTTATATACAAACTCCCACCTAAATCCAAGTCATTGTGCAAACAAAGGCAGAAGGAAAGCATTGCAAAGTCATGGGTGAGCAAGCGCGTAATTTGGAGAAGTTTGGAGGAAGTTTCAGGGGCGCGGCGCACACACAGGGTGCGGCACACACAGAGCCCGCCCGCAGTGCAAATTCATAACTGGCGCGGCGCACTGGGTTTTGCGCGCGGCGCACACAGACAAAGGGCCAGAAACAGTGCCAAACTCCCTCAAATATTTTGTGAAGCCCATCAAATTGCAAGGTAGGCTCGAAACATCACTTGTTCGTCAAATTTTATGAGTGATATGGTGGTTTTATGCCTGTGATTGAATGCAACAAGTTTCATAAATTCAACCACAAGAAGACACCAAAAAACCATTGATGCTAGGGTTGTATAAGTGTATGTTGATGACCAAGGCTCTATTTTTCCTGCCCTACCACTTTTCCTTATTCCCCTATGTCATTTTCCTATTATCACTACCCTAACACTACCAAAATCATATTCCCTTTCCCCTCCTCCTATTGGTCAATAAAAACCCCAAACCCTAACCTATCAAAATACCCAAAACCCCGACATATCCCTCAACAAAATTCTCCCTATAACCCCTATTCCCATTACATTACTCCCCTCCTAATACTCCCTTTGTTTCATTGTTCCCCTTGGTGGCAGATATCATAAACAACACCCAGCTCCACCATCATCAAAGGGCAGCCTTCATACAGTATATAAACACCAGTCATGGCATCTGAGGGTTCATCAGAGTATGAGGTGGAAACTCACAGTGATACAACTTCAGGAGAACAGGCCCCCAGGAGACATCACAGGAGTGGAAAACATGATAGGGATGAGCCAAACACCCCCACTGAATTGTAGGCATGCCCTCTTGCTATGTCATGTTTCCAGCACCTAGCATGTTTTGAATTTTGTCAAAGGGTGGAAAATGTTAGAGTTCATCATGAGTTGGCCCATCTTTTTATGCTTCACCTACATGGAGGTCAGTCTATCTTGGTCGGGGTCACCTTCACATTGACACCCGAAACTATCACAGTGGCAACGGGCATACCAAATGTTGGAGAACAGTGGCATAAGAAAAAGAATGTGGATAGGCATCATTATGAGCCTTACATTAAGGCCAGTTGTTTGAGGCATCTCACAAGAGTCTTCCCATTTAGATTTTTGAAAGATGAGTATGCTCCGCTCATGAAATACTTCAGTTGTGAGGGGAGGTTCTCCCGCCTATATGCCTATCACATCAGGTTGCTCATGCACTTTACTAGGGTGCGGATGATGAACCTCACATTTTTCGTTTGCGGGAACATAGAGAGGATGAAAAATTTCATGCAGCATAAGACCCCTCAGCAGCAGCTCAACAGTGTTTATCACTTTGCTCTTATCCGGATTTTGGTGGATCATCAGTTGGGATTGCAGGGCATTTCTTGGGAGGACTTCATCTCCCGTGACTTCCTCAACACTCCACAGGTAGTATCAGAGGCAGAGCATGAGATAGGTGGTCCTTCTTATCAGTATGAGCGCCATGAGACCGCTACTATGCCAGTATTCATCACCTATCAGAGAGGCAGTAGACATTTGTTTGCAGCGGCAAAGCGAGTGTTATCTCCACCCGGGGTGGAAGGGGCCTCGCTTCCTACATCGACGACACAGGAATAGGACAGAGGTAAGGAGCCCATGCATGATGAGGGGCCTTCAGGTGAGCCATCAGGTGAATGAGAGACAGAATTCATTCTCCTTCATGATGATGAGACAGATATAGAACCTACAAATGCAGAGCTTAGAGAGATCATCCAGGAGCAGCAATCAGTGATTGAGGTCTTATCCCTTGACTTGGAGAGGGCTAATTGGAACGTGAAATACCTAGAGCATAGGAACAAGTAGCTGGAGGATCAGCAGGCGATCATGGAGCTACAAAACATTCGTGAGCATCGCCAAGCTGCACAAAGGAGAAGAGTTGAGCTCACGTCATTGGAGCAAGAAATCAATGAGGATGGGAGGCCCATCTCGAGAGCGTTAACATGCACTTGGAGAGGCTGCTGGACAAGGCCGATAAGGACCTTGCCTTACTGAGACACATGGCTTTCCATTACAGGGCACGAAACATGAGTGCAAAGGCCCGAATAAAGAGTTTGAAGGCGAAATTGAGCAAAGCAACAAGAGAGGCAAAAGAGGAAAAAGAGAAAGATCGGCTTCGAATCTTGGCTGAGGCTTCTTTGGCATAGCATAGCACCCCATAGAGAACCTCCAGCCCAAATTTCAAGGAATTTGGGGAAATTTTGGTCACATGACAAATTTTTGGGCAAAACACAGGTTTTTTCTCCCTCAGTGGCGCGGCACTAAAAATTGGGAGCCCCAAATGAAGAATGGTTTGCATTTTTGGATTTAGCATGAAAAATCACGACTACTGGTGCTTGGACAAGAAATTTTGGCCAGATCTGAGTCTCCAGGAGGTCAAAAACACCCAAAAAATGACCTCTCTGCCCCTATTTTGACACACAGGAAACAGTCTTGGGAGAATGAAGATTTGGAGGGGCAAATGAGCACCAAATTCAGAAATTCCAGTTGGGTTAGAAACTAGATAGGACAAGATTTCCAACAAGCACACTTGGGCACATTTTGGACACCTGCAAGTGCCTCAAATCAGGCTCCAAAGTAGCGCGGCGCACAGAGAAAATGGCGCGGCGCACACAGGAAAAATTGCCAAATTTGCTTCCGTTTCGCGAAATTTTGATTCGCGACTTCTCCAAGTGAGCCCGCTCATCTACATTTTGGTTTTTTGGTACGTAAGGTGGCATTTAAAGTATTTTCTCTCCAGATTGGCTTCTATCCAAGTGGTGAAAGAAGACAAATGGTAACCCAAGCCATTTGTCATGTTTGTAACGCTGCACTTGTAGCTGATGGTTGGCTCTT
The DNA here is from genome assembly GCA_031772625.1 of Pinus tabuliformis. Lineage (NCBI taxonomy): Eukaryota > Viridiplantae > Streptophyta > Pinopsida > Pinales > Pinaceae > Pinus > Pinus tabuliformis. Next base: position 137,942,298 of record CM062813.1, read on the forward strand.
CATCTCCATTTTGTAATGATTCGAGTAACTGCCCAACCCTTGGGCATTCTATCTCTTCATGGCACATTCTATATATTGTATGCAAACTATTTGCAAAGGGTTGGTTGGCTTGTAACTTCTGGGAGACTGTGGGAAAGAAACTCTGGTTCTTCACTGTATATTTTTGACAGAGAATTAATGAAAGGCAGCGGCTCTGCTTCATGAGATTCATGTGGTTGTGAGTGTAGCAAATGTGTCTCTTATGTTTTCATATGTATTTTTTATGTTTCATAATTCAATTCATGTTCATTTCCAGTGAAATTTTCTGAGTTAGATAAGGTAGAATTCAATTTTATTGCTCTGCCTATGGGAAATTTTCATGTTCAGTGTTTTTCTTCTGTTGAAAAGGATTCATGTTCCTATGCCCTTTTCACTCTCCTAAACAATCTCTCCATTCTGCATTATTTCAAACTAAATTGCTACACTTTCCACCTACCTTGCCTCACGAAGTAATCTGTGCCTTTGTATTAAATTCTCTATTCGTTGCTGACCGTTGGTCCCATACCATCCCAGAAGCTCAGTCATTCATAAAAAATTGTTTCTTGTATCCCTATTCACTTACTAGCCTAAGATCAATACTTCATTGTAAGTCATCTCAGACCATTTTTTGCTTATCTATTCACTGAGCATGACTCAGAGAGAGCCCTCTCCTGTTCTGGTAGGGCTAGCTACCAGACTGAGCGTGGTTTATGGTTACCCTGAATTTTGCCTTCCTTCAGCCTAAGGCAGATTTAGGTGCTAACACCACCCAAAAAGGAAATAGTACATGATATTGTTTTGCAGCAAGATGTTCCATTGCCTAACATTGGAATGTACAGGTTGTCTGCTTTAGAGAATGTTGAAATCAAGAAGCAGGTGCAAGAGTTTCTCGAGAAAGGGTTCATCAGACCTAGCACATCACCATGTGGGTCACCAATCGTTTTGGTGAGAAATAAAGATGGCTCGTGGAGAATGTGCATTGACTACCGAGCACTGAATAAGATAACAATAAAAAATCGTTATCCCCTTCCTCGCATAGATGATCTTTTGGATCAATTGAAAGAAGCTGTTTATTTCACCAAGTTAGACTTGCACAGTGGATACCATCAGGTAAGAGTTGCAGAACAAGATGCATGGAAGACTGCTTTCAAAACAAATTAGGGATTGTATGAATGGTTGGTTATGTCTTTTGGCTTAACTAATGCTCCTGCTAATTTCATGAGATTAATGAATGATGTACTCAGACCTTTTCTTGATGATTTTGTTATTGTGTATCTGGACGACATTTTGATTTTTAGTAAAATGTGGGAAGAACACTTAAAGCATGTTAAGCAGACATTAGATGTTTTAAAAAGAGAAAAAATTCATGTTAATTCTCAAAATTTGAATTTGGCAAAACATCTCTAAGTTATTTGGGTCATATAGTAGGGGGTGGTGAATTGAAAATAGATCCCTCTAAAGTGGCAGTCATTGTGAACTGGCCTAAACCCAAGTTTGCTACAGAAGTGAGAAGCTTCTTAGGGGCATCACAATATTGGAGGAAGTTTATTTCTAACTTTTCCTCAATTGCAGCTCCCTTACATGCTTTAATGAGATTGAATAAGGTGTTTCAGTGGGGAGGCAAACATCAAAAAGCCTTCAACACCTTGAAAGAAAAGATTAGTACAACACCTGTACTAGCACTGCCTGATCTTCAAAGACCATTTGAGATCCAAACAGATGCCAATGACTATGCCATGAGAGCAATGTTGACACAGCACGGTAAACCCATATGTTATGATTCTGAGACTTTTAATCCTGCAGTAGTGTTGTGGTCACCAACAACCCCCCTCTTTGTTTGATATTAGTAATAACATCAAGCAAAGGGGGACCCTTAACCAAAAATCCAAAAAATATTTTTGTTTGAAAAATCTTTTGTATTAACTCCCTAAGAGCTATATCGCATCGCAAAGGAAAAAAAGGCGCTCTCCCAAAGCGCATAAATACACTGAAAGGGAGCGACGCGAGAACTCATCGCACCGCATGCATTAAAAGCGCTCAAAAGGGGAAAACCTAAAGAACCGCCAACGGCCGATATGCGACGTCGCACGTCGCAATGTCGCATAAGCAGCACAAAGTGACAAAGCAAAAAAACCTTGCGACCTTGCGATCTTCCGATATGCGATTTGCGACCATGCAAAGCTGCGACCTGCAATCTATGGTTTGCGACGAATGAGACCATCAATTGTTGCGATACCACTTATTTACATCGCAATCTTCGATGCTGCGATGCAAATCGCAGAAGCCATTCGTCGCAGGCATTCCTCGGCATAATCTGTGAGCCTAAAATTAGGCGCGCACCTTACGGAAAATTAATGATTGTACGCCTGTGTATCCAAAGATGATTATGTTGCGATCTTCCGATATGCGATTTGTGACCATGCAAAGCTACGACCTGCGATCTATGGTTTGCGACGAATGAGACCATCAATTGTTGCGATACCACTTATTTACATCGCAATCTTCGATGCTGCGATGCAAATCGCAGAAGCCATTCGTCGCAGGCATTCCTCGGCATAATCTGTGAGCCTAAAATTAGGCGCGCACCTTACGGGAAATTAATGATTGTACGCCTGTGTATCCAAAGATGATTATGTTGCGTTTTTCGAAGAGTCAAGTCATAATGGGTGACATGATTATGCATTCATTAGAACTTAATTGCTTTCATGTCAATCTTTTCTTCTGTCTCTTTTCATTTACGTGAACTATAAGTCAGCAACTGATATAAATCTATATGCAGGAAACATCTAAGGAAAAGCGCCAGAGCTAGAAGAACAGAGAGGAGATGACTTCGCAGATGGATACCGCATACAGCAGGGCCGCGGATTCCAGAGTATCACTCAACAAATGCTGATGGGAATAGGCTATCTAGGACTCAGAGTCAAAGGCGCACAAAAGCAAAGCGTTTATGAAAGATCCTGAGTCCCAAATTGGGTAAAGCAAAAAGAAAAACGCTTAAGGGGAAAGATGTCTCAGAAAAGCCTGGAACAAAGAATGGAAACAAGTTTCAATTGAGAAAATCGTTCAGGCAACAAAATCCCCAGCTCATAGAGTCATTCGCACAGCCGGAAACTGAAATAGCAACAGCACAATCAGTTTGAAAGAAATCTGAGTTGTACTAAGTATACACGCCGTGAAGACACTCCTCCAGAGGAACACTTTCAAAAATATCTTCTAGTTTGTCAGAAAGAGGTGCTAGCTCTTGTTATTTCTAATTTTCAAGCTCGAACTAAAGGAAAGGACAAGCAGCCGACTCTTTCATGGCAAACAGCGCATCGCTTACAGCACTAAGGAGCAGATACAGAAATGGTTAGAAATTAGATTCAGTTTTTAGAAATAAATTTGTTTTAGTAAAAGGGCGGTCATTTGAAGCCGTTCCCTAAATTTGTGTAATTAAAATTAGCCGGTTAGTAGTATTTAACCCTTCTCGTTGCATTGGAGAAAGGTCCGGAAATTTGTCAAAAAACTTGTCCTCAGAACATGCACTTTTGCACCCTCGGAGGGGGTTTTTGATGAATGGACGGATCAAGATTTATTTATGTTTGCATTTTAATACCTGCTACTGATGTTGCACTTCTGTACTCTTAGTAGGCATTAGAAGTAAGTAGAAATAGATCGTTATTGCTTAAGGTCTGTGAGTATAAAATCAGTCATAAATGGTACTTTTATCTCTTGACGAGTTTCTGCTTGCATTCTTAGAGTAATATACAGCTGATGTTGTTTATATGTTAATGTATGAATGAGTGGACTACCATTTGGCACTTTTGTACGGTGGAGTCATTGATTTGTGCTTAATACATGAATAACTGATTATGCGATATGTTGTTCACAACCGTTTTGCTTAACTTTTTATGCAGGATGGTTCATCTTAATTGATTTATATTCTCATAATAGCTGAATAATCTTCATTACCAGTTATTGTGTGAAATCTTTCTAGATCGCATAATGGAAAAAGTTCTATCCCGGGTTAGCGTAGATTAGATGTGATGTTCTTGATAGATTAAAGTAGTATAAAATTCAGTCTCAGAGTTTAGAATTAAATTAGCTTAGAAATAATTCTAGATTTTCATTATCATATTCTACACACACACACATCACCAAACTCTACACACACACACCCCTTAGATCGGGAAGCTGGTCCCGTTATCCCCAGTCGGACCCGCTACACCAAACGGGCACGGAGCCGCCAACCAGGTTCCCGACCGGGTGGGTATCCCCCTTGTTCTTGACCCGATTTCAGGGCCCTCAACATATTTGGCGCTAGAAGGAGGGCCCGAACTATGAATGGCACCTAAAGCAACATCTAAATACCATTCTGAGAGTAATACACCCTCATCAACTCCCTCGACTTCTCCAACACGGTTAAACCCGGAATTTGAAGTCGCTCGAGTATCTACCACTGCTACATATTCGAATATATCAGACCAATCTATCATTGAACCCCCTGAAATTCAAACTTTGATTCGTAAACTCCAGGGATTCTCTATTTTTAACCAGAAGTCTGATAAATCTAAAAGCAGCGTGACTTCGCAGTACAACCCTGCTCATCCCCTTACCAGATTAAAGAGTGAAAAATTTGGCATACAACCAAGTGAACTCCCTCTCCCTACCAGGAAAAGAGCAAGGAAAACACCACCAGAGTCTGACAGTCAGACTCCTTCATCCACTTCGTCCATATCAACTCCCTCACCGCGAAGTCAACCACCCACTCTTTCATTCCAACTCACTCACCCATCTTCTACAAACCTTCCTCTTCAAACATCAAAGATCTTAATATCTTCATCTTCTCAGCATCAGGGATCATCTTCTGCACTTCCATTAACTAGCAGCTCAACGATGGCCCAGTCTCCATGGAACAATCCTGGGGCGGTTTTAATGCCTCCACCCCTGAGCCCTATACCGGCCCATCCTGAGAAATGGCTGCCTAAATTCAATCCGGAAGCAGGCATGCTAGCCGAGGAACATATCAATAATTTCATGCTTTCTGTTAATCTCAACGGAGTCACTAACGAAGACGCTGTTGTCCGGCTTTTCCCTTATACAATGCAAGGAACAGCCGGGTCATGGTACTTTTCATTACCTTCCGGATCCATCACAAGCTGGGACATTTTTCAAAGTCAGTTCCTCACCAAGTTTGGTGATGACAGATCCACGGCGACATTGATCAATGACCTATCTAATCTTAAGGCTGAGGCTAGAGAACCCATTAAAGATTTTAACTTACGGTTCAATAAGATCCTCAACAAAATCCCCGCTGCCTCACAACCCAGCGAGGAAGTAAGATGTGAATGGTACATCACGGCTTTACCTCCAAACTTGGCTATCTTCGTAGATAGGGCAAACAAGACCACCTTAGTCGACAACTTGACAGAAGCGTTAGCAGTGTAAAAACGCGTGGTAGCCCTAGAAAAGAGATCTGCTATAGAAGAACGCAAATCTAAGAAGATCTCCTTCAAAGAAGACACCAAGAAGAAGCAAACGAAAGACCCTTTCGATTTGGAAGGATTACAAAAAGTGTTGAAAGCCATGTCCAATGAGATGATTGATATTAAGAAACAAGTAGCAGAGACTTCTTCTAAAAAGCCCTTTAGGACTTTTAAAAGAAATCCTCCCATGGAGGTAAGACCACCTAGTGTTGTCTCAAACGTTGAATCTGAAGAAGACGAAGAATAAGAGAATACCACTGAAGGGCAGACCGACGAGGAAGAGGTCGTAGAACTACAAGGAATGTGGGACTTCATCCTCCCACAAGAAGAGGATCAAGAAGCATTTCATGTTAGAACGAGAAGCAAAAATCAACTTGATCCTCCCCTAACTACCCCAAAACAAAAGGGCGCAAACCCTGCAACAAAAGAAAAGGTCGCAACAAAAAAGACAACTGCTAAAGCGACCCAGCTTAGCCCAGTCCAATCTGATCAAACGCCTCCATCAAGAACACTAATAATGTCGGATGAAATGGAATATAACATCATTGATGACATGAAGAAGACTAGGGCTAATATCACTCTGTACGAATTGAGTAAATTGAAATACCAGCAGAAAATAATGATGAAAGAATTACATGCTGTGCCTACTACATCTTTACCTACAGCTGTAGCTTCCCACAATTTGGGAAGACCTCCAACCAACACGATCAATAAAATTGATCCAAATGACATCGCCTTGATTGGAGGAAGATCAAGATCCCATACTCCTCCTTTTCTTCTCACATATGAAATCTTCAATAAAAACGTGCACAATTGCTTGGTCGATTCTGGTGCTTCAACGAATATTTTACCCAGGTCAATATGTGCCAAATTGAATGTGCAACCTCAAAAATCCGCGGTACGTATAGTTCAACTTGATCGATCCCAAGTCGAAGTGATTGGTGAACTCAATCAGGTGACCATAAGATTGTCGTCTAACCCAAAAGTGTGTCAGGTTATCGACATTCTAGTAGCTGATATCCCTGAGTTCTATGGTTTGATTCTTAGCAGGGATTGGTCGGAAAAACTCCACGGATATTTTTCAACCGATTGGTCGCACATGTGGTTACCATACAATGGTAAACCAAATCAGATAAAGGTTGAACAAGAGTTGCACCAAAAATACATAGTGACAGAACTGGAAGGAGAAAATGAAGCCATAACATACAATAGCAGCATTGTAGGCAATTACGCAATAGATTCTTTCCTAGGTAATTTCAATGCTCATATTTCACCATACTTAGAGAATTCAGTTTTATCCCAAGTTGAAAATTTCTCCCAAACTGATGACTCAAAATGTTTTAGTTTTTTAGATAATTCTGTAAATACATCTTTATTTTGGAAATTATATTTTGACGGATCTAAATCCAATGAGGGAGCAGGAGCAGGATGCGTTCTGATTAACCCAGACGGGAACAAGATTATGCTCACATGCAGACTTGAGTTCGATTGCACGAACAACACAGCGGAGTACGAAGCCTTGGTTCAAGGCCTATACAAAGCAATCGGATTAAACGTTAAGTATCTTCAAGTCTTTGGAGATTCGGAGATCGTCGTAAAACAGGTACGTAACACCATACATTGCCTGTCAAGTCATTTAAAGCATTATCAATCATTAGTTCAAGATCTCACTGCACATTTCGTAGCATTCAACATCTCGTCAATTCCAAGAATTCAAAACGCGAGCGCAGACCTGTTAGCTAACGTAGCCTCTAGACTTATCCCTTCTGAAGATTTTAGTCCTGATAGGTTTTCAATAGAATTAATCTTTAGACCATCCATCCCTGACAATATCACCAATTGGAGAGTGTTCAACGACGATCCTGACATCGTAAATTTCCTTACTTCTAAAGGATCCTACACAAATCAGATAATCGACGAAGACCATCATGATCACCAAATACAACAAAATGGCTCTGACAATGCTATACCGAAATCGGTGGTCAAGTTAGAAGATTTATATGATTTGAAAAGTCGGTTTAAAAGGTCCGCCAATGCTAAACTTTGTAGTTCTACCCTAAACTATGAATTAGTAAACCTAGGGACCGATCAGAAGCCACAAAACGTTAACCTAGGTCACGGCCTAGCCCCTGAAGAGAAATCAGCATATATCCGTCTTCTGAGACAATACAAAAACGTTTTTGCCTGGAATTACGATGAACTAAAGACATACAACACTTCTATCATTCAACATGTTATCCCTATGATTGACAATGAGAAACCTGTCCAGCAGAAGCTCAGAAAAATACACCCTAACCTAGAAAATCAGATAAAAACTGAGCTTAATAAGTTGTTGAGAGCCAAAATAATCTTCCCCGTAAGGCATTCTAAATGGGTATCCAATATGGTGCCCGTTAGGAAGAAAAACGGAGACATTAGAATCTGTATCGATTTCCAAAATCTCAACAAAGCCTGTCAGAAAGATAACTTTCCCCTCCCACCTATGGAGCAAATATTACAGGCAGTAGCAAGCTCAGAATTAATGTCATTCCTGGATGGATTTTCAGGATACAATCAAGTACTGGTGCATCCCGATGATCAGTTAAAGACTACGTTCCGAACCAAATGGGGCACTTATGCATATCGGAAGATGCCATTTGGTCTGATCAATGCCGGAGCTACCTTTCAGAGAGCCATGGACATCGCGTTTAAAGGGTTAGTCAATAAATCAGTAGTGATTTACCTGGATGATATAACAGTGTACTCCAAAAAACGAAACAACCATCTCAAAGATTTGAAGCAAATCTTTCAAAGATGCTTGAGGTATGGGATTTCGCTCAACCCGAAGAAATCTTTCTTTGCATTAAGCGAAGGGAAATTGCTCGGATTCATAGTGTCGAAATCTGGTATTCATATAGAACCCGACAGAATCAAGGAAATTTCCGAAATATCCATACCCCATAACAAGAAATCCATGCAATCCTTCCTTGGACAGATCAATTTTGTCAAAAGATTTGTCCCGGATTTTTCACGTATTATTTCTCCCTTACAAAATATGATAAAAAAGAATTCAAATTTCAAATGGGGTCTAGATGAGCACGAAGTGTTCAACTTAATCAAACAAGCTATCATCGATGCTCCATCTTTGGCCACCCCAAATTTTTCAGAATCTTTTATCTTGTACACTTTTGCCTCAGAGAAATCCTATGCCGCGATTTTGACCCAAGCAAATCAAGAGAAAGCGGAAGCTCCAATCGCATTCTTTAGCTCGAACTTACAAGGTGCTGAAATTAATTACTCAGACGTAGAGAAACAAGCATATGTTGTTTTCAAAGCGATCAAATATTTCATACCTTTCTTGCTTAAAGCCCACACTAAAGTCGTAGTACCGTTTCCGGCGGTAAGAAACCTTTTGGTGCAGAAAGACGTGGGCGAAAAGAGAGCTAATTGGATTACCGCTTTACAAGAATATGATCTTGAGATCAAACCAGCAAACATCGTAAGAGGTCAAGGCTTCTGCAAGATGTTAGCCGGAGCATCGCAAATCCCGGAGAACTCATCTGAAGAGGTACAAGCGTATGAGGTAAGCCTAAACGATGCAGAATCATCATATGCTGACACCATTTATTTTCTTAAGAACGGGTATGCTCCATCGCGTCTGGATCATACCAAGAAAAGAGCTCTGAGATTAAAAGCTAAACAATACCAGCTCATAAATGATGTCTTGTTTAAAAGGAATTACGATTCTGTGCTTCTTAGGTGTCTTGAGAAAACTGAAGCCGAAAAGGTTTTGCAGGAACTCCACGATGGACCAGCGGGCGGACACTATGCCGGAGATACGACTGCACATAAAATCTTGCGTGCAGGATATTATTGGCCCATGCTGTTCAAAGACTCATACAATCACGTAAGGAAATGCCAAGTCTGCCAGACTGCTGCAGGAAAACAAAGGAAACCGTCCATGCCGCTACAACCAGTCATCATCGACCAACCATTCAGTCAATGGGGCTTGGACATAATAGGTGAGATCGTTCCTCACTCTTCTAAGCAGCATAAGTATATCCTTACGGCAACTGATTATTTTACCAAATGGGTAGAAGCAGTTCCTCTCAAGACAGTTCATTCTGAAAATATTATTGAATTCATAGATCAATTTATCATCACTAGGTTTGGATTGCCAACAGCATTAATGTTTGATAACGCTTCATATTTTTCTGGAAATACTATGACTGAGTTTGCGCTTAAAAGAGGGTTCAAACTGAAATATTCTGCAAACTACTATCCGCAAGGTAATGGATTGGCTGAGTCAACAAACAAGAACCTAATCAGAATTATCAAAAGAGCAGTCGACCAAAACCAAAAGAATTGGCACAAAGCGCTGGTAAATGCTTTATGGGCTGATAGAATCACGAAGAAAGCTTCAATCGGCACTTCTCCCTTTAATTTAGTTTATGGGAGAGAAGTGGTTCTTCCGACTCACCTAGTTATTCCCTCTTTGTCTTTAGTGCAATATATCGATGAAGTATCTACTTCCTCTTTACAATTAAGACAAATGGAAATAATCAAACTAGAAGAACAAAGAGAACAAGCTAGGAAAACCCATGCTCATCACCAAGCGCTAATAAAATCTTCTTTTGACTCAAGCATCATAACCAAAAAAAACTTTCAGATGGGTGATTTAGTTTTGAAATGGGATAAGGCTCATGAAGAAAAGGGCAAACATACGAAATTTCAAAAGCTGTGGCTTGGCCCTTTTCAGATTGTAGAAGTCGTAGGCACGTCTACATTCGTGTTGCAGGATCTGGCAGGTAGGAGAGATTCTTTACCTATCAATGGACTGATTCTTAAATTATACTTTCCATAGAAGAGAATTGTTCTAATTTTTGTAGGATAGATTTAGTTTTTAGTTTTTATTTTGTTTTGTTTTTCTCTTTTTATGAATAAAACCCATTGTAAATGATCATTTAAAAAGGATTCATGAAAGAGAACGCCAATTCTCTATCAGATTTTGATTTCGCTTGTACAAATAGCAAAAATTTTTGAAAATCTGAATTTTATTATTGACAAATAGAGTTAACTTCACTTTGATTACGATACTCGTTTCGACCTCTAAAAAACTTTGACAAAAGCAACCTCTGGTAAAAGAATTGTTTTGTATCAGCACCATGAAAGGTATCATCAATAATAAAATAAGCATTCTCTGCAAAACTGTTGTTTTCAAAAACTCTATTATTGTCGTCCAGAGCTTTCTTAAGGAAAAACAATGACTTCCTCCCTGCTAAAAGGAAATTACAGCGTTCAGAGAAACAATCCAAGGAAAACACTATATCTCAAAGAATAAGAGGTCTCATCACGAGCCGGCTTATCATGATCACAGATATTATAACTTGCTGACTTTGCCAATACTGTCTATCAAAACAGGGCAACGACTTAAGATTGTTGCAATCAAAAGACAAGAGGTCTCATCACGAGCCGGCTTGTTCAGAAAAAGTGTAAATCAAGTGAATGACTGTGTCATAATTTGGCCACCAAACCAAGACATTGTTCTTTAGAGAATTAAAAAAAAAGGAAAAGTGTGTCAAAAAGGATTTTTCTCTGGAATGTTGCGAGTAACCTCAAACAGGAAAAAGGATCATTGCTGGATAACATGGTAACCCTGTCGAGGCTATGGACGCTTGCGGGCAGCAGAGGCTCTACCTACGACAAATGAGCATACTTTTAAGCCAGTACGCAGAGAAGACCTTATTTTATCTTTTATCAAGACCAAGTAATGTCTGATGCGAATGCAAGAAAAAACCTGAGGAAGCAAGAAATTGGGATATAAAAAGGGTTGAGACAAAATATCGTCGACAAGGTGAGGGGTAATCTACTCTATCTGTCCATAACAAAATTTAGACATATAAAAATTTTGTTGTTTCGGAAGTGAACGGTCAATAGAAATGCAGAGATAACTGGTTCTTCACAGTGAATCGCCATTGTTGTGGTCACCAACAACCCCCCTCTTTGTTTGATATTAGTAATAACATCAAGAAAAGGGGGACCCTTAACCAAAAATCCAAAAAATATTTTTGTTTGAAAAATCTTTTGTATTAACTCCCTAAGAGCTATATCGCATCGCAAAGGAAAAAAGGCGCTCTCCCAAAGCGCATAAATACACTGAAAGGGAGCGACGCGAGAACTCATCGCACCGCATGCATTAAAAGCGCTCAAAAGGGGAAAACCTAAAGAACCGCCGACGGCCGATATGCGACGTCGCACGTCGCAATGTCGCATAAGCAGCACAAAGTGACAAAGCAAAAAAACCTTGCGACCTTGCGATCTTCCGATATGCGATTTGCGACCATGCAAAGCTGCGACCTGCGATCTATGGTTTGCGACGAATGAGACCATCAATTGTTGCGATACCACTTATTTACATCGCAATCTTCGATGCTGCGATGCAAATCGCAGAAGCCATTCGTCGCAGGCATTCCTCGGCATAATCTGTGAGCCTAAAATTAGGCACGCACCTTACGGGAAATTAATGATTGTACGCCTGTGTATCCAAAGATGATTATGTTGCGTTTTTCGAAGAGTCAAGTCATAATGGGTGACATGATTATGCATTCATTAGAACTTAATTGCTTTCATGTCAATCTTTTCTTCTGTCTCTTTTCATTTACGTGAACTATAAGTCAGCAACTGATATAAATCTATATGCAGGAAACATCTAAGGAAAAGCGCCAGAGCTAGAAGAACAGAGAGGAGATGACTTCGCAGATGGATACCACATACAGCAGGGCCGCGGATTCCAGAGTATCACTCAACAAATGCTGATGGGAATAGGTTATCTAGGACTCAGAGTCAAAGGCGCACAAAAGCAAAGCGTTTATGAAAGATCCTGAGTCCCAAATTGGGTAAAGCAAAAAGAAAAACGCTTAAGGGGAAAGACGTCTCAGAAAAGCCTGGAACAAAGAATGGAAACAAGTTTCAATTGAGAAAATCGTTCAGGCAACAAAATCCCCAGCTCATTGAGTCATTCGCACGGCCGGAAACCGAAATAGCAACAGCACAATCAGTTTGAAAGAAATCTGAGTTGTACTAAGTATACACGCCGTGAAGACACTCCTCCAGAGGAACACTTTCAAAAATATCTTCTAGTTTGTCAGAAAGAGGTGCCAGCTCTTGTTATTTCTAATTTTCAAGCTCGAACTAAAGGAAAGGACAAGCATCCGACTCTTTCACGGCAAACAGCGCATCGCTTACAGCACTAAGGAGCAGATACAGAAATGGTTAGGAATTAGATTCAGTTTTTAGAAATAAATTTGTTTTAGTAAAAGGGCGGTCATTTGAAGCCGTTCCCTAAATTTGTGTAATTAAAATTAGCCGGTTAGTAGTATTTAACCCTTCTCGTTGCATTGGAGAAGGGTCCGGAAATTTGTCAAAAAACTTGTCCTCAGAACATGCACTTTTGCACCCTCGGAGGGGGTTTTTGATGAATGGACGGATCAAGATTTATTTATGTTTGCATTTTAATACCTGCTACTGATGTTGCACTTCTGTACTCTTAGTAGGCATTAGAAGTAAGTAGAAATAGATCGTTATTGCTTAAGGTCTGTGAGTATAAAATCAGTCATAAATGGTACTTTTATCTCTTGACGAGTTTTTGCTTTCATTCTTAGAGTAATATACAGCTGATGTTGTTTATATGTTAATGTATGAATGAGTGGACTACCATTTGGCACTTTTGTACGGTGGAGTCATTGATTTGTGCTTAATACATGAATAACTGATTATGCGATATGCTGTTCACAACCGTTTTGCTTAACTTTTTATGCAGGATGGTTCATCTTAATTGATTTATATTCTCATAATAGCTGAATAATCTTCATTACTAGTTATTGTGTGAAATCTTTCTAGATCGCATAATGGAAAAAGTTCTATCCCGGGTTAGCGTAGATTAGATGTGTTGTTCTTGATAGATTAAAGTAGTATAAAATTCAGTCTCAGAGTTTAGAATTAAATTAGCTTAGAAATAATTCCAGATTTTCATTATCATATTCTACACACACACACATCACCAAACTCTACACACACACACCCCTTAGATCGGGAAGTTGGTCCCGTTATCCCCAGTCGGACCCGCTACACCAAACGGGCACGGAGCCGCCAACCAGGTTCCCGACCGGGTGGGTATCCCCCTTGTTGTTGACCCGATTTCAGGGCCCTCAACAAGTAGTTAACTATCCTACACATGATAAAGAATTGTATGCATTAGTTCAGAGTGTGAAAAAATGGAAACATTACTTAATGGGCAAAGAGAGAGTAATACATATTGATCATCAACCACTTCAATATCTACACTCCCAAACTAAGTTGCAGCAATTGGTGGGCTCCAGTATTGTAGCAATAATGCTACAACTCCTGGAGCTTCCTTCTCTAATTTTATCAACCCGGTAGTTCGTAACAAACTTGGAAGCGACGGTGCTGTATGCACAAGTACTAGCTCTTGTCGTAGCTGTCACTTGGTCAGCTGGCACAAGTCCGCTAGGGCTCAAGCCAACTTCTATATGTTCTCAGAAGAAGCTTTCTAAATGATGAATGAAGACTATCTCAAAGGAAATTAACCTACTTTGCAAGAATGAACTGAAAGTCAACCAAACATGGAAACCCTAGTAAACCCTAATCTGACTAGCTTAATCTCTATGATGCAATGGTGGGAATGCAACTTCTAGAAATGATGCCATTACTTCTAGTGAGATGAAATGCATGAATTTAAACTACTTCCATTGAAGAGAACACGTTTTTGTATTTTTTCTCAAGTGGGTGGAGTTATTATGATTGTGCTTCTTGCTGGGTCTTGACTGTGCAGGGGTAGTTCAAAGGGAAGGAAGGCTTGGGAAAGGTCAGGAGGACTCTGAGAGGTTCCAGGGCATCCCTCACATCATTCCACAGAAGTCCACAACATTCAAGTGCTTGGCAACCGTGTTTGCAGGCTTCTACAGGATGTCTGCAGGGGATCCTACAGGAAACTCGGGATTTCTACAGGAAGTCTGCTAACTTCTACAGGATGTCCTACAGTCGGAGTTTTGGGTGATGGAGGAGTGAAGGAGCTGTATGGATGGATAGGTAAGATGAAAAAGGAGCTTGAGATGGCCTATGGACAGAGAGATGAGATGGAGAGAGAGTGGATAGAGCTGGTTGGTCGATAGAAGGGTAGAGTAGTGGAAGGTCAAAAAGATTGACCAACGTGGACAGTAGAAGGTTTGGAAGGCAAATGAGTTGAACAAAGGATGAGTAGGTGGCTTAGGCTCGGTTCAGAAGGTTAAGAACACGATGAAGTGGTGCTACGCAGTGTAAATGAAACAAATCACCCTTATCTTGCATGTAAATGAAAGTTCACCAACCTATTCTAACTGTTTTATTAGGAATCAATGAACAGCAATGTAAGTTGAAGGGAATTCGTGCATGATGCTGAACCAAAGAGTCATTACTCAAGATAAAATCGCATGGACAATTCTTCAATCGAAAACAGTACATCAATACTTGCATGCATATGTTAAAACAATGTTTTTGGCAGTTGGCACGTTCTACACTTCCGGTCCCCAAACATAGGTGAAAGTGAGCATGCATTCAACCTTTTTGAACTCAACGTAACTTCAATCTCCCTAAGCTAATTCTGAACTACTGAAACAACTGCATTCGTGAAACTAACCTACATAACAAAACCGAAACAATCAACCCAGCAAACTGTGTTTTTCAAGTGCATGTAAAGGAAAGAAATGCAATGATAAAAGAAAGACAAGTAACAATACAACGAAGGAGGTCTATTGCTCTCAGGTTGGGCCCTAACCTGAGAGCTATAGATCCCCTAAGAACTCAGAATCGAATCCAAATCTGACTGCCTTTATTAAAATATCATAATCATGAGTCTAACAACATGCCAAAATTGGCTTAAAGAGCAAAAACAGAGCTACAGCTCGTAATCCAAAATCTATAACAAAAGTTCAAGAGTCTCAACGAAGGATACAGCCTCAATATTTATACATGATGAGGGCCAAGCTGGCCTCCTCAATTAGTGGAGCTTGGCTTTCCAACTAAAAGTAAACTGCTAATCCTGTAGAATCCGTTGGCTGCCTTCTAGCTCGGTGGTGATAGCTGTTGGAGCTCGGAGTTGGGGTGGAGATCACGAGGGAGGTCATTCAAGGCTGTGGACAACCTCCCTATAAACCCGCAATGCCACCTTGGTTGTCTCCTTGTCTCCATTTGCGTGGTCTTTGCTCCATTTAATGCCAAAAACCTGAAATCATCATGTATTAGCCACATAGGCATAATGACTGCCCTTCTTCCTACAAATAACACGAATATACTAAGAAATGATGCATAAGTGATAAAAAATGAAGGGTTGAGCAAGGTAAGTAGGCCAAATGAGCCCAAATTGTTACCAAAATTTGGGGCTCATCATCACCCCCCAGCTAAAATATTTGCTCATCCTTGAGCAATTTTTCTCCAGCTCCTTGTCCTTGGCCGAGAACTAGGCTCCGGAATACGCTCTTTCTTTCCTACTCTTGGTGGCTCTGCCTGTTCTGCCCTTGGTGGTGATGAGGGTGCCGCTCCTCCCCTCTTCTCTGTTTCCTTGACCTTGAGCCGTGCTTTTGAAGCCGACTGGTCTAACCTTCCTTTCCAAGTAGTTGTTTTTGGGCTCCTCCTCTCGTAGGTGACCGATATCTTCGAGGGGGACCTCTCACTGGGTGAAGTAGGGGCATCCCCTGTAGTGATTTGGCTGCTGGACGGAGGCTGTGGCTTGCCCGTCTTTATTCTCACACTTCTTCGAGCTTTAAAGTATAGAGGGGTCTCCCTCTTTCTCTTCTCCTTTGGCTTAGGAGGTGTGCTAAGGCCGGCCAGCACAGCTGCTGCCTCCCTTTCACGAATGTCAGCTTTCTTCTCCTTGGCTTTCACTTTTTCAGGGCTTCCTATAAAAGACCCTGTTTTAGTCAATTTCGGGCTTCCTGTAGAAGACCCTTTTTCAATAATTTTCGGGTTTCCTGTAGAAGCCGGTTTCGGCTTTCCTGTAGAAACAGGTGTCGCCGCCTTGGTTTGCTTTGCTGCATGAGTTTTGCTTTTTGACTTGGTTGCGATCGCTGTCGAGGCACTCTTGCTGATGTGGACCTTCTCAGCCTTGTCCACTCTGCCTTGCAACCTTTGCTCTCTTGCTGTCAAGATGGGTGTGTCATCTTTCTCCTTGTCATCCTTTTTCTCTTGTTTCTTTTCTTGTGTTTTCTTCTGCTCTGTGGTTGGGGTCTTTTGGCCTTTTTCCCTCTTTACTGCGGCCACTGACTCTTTCTCCTCACTGCTAGAAGAACCGAGCTCTTCGGTTAGCATCTTTATATCCCCATCCTTTGTCAAATTCCTGAAGGCTTCCCATGAGAGAGGAACCTTGTATGTGTGGAGCGCATCCTCCACGAGGAGTTTGATCAGTCCATGGTGGGCTACCTGGTCTGGTATGCCTTCTTTCAACTTGGTTGCACACTCAATCAGAGACTGTAGTAGAAAGTAAGGGATACTGAGCTTGTTTTCTATAGGTAGCTCCATCTGGTGCCTTAATTCAGTGAGTAACCGAAAGTGGTACCCGTATACAATGCTAAAACGGCCTTCGCAGTTGATATACTTCATAATTTGCAAGCTTACTTCATTCCATGGTGGCAGTAAACTGGTTCTACGAACCCCATTTTTGTCTTCTGAGAATTCCTCCTCTGGTGGAAAGAACTCTTTCTTAGCTTGTTGGCTCAATTTCCTTTCTTCTTTATCCCATGGTAATCCCATTGGGAGCTCCGTAACTCGGCTGATGAATTGTGGGGTGAGTTTGAGGCTCAGACCCCTGAAGGTAATGGTGGCCAACGTTTTAGATTTCGGCCTCAGAGCTTGCAAAAACTCTTCTGCCACTTCGTCGTCATAACCCTGCAATTTGTCACAAAAGGATATCCATTGTGCTCGTGTGAAGAGCTCCACCACCTCAGGATTTTCCCTTAACTTCGTTGAATCAGTGGGCTCCCTTCTGATGAACCCACCCGGCATGGTGAAAAACTGCTGCGTTAACTGGAGGTGGCAAATGTGGAAGAAATTCGGTCTACTGGGACAGAGCGTGGGATTACGCCTCTGTCATGCACATAATTCTCAAAGCTTACCCCCTGCAAACCTTTAACACAGCCAACTACACTGACATCCTATAGGACGACAGTTCATGCACAGCAGACAACAATTGCAACAATTCTCTATGACCAGACTGTAGACGACGATTCTGCCACCTTCAAAAACCAATTGCATGGAGAGTTCAGGCTTACCTTTTTAATCCGCCACCTTTTGACGTGAGGAACCCGACTTCCTGTAGAAACAGCTTTCCTGTAGGAGCAGCGCGCGATTTCGGGGGGAGACTGCAGTGGGTCTGCGCTCTTGGTGTTGCTTCACAAGCGTTCTGATGGCCAAAGACTCGGAGTATCGAACTGCAGAGGGATCCGGATGATCACTCGAGTCGCAAACGGTGAATGATAAATGCATGAGGTTGATAATCTAGCCGATTAGATTTGAATCGACGGAATCCGTGGCGCGGGGGTGAGCTGTCCCTGCCGGACCGTTGGGCGACGTCACACCATCATTCTTCTGCAAGTTTACTTACTGCCGCATCATTCCCACAGATCCGCCGCCGCCATTCTCGTTAGAACTCACTTCTCCCCGAGTGGACGGTTCTCACGTGTCCACTGCCCGTTTTTCCACAGCCACCATTCACACATCCAGCTCGACCAGCTGACTGGTCGACGTGGCCAATCGATTGACCATACAACCGCTCAACCCATCCATTTCACACTTTGCAAACATTTTCAAAGTAAAATTCATGCAATTCGTCGGAAGAAAGGGTCGAGACACTTACCTGTGCGGCCGCAACACGATTGTTCAGGCTCTTGGACGACGATGAGGGGATTTGGTTGCTGCTGCTTGATTTTCACAGGCCCGGAGGTTCACATTCATAGGCCGCTGACGGTGGATTGGATGCTTCAACTGCATGCGCCCGCGTTTTCATTGTATATGGTGTGCACTCTAGCGGGCTTAACTGTTACGGGACTCCTACAGGATGTCCTGTAACAGTTTCTTCCTCCTCGGGTGCATGCTGCACGACGAAGGCAATGGCCCCACGATCACGCTCACAGAGCTCATGGATGGCTGGGATGGATATGGTATGACATCTCAGCGTTTTTTTCATCTTAAAAATTGCTTTCTCTTGATAACTCAATGATCTGCTTTGATGGTGCAAGTAACTTCATTGCATGTCGACAGGGATGGTAGAAAGAGGTGACAGCAATGTATAAGGGTGCCAACAGTAGCTTGCATGCGTCCAAACCGACCCTTGGTCGTTAGATCTCCTCATAAAATGAATTCTGGCCCGTCCCGAACTTCTACAAGAATTTTCCTGTCGAAATACAGAACTTCCTGTAAAAAAGTTGCGTTTCCTGTAGAAAAGTCTACACCTTCCTGTAGAAAGTCTGCATCTTCCTGTAGAAGGCTCAAGCCATGATGACATTGTGCACATACCTTGGAGGAAATGAGTATTCTTGGAGGAGGTGCTGGTGAGGTCCCTTGGCAGCATGATAAGGATCTTTGGCTTTGCATTAAGAGTCCTCCTCACCTTCATAGAACACCTGCAACCTGCATGCATTTTCACATTATAAACTTGCTGTCCCTATCTTTTTGCTTATTGTTTTTTCTTTTTTTTCTTTTTTTTTCTTTTTTTTTTAAAAGATAGCAGGGGCGCCTCAATGAGGTTTTCACCCTTGCCATCTGCCTTAAGCGCCTCAGAGAGGTTTTCACTCAAGGATATTTTTTTTAAATCTCTTTTTTTTTTTGAAAGACAATAGGGGCGCCTCAATGAGGTTTTCACCCCTACCACCTGCCTTGGGAGCCTCAGAAAGGTTTTCACCCAAGGATCTTTATTATTATTTTTTTTTTTTTTTTTTTTTTAGATCTTTTAGGGTATGCCCAAAGCAGAGGCAAAACCCTTCTCTATGACCAACACTGATTTCTCCATAGTTTTGATGAACTCTTGCCTTGAGAGAGGCTTCCTATAGATCTTCAAGCGATGCCCATTGACAAGCATGGGGATGGCTTCCTCATCAATGGTTCGAATAAGAACAGATCCATTGTCATGGCATTTTTCCACTGCATATGGTCCTAGCCATCTGGTTCTCAGCTTCCCCTTGAAATCTTTGTATCTGGAGTCATACAACAAGGCCCAATCTCCCGGCTGGAATTGCTTGTCATGGAGATGTTGGTCATGCCACACCTTTCTCTGAAGTTGAACCACTTCTGAGTGAAGGAGGGCCTGCATCCGGTGCTCGTCCAGTCCATTCAGCTGCAATAACCTTTCTTGTTGTGCATGGCTGAGATCTAGATCTAGCTGAGCTGCCATCCTCAAAGTATTGTATTCAAACTCAATGGACAGCAAAGCTTTCTTCCCATAGACCAGCTCATAAGGTGTGAAGCCGGTGGTGGTCTTCCAGGTGGTGTTGTAAGCCCATGTGGCCTCAACCAGGCGATCTGCCCAATCTTTCCTACTGCTGCTCACCACCTTAGTCAAAATCCCTTCCAATGCTCTGTTGGTGACTTCCACTTGCCCATTTGCCTGTGGATGATAGGGGGTGGAAGTCCTATCCTTGATCTTGTGGTGAGCTAGTAGGTCTTCAATCAAGTTGGATGTGAACCGGCTCCCTTGATCGGTGACCAGCTCTCTTGGGTAGCCAAATTTGTAGAAGATGTTCTCCCTTAAGAACTCAGCCACCTTTTCTTCTGTTGCTACCTTGATTGCTTTAGTCTCTGCCCACTTTGTCAGGTAGTCAGTGCACACAATGATGTAAGACCTTTGCCTCGAAGGAAGGTTGATTAGACCCACAAAAACCATACCCCACTTCTCAAATGGCTCAAGAGTCACTTGAGGTTGGAGAGGCATCTCATCCCTGGGAGTCGGTTTCCCCATTCTTTGGCATCAGTCACATTGGCTGATATATCTTCTGACATCTTGATGAAGTGTGGGCCAATAGTAGCCTGCCTGCAGGATTTTGAAGGCAGTCCTCTTTGCTGCAAAATGTCCTCCACAAGGCCCATTATGACAGGTGAGGAGGATATCAAAGACTTCCTCCTCCCTTACACAACGCCTTAAGATCTGATCAGGGCCAAGCTTGAACAGATTGCCCCCGATCCAAGTAAATGAGGCACTTTTTCTGATGATTCTGCTCTTCTCTCTTGAAGATAGGTGCGGAGGGAACTGTGCTGAAACAAGGTAGTTTGTTATATCAGCAAACCATGGAGAGAGTACTGAGATAGCAAACAGATGTTCATCGGGCATCTGGTCATCCATTGTTCCATCCTCATCTGCAGACAAATACAATCTAGATAAAAAGTCAGCAACAACATTTTCTTTACCTGGTTTGTCAACAATGGTCAAATCAAACTGCTGCAACAAAAGTAACCATCTAATAATACGAGCATTCACATCTGGTTTATTCATTAAATATCTAATTGCAGCATGATCCGTATGTACAAAGGTTTGATAGCCAGTGATATAATGTCGGAACTTGTTCAGTGCATGGACCACAGCCAAGAATTCTTTCTCGGTTACAGTGTAATTCAGCTCGGCTTTGGACAAGTTTTTGCTAACAAAGTAAATGGCATATGGAAGTTTTTGTTCAACTTGTCCTAAAGCTGCCCCTATGGCTTTGTTCGAGGCATCAGTGTGGATGTGGAAAGGTAGGGCCCAGTTGGGACCTCTCAGGATTGGGGCTGACACCAACTTGTCCTTTAATTCATTCAAAGCCCTCTGACAATCGTCAGTCCATTTAAACTCCACATCTTTTGCCAACAGACCAAACAATGGCGAGGCTAACTTGCTGAAGTCTTTAATGAATCTTTGGTAATACCCTGCTAATCCTAAGAAACTCCGGACATCCCTTACCTTTTGGGGAGGTGGAACCTTCTTGATGAGAGCAATTTTGTTAGGATCCACTTGTAACCCTTGGCAAGAAATGGTATGGCGTAGCACAGTCCCTTCAGTCATCAGGAATTCACATTTTTCAGGACTAAGGGACAGGTTCATCTCAATGCATTTGGTTAGGACCTTTCCTAGATTGGACAATGCTTCCTGGAAGTTGGACCCATAAGGAGTGAAGTCATCCATATAGATTTCCACCGCATCATGGACCAACTCCGAGAAGATGCTCAAGACAGCTCTCTGGAAGGTAGCAGGAGCATTGCATAGCCCAAAGGGAAGAACTCGGTAGGCAAAGGTACCCCAAGGACAAGTGAAGGTGGTCTTATCTTGGTCCTCCGGGCTGATTTGGATTTGGTTGTACCCGCTAAACCCATCCAGGAAAGAGAAGAACTTCTTTCCTGCCAGTCCATCCAACACTTGATCTATGAAAGGTAGAGGGAAATGGTCTTTCTTGGTAGCTTTGTTCAGTTCTCGGTAGTCCACACAGATTCTCCACTTCCCGTTTTTCTTGGGAACCAACACCAGAGGGGACACCCATTCACTATCTGAGATGGGGTAAATGAATCCGGCATCCAACAGTTTCTGCAATTCTTCCTTGACAATGTCCTTAAGGGCTGGATTCATTCTCCTCTGAGGTTGCCTAACCGGTTTACAATCCTCTTTGATGTATATGTGATGGGTACAGACCGAGGGATGGACTCCTTTCATCTCCTTATAGCTCCAAGCAAAAGCATCTAGGTGACTGGCCAACAGGCTACACAGCTCCTTTTCCTGGGAAGGAGATAGGGAGGAGCTGATCTTTAACGTTCTCTCAGGGCCGAACTCCACATTCTTGACTCTGGGAGTAACAGGGTTGGTGGTACAAAGGTCCACTAAGGTGCTGGCTTGGGCGTCCTCCACCAATTTCTCTAAGGATAGTGCACTGGAAGGTGGATTCTGGATCAAAGTCTCAATCAAGTCATCCTCGGTTGGGGGGTCTCTTCTAGTGGTATCTAGGGTGCACAAAGGTGCTGAGTACACCTCATCCTCTTCTCCTTCCTCCAACCACAGTGGTAAGTCATGCTCTAAGGAGGGTTGGGCAGGAGGATATAGGACTAGCTGCTTGGACATAGGACCGTTTTTGATGGTCATGTTTCCTGCACGGCAACTGATGTAAGCATCTGCAGTGACTAACCAAGGCCTTCCCAAAATGAGAGGATATCCAGTAAGCTTTGCCTTGGGTTGCAGAACCAAGAAATCTGCAGGGTATTCCCAAGAGTCGACAGAGACCAAGACATCCTCCACAATCCCTTCGGGAGTCACAGTGGAGCGATCTGCTAGTTGCAGTACTGTCGAGGTCTTCCTTAAGGAACCCTGAAGATTGAGTTTGAGCATGGTATCCCTGGTCATCACATTAATGGCAGCCCCCAGATCAATCAAGGTGTGAGGTATGATGGTGCCATTGATGTGGACATCTACTACAGGACTCCCAGGATCTAGGTACTTTGGGCAGATGACTTGTCCTAACATAAGGTCAGACAGTTGTCCTAAGACATTGATGGTTGAAGCATCTCTCTTTCGCCTGCCTGGGTGTTTAAAACACTTTTCCTTAACCAGTTTGTTGTATATTGGCACATCCTTGATGGCTTGGAAAAGTGGTATTTTCACACACAACTGCTTGAGTTCTCCCAGAAGCTCATCCTCCTCTGGGTTGGGTTGTGTGGTGGCTGTTAGTCTCTCAGGAAAGGGTGGAATAGCCTTTGGTTCACTTTCCTGTTTGTCCTCCTCGTCCTCTGGGGGAGGAGGTTGGCGATCCGGAAGAGTCTTTGCAGATCGAAGATTGATCTCCTGGATCTCCACAGCATAGGTAGGGCATGATGTTTCCCCAGTGTATACCTGCTGGGTCTGTCTATTGTTGGGGTTCGGGTTCGGTTGAGCAGGCATTTGAGGTTGCCTTGGCGGAGCAGGAGGTAATGGTTGAGGTTGAACTGGTGGTGGAGGCAAAATGGCGGGAGGAGTGTTGTATTGGGGCCTCCACCCCGACTGAGGTGCATTCCACTGAGGCTGCGGCTGGGCATGTGAATGATATGAATGAGTAGTGGGCTGAGTAGGGTACTGAGGTGGATAAGACCATGGAGGAGGCATAGACCAGGAAGGATGAGCAGGGGGACCCCAGGAAGGCATAGGAGTCGATTGGTTGGGGCTGTAATAAGCTTGAGGTTCCCCTTGCATCCCCTGCTGGTAAGGTCTAGGTCCTTGTGGCCTCCTTTGGTTGAGGTAATAGAGAGGTTCAGTGGGAGCTTCTGCCCCTTGGTACATAGCTTTAAACCCAGGTAAGGTTGGACATTGATTTGTGGGATGGTCCTCCTCACAAACGAAGCACACTTCAACCGAATGCAATGGGCATTCGTTCTTAGGGTGTCTCCTTGTACATCTAGGGCAGAAGATAGCCAAGGCCCTCTCAGCTTCCTCCTTCTTCTGCTGGATCCTGAATGTGTCCAGTTGCATGGCGATGGTCTGTCTCACCTCACTCTTAAGATCTTCTAATTGATTTGCAAACTCATGCTTGGAGAAAGGAATACCAGCTGAGAGAGGGTTTCCTCTACCTCGTTTCTGGGCTGCCCTAGAGTGGTTTCTGAACACAGTCTTGATGTCCTCATAAGGCAGTTGGTAAATATCTCCCCCAGCTAACATGTGAAGGGTATCTAAAAGGTCTTCAGGGACTCCTCGAAGCAGGACCAACTTGAGGGATTCAGGGTCAAGTGTGCACCTGGCCCGCTTATAGCTAAGTTGGAATCTCTCCTCATAATCCTCTAAGGACTCATCATTCCCCATGGTCATCCGAAAGATTTCTCCCTTGGTTTCCTTGGACCTACAGTAGTCCCGGTACTTGGTATTGAAAGCTTGCTGCATCTGAGCCCAAGTGGTGATACTATTCCCAGGTAAGCCCATGAACCAGCGTAATGCTGCATCCTTAAGAGTGGAAGGGAAGAGTTTCAGCTTCTGCTCATCTTCAGTATAGTCATAGGTTCTACAAAGGACAGCAAACTCAAACAGGAAGGTATCAGGATCTTCATTAGTCAGTCCATGGAAGTGAGGCAGAGCGGAGGGACTAATGTTTTTCATTTTCATGTCTCCATTGGTTTCTCGGATGGGGAAGGCACCTTCTATTCTCTCATCTTCTCTTCTATTGTCAGCCATAGCTTCAGATGGGATGGTCTCTAATTCTTCTTCTGCTATAGGATCTTCATATATCTCAGGAGGTTCACCTATAGGTTCTTCCGGATCACTGTCACCGAAGAAGAGAGAAGGGTGACTCAGTGATGTGGTGGGGGTGTTGGGTAGGAATTTGCCTGTTTTATCTCGGTTCCTACGAGGCATGAAATGGAAAGACTTTTTGATTGCTTTTGTTTTTTTTTCTTTGGTACCTGCAAAACTGAAACAGATTGATCTACAACTAACTATCTTGCTGAAATAAAAATGCAGAATTGAAATGAAAGCAGGAAAGGACTAATCTACTTTGCTCAAATGGAATTGCAGGAATGGAAATGCTAGTCTACGCTTGCAGAATTGAAAGGCTAATCTATGCCTGCAAAATTGAAATTGCGGAATTGAAATACTAATCTATGAAAGCAGGAAATGTCTATGCTACTTTTGCAGAATGGAAATGAAATAAACTACTTGGCAGAAGGTGAGAGTAGGAAAATAGAATAAAAGCAACAATTACTAATACTCTGACGCTTCCCCGACAACGGCGCCAAAAAGATGGTGGGCTCCAGTATTGTAGCAATAATGCTACAACTCCTGGAGCTTCCTTCTCTAATTTTATCAACCCGGTAGTTCGTAACAAACTTGGAAGCGACGGTGCTGTATGCACAAGTACTAGCTCTTGTCGCAGCTGTCACTTGGTCAGCTGGCACAAGTCCGCTAGGGCTCAAGCCAACTTCTATATGTTCTCAGAAGAAGCTTTCTAAATGATGAACGAAGGCTATCTCAAAGGAAATTAACCTACTTTGCAAGAATGAACTGAAAGCCAACCAAACATGGAAACCCTAGTAAACCCTAATCTGACTAGCTTAATCTCTATGATGCAATGGTGGGAATGCAACTTCTAGAAATGATGCCATTACTTCTAGTGAGATGAAATGCATGAATTTAAACTACTTCCATTGAAGAGAACACGTTTTTTTATTTTTGCTCAAGTGGGTGGAGTTATTATGATTGTGCTTCTTGCTGGGTCTTGACTGTGCAGGGGTAGTTCAAAGGGAAGGAAGGCTTGGGAAAGGTCAGGAGGACTCTGAGAGGTTCCAGGGGGTCCCTCACATCATTCCACAGAAGTCCACAACGTTCAGGTGCTTGGCAACCGTGTTTGCAGGCTTCTACAGGATGTCTGCAGGGGATCCTACAGGAAACTTGGGATTTCTACAGGAAGTCTGCTAACTTCTACAGGATGTCCTACAGTCAGAGTTTTGGGTGATGGAGGAGTGAAGGAGCTGTATGGATGGATAGGTAAGATGAAAGAGGAGCTTGAGATGGCCTATGGACAGAGAGATGAGATGGAGAGAGAGTGGATAGAGCTGGTTGGTCGATAGAAGGGTAGAGTAGTGGAAGGTCAAAAATATTGAGCAACGTGGACAGTAGAAGGTTTGGAAGGCAAATGAGATGAACAGAGGATGAGTAGGTGGCTTAGGCTCGGTTCAAAAGGATAAGAACACGATGAAGTGGTGCTGCGCAGTGTAAATGAAACAAATCACCCTTATCTTGCATGTAAACGAAAGTTCACCAACCTATTCTAACTGTTTTATTAGGAATCAATGAACAGCAATGTAAGTTGAAGGGAATTTGTGCATGATGCTGAACCAAAGAGTCATTACTCAAGATAAAATCGCATGGACAATTCTTCAATCGAAAACAGTACATCAATACTTGCATGCATATGTTAAAACAGTGTTTTTGGCAGTTGGCACGGTCTACACTTCCGGTCCCCAAACAGAGGTGAAAGTGAGCATGCATTCAACCTTTTTGAACTCAACGTAACTTCAATCTCCCTAAGCTAATTCTGAACTACTGAAACAACTGCCTTCGTGAAACTAACCTACATAACAAAACCGAAACAATCAACTCAGCAAACTGTGTTTTTCAAGTGCATGTAAAGGAAAGAAATGCAATGATAAAAGAAAGACAAGTAACAATACAACGAAGGAGGTCTATTGCTCTCAGGTTGGGCCCTAACCTGAGAGCTATAGCTCCCCTAAGAACTCATAATCGAATCCAAATCTGACTGCCTTTATTAAAATATCATAATCATGAGTCTAACAACATGCCAAAATTGGCTTAAAGAGAAAAAACAGAGCTACGGCTCGTAATACAAAATCTATAACAAAAGTTCAAGAGTCTCAACGAAGGCTACAGCCCCAATATTTATACATGATGAGGGCCAAGCTGGCCTCCTCAATTAGTGGATCTTGGCTGTCCAACTAAAAGTAAACTGATGTTCCTGTAGAATCCGTTGGCTGCCTTCTAGCTCGGTGGTGATAGCTGTTGGAGCTCGGAGTTGGGGTGGAGATCACGAGGGAGGTCATTCAAGGCTGTGGACAACCTCCCTATAAACCCGCAATGCCACCTTGGCTGTCTCCTTGTCTCCATTTGCGTGGTCTTTGCTCCATTTAATGCCAAAAACCTGAAATCATCATGTATTAGCCACATAGGCATAATGACTGCCCTTCTTCCTACAAATAACACGAATATACTAAGAAATGATGCATAAGTGATAAAAAATGAAGGGTTGAGCAAGGTAAGTAGGCCAAATGAGCCCAAATTGTTACCAAAATTTGGGGCTCATCAGCAATCGAGACACTACAGATGGATGGGTTCTCTACAACAGTTTCATTTAGTCATCAAATATAAAAAGGGCATACATAATAACGTTGCAGACATGTTATCTAGACCCATTATAAATGCATCTACTATACTTAAACATAATTCTGTGTTACATGAAAGTTACATTGAACAATATGCTCAAGACATAGACTTTAAAGATGTATATGCAACTTTAAGTCAAGGCAGAAGAGTAGAAGAATTGGATTATCATGTAAAGGACCAACTCTTATACCATTGTGGGAAGTTATGCATTCCACAAACTGAAAGAGTAAAGATAATTAGAGAAGCACACACTTCTCTGATATCAGGTCACTTTGGGGTAAGTAAAACAGTTGCACAGCTGCAAAGATTTTGTTATTGGCCAAAAATGAATGAGATAGTTTCTAGATATGTAAGAGGGTGTACTATGTGTGCTAAAAGCAAGCCCAACAATAGAAAACTAGGCTTGTACGCTCCACTACCAGTTCCTTCTCACCCTTGGGAAAGTGTTTCCATGGATTTTGTTGGAGGAATGCCTAAATCTAGGATAGGTCATGATTATCTATATGTTGTTGTGGATAGGTTCAGCAAAATGTGTATTTTGATACCTTGTAATAAATAGATTACAGCTGAACAAACTGCAAAATGTTCTTTGAACATGTATGGGTTCATTTTGGACTACCCACTTCCATTGTATCTAATCGAGACACTCGATTTGTGGGAAAGTTTTGGTCAAGTCTGTGGGAACTGATGGACACAAAACTGCAGAAAAGCACAGCTTTTCATCCACAAACTGATGGCCAGACAGAAGTGGTTAACAGGAAAGTGATCCAGTTACTCAGAGGATACTGCAGCAAACATCCTAAGTTTTGGGATGAACATTTGTGTTATGTGCGGCATGCTTACAATAGGGCAAAACATTCTTCTACATAGATATCTCCTTTTGAGACCTGTTTTGGTTTCACACCAAGGTCTCCTTTGAATTTCTTCTTTGGTAAAGATATCATAGTTGATGGACATAGTGATGTGGACAAGGCAACTAGGTTCATTAAACAAATCCAGGAGATCCACCAGGCAGTACAAGAACAGCTGGAAAAGAGCCAAGCCAAATACAAGAGCATAGTTTTCAGGTTGGTGACCAAGTCTGGCTGTATATCAGCAAAGACAGAATGCAAGGTGAAGGTAAGAAGCTAAAGCCTATCAGGTATGGACCTTTTAGGATACTTGAGAAGATTGGTGAGAATGCTTTTCGCCTTGATCTACCAGCGTACATGCACATCTACTCAGTCGTAAATGCAGATTGCTTGAGATTGTTTGAACCCTTTCTAATTGAGGTTCCTAAAGAGCAAAGTCGATTGCCTTCTATTGATGACCTGCTACCTAAATATCTTAATGAATTGCAGGAAGACACAGTTTTAGACAGGAAGTTGAGGACGACGCGCAAAGGAGATGTTGAGTACCTCATAATTGGGCTCAAAGGTTCAAAGTCGAGTAGTGCAAAGTGGATTGAGATTAGACAAGTGAGACAGTTGTACCCTCACTTAGTCGATGCTTGAAAACCAACTTTTGGTGGTCCAAAACCTTTTTCAGTGGGAAGGTCGTGATCTGAATTGGATCCATGAAGAATAATCAAAGCACCATGACTGTATCAAATCAGGACAAAACTTCGAATTCAATAGCACAAAGCGATCAAGAAGACCTCTGAACAGTGGCAGTTGGCAGCCAGCGAGGAACGACACGAACCTCGGTCAAAGCGTGCTGACCAAGGCCCATGGAGACCATGTAAGAGGCAAAACTAGCACCTGGGAAGCCTAGATTGGGAAAATGAGGCAGTTTCTGACACGCAATTAGCGCTTAGCGCTAATCGCGCATCGCTGGGCAAAACCCCTTAAGAACGAGAGGCCCCGAGCGCTCAGTCGCATGGAAGCCGGGAAAACCGTGGGTAAAATGCTAAAGGCTGAAGGCGGGACCCGTGTTCCAAAACCGGCGGTATATATCGAGGGCACCCTTGGGAGGTAAGCGGATTTGGAGAAAAACGAGCGATTCCACTCACCGCCCGACGCGTGGCAGGCGAAGGAGAGAGAAAACCGTCGCTCATCATGCGCTAACAGTCGAGCAAGTCAACCGTGCGAAATGAGCGAATGGCATCGGATCTGGGGGCTCCAGATCTAATGGTTGAGAACGCGCCTGATGAAAGAACCGGATTTGACAGGGGATTGAGCCACGATGTATAAGGATTTGAGGTCTGATTTGACTGCTGAGGTGGTGGATGAGTCATTTCCCATCATAACCAAAGAACTGAACCGATGAGGAAAAGCTAGCGTAGTTCGTAGGAGGACAAGTGGCCACTCCGTGTGAGCCATTGATGATGACGCCGAAACAGGGAACTCCAAGTGAGCAACAGCAAGCGATCCGATGGGGGCGAAAGAGGAAACGAGCAGTCATGGGAGCAACTGGATTTAAAGCCATGAACAGAGAACGAAAGACAGGGAGAGAGGACAGCGAGAGGAAGAACCGGACAAAGACAGAGAACGAAGAGACAGTGAAGCAAAGAGCAGAACGACAGAGAGCCGAGCTGACCTGCAGCACAAGGCAGCGTCGAGCAACCCCTGAGAGGATCTGTCAGGAATTGAGTACCACATTGGGCTCCTTCCATTGAAGACCAGAGAGGTCCAGAGCTGGTAAGGAAAAGAGTTTGTGCACTCTAGTGGCTTGGGGAATCCAAGGACCACCCTGCCAAGCAATTCTATTTCAGGAGACTCAGATTGAGCTCCTCATTGTAATTCTCTGCTTTAAAGACACAATAAAAGAAGGCCACCATTGAAAGCTGGACCGGAGACGTAGCCCTAGAGGATAGGGTGAACTCCTTATTAATTGTTGTGTCCTTGTTTTTGCTTACTGTGTTTCTCTGCTGTTTTCTATTTCCAGTGTCTGTGTATTTTGCAATTTGATCGATCCGTTGCCTAAAATAACATAGACACACCAGCACATGAGTCTGTAATACCTTCATTAATTAATTAATTAACTGAGATCACTCAAGGGTGATTTTCAGATCACTTGGGAAGGAGGTGAATCTGAGTATTACTTTGAGGGTGGATGTATGAGCCTATGGCTTCCCTTATTGTAGATGCAGGCATTGTACCCTTTTATTTGCTAGTTAAAGCAAATGTGCGTATGTATATATGTGTATATTAATGTAAATATTGTATCGACCTAAATTTATAAAGCTCCATAGACATTATGATTATTTATTGGTTGAAACAAATATGGATAAGTATATATGTGTTGCTATTGTAAATATTGTAATGAGTTGTGTTACAAAGCTCCAATAAGCAGTATGGTTATCATGATGTCATGTTTGTTTTGATGGTTTTTTCTTTTAAGAAAGTTGTTCATTGTAAATACTGCAACGAGCTAAGTTATAAAGCTCCATGGGTAGTATGTTTTGGTTTTCAGTGCTCCGTTGGTCATAGGTGTCATTGAACACCGAGGACGGTGTTCCCCTAAGAGGGAGGGGTTTGTAACAACCATGGGTTAAAAGTTCATGTAATAAAGTTAATAAAGGCAAAATCAGACCAAGGTCATGGAACACTTATACCAAGTTGAATGTTATGAAAAAAATCCTAGTAGGCATCACTTGTGCTTATGGCTGATGGGATATAAGAAAAGGCACAATAATTAAAAAGGTGAAAAGACAATTTTGGCCCTCTATTTACGAAAATAATGGAAAATAGGATAAAAGGGAGGTGAAAGGTCACAAGTTGCATGTGAGGAAGAAATTGAAAGAAAATAGAGGAAAAATAAAGAAATTAGAGGCATGAATGATAAAAATGATTCAAAGCATCAGTTGGTAGATTTTTTCAGTTTGGTTTTAGAGAGGAGAACACCAAGAGGAGAAGGAAATAAAGCAAGCAAAGAAAGGACAAGGAAAGTGGAGGAAAGTAAGGATCATGCAAGGAAATGTTGGATTAAGTAGCTTCAGTGGGAATACTTGCAGGTAACAGGTTGCGTGTATGATTTCCTAGCTGGTTTTGGTATGCATGGCATATGCATGTCTATAGTTGGTTTATTTGTTGTCCGTGGCATGGATTTTAACGGGTTTTGACAATGGTTTCAACCTTGCGTTGGAATTTTCGGATAGCCATGGTGTGATGGGATTTATTCTGGTTTTAGATTTTGATTTTCGGAAGGTTTTGGATTTGGGTGAGGTGGTCTCAGGAAAATCCCAAGGGTTGGTGGTGGAGATGGTGTTCTCCAGGAAGCCCTCAAGAGGTGGGTGGAGATAGGAAAATTCCTCAAGGGATGGTGAAGGAATTCTGAGGCATCCAAGATCAGTTTGGTTTTGTGATCTTGGGACCCGTTTAGGTGACATCATGGTATGGTGAGGGTGGAGGTGGTTTAACGTTTGGATTCCCTTGTTTGTTTATGGATTGGTTTAACCCATGAGATCCAATATTCATGCTTGTAATATGGCATGTGGGTGATTGACTGAAAGAAATATTTGATTCAGCTCAATCTATGGTCGGGTGGTACGTTGAAGTCCCTGAATTGGTTGGCTTTTGCATATGGTTAATAAGATCTAAGTTTCTCTTATATTTTATGAGTAATTACACTTTTTATTATGTGGCTTTAATGGTTGTTTCATCATTGTTATCCTTTTGGTTATATGTTGGTTATAAGAATGATTTTATGGCAGACTCAAGTTATGGCTCTTATCATGTTTTTAATTCTAAATGTCCGGTTAATGAATGCATGACTTAAATGGTGTTATGATAGCCATTGTGAGAAGGCATTAATCCTTCTTGTTAAACCTCAAATAAATTTCATATCTTTATATTCATAGATGCATTCATGACTTGTAGATTGCATGTTTACCATGTGTTTGACGGAATGTTAGTCTTGGTTGGGAAGGGTCAAGTCAAGTACTGGTTCAAGTTTTGGTTTAGAACCTTTCCCTATATGTTATTTATCATTTCTAGAATTTTCACTTAGTTTTGGGCAGAGCCCTAAGTCCTAGCCCTTAAAAAGTGGCTCAGAATTCGGGGTCACTAGCATAGTCTAACTGGAAAAGTCCCCAGTCACTGGCAAGCAGGCCTGTGGGAGCGACTAGAGGGTTTCAGCTTCTTTGAGGCCTTGTAAAGGGAACAACTAAGGCTCTAGTTCAGTGAAAAATGAAGGTGACTCAGGGGTTGGACACCTGGTGTGTTTGGGTTGCTCTTGGAGGTCTTGTAGCACCTGAGGGAAGTCAGTAAGGTCTTTAGGTTGTCAACTCCATTTCCTTAAGGTCGTATAGGGGTTGAGTCTTATCAAAGTAACCCCTCAGCTCATGTTTACCCTAGGAAAGTCAGTTAAATGGTTATATATAAGAGGAGGCGTTGTTACAACTAGTGAATTTTGTGCATGAAGTTTTTTCTTCCATTTTTTGAGCAAATGAGTTCTATTTAATGGATGAGGAGAAGGATTTGAGACATCCTTTTTGTGGCGAACTATTGGGAAGCAATTCTTAGGTAATGACTAAGGTATTTTACTGAGGGCTTGGGGTGGATAATTGCAGTAAGATATAGTGAATGTTAGCCTATGGTTGAGTGGAGAGTCATCCCGCACACGGTTGTAGTCAATTGGATCGAAGAATGTTGCAATATATCATAGTGTCCACAAAATTATACATGAGTCAAGTTCTTCATCTCACAAGTTATCATCAACCTCTACTCCCATGGGTTAAATAAATTATTAATTAATTTTTTTATATGTTTGTACACTGATGGTCTTAAGTTTTATTTGTAGTTTCCATATAAATATTTTTTCCCATGAGAGATATCTCTATATTCCATATGAGGAATATACATGTTTTTAATCCTCAAGGGATTTCTCAAACTCAACAACAAGACTTGTAGCCATTACATCAAAACTCTCATGTCACATGTAGGAGTTGAACATGAGAAAGGTGGATAAGAATCATTCTTCCCAACCACCTAGGATAAACCCAATTGACTTTTTATATAATTATATTTAAATTTTAGGTCATTATAGGTTATATTTAAGCTTCACTTTCATTGCAACTCTTCATCCCTATATTGAGATAACCCTAACTTACCAATTTAATTATAGAAATTGATAATGCAGACATTAGGATCCATGTAAGAAAAAAAAACATGTTCTATATCTATTCCTTTTAAATTTATATTCATTTAAAGTGCATCATGAAAATCACATACTTTGTTTGCAAAAGCATCAACCATTTACACATTGTATTCTCTTGGTTTCCATCGTTTTGATATATTCGCTGAACTATGTTTATGAGATATTCACACATCACTTCTAGTAAAATTTATCCATGTTTCCATCGTGAACGAGAATAACATAAAATGTTTAGAAGTTTTTTCTTGAAATGATGATAAGAACATGATTAATCATGACATATTCTCTCCAATAATACAAAATGTTCATTCTTGTAGGAATGAACACCAAATTGAAATATCCCTTTTGATTAATATATAATTTTCATACCAAAAATTTCTTTAAAAAATTGCCATAAATAATTTTGCCAAAATGTTTATAAATTCCAACAATAAATTAGGAAACCAAGAACTCACAAAATCTTTTAGAAAATACCAAATCCAAAAACCCAACTAATTTTTATTGAAAATATTGAGGAAGATTTACATTACTTTATTTTGGGTAAAACTTGGTAGATTAGCCATTGGGAAATAATTTGGCCCACTCATAGAGAATTCTTTGGCTTGAAACCCTGGACGCAATTCCACTAGCAACTCGAATGGCTCCCTCTCAACTCTCTCATATCATTGCTTGAATTCCTAGATGAAAATTTTGTTATCCATTATTGATGCACTCCCCCATATTGATTATAATATGATAAATGAAATTTGACATCCTTATTTTGGCTACCTCTGACCCAACACGATTTAGCCCCCTTTGATGCAAATTGGCCCTCCGAATTCCACCACACTCTTACCTGTGTTCAAGGTAATTTGACCCTACATATGTTGTTGCAATTTTGTCTACCATTAGTGGTGATTCAACCCTCTAGTTGACATTAGAATTCAGCCTCCCTTTAAAATTAATTTGGCCCCTTCCTAGTGATGTGAGTTGTTGCAAATGTGTCACTCTATACTCCTAGAAATTGTTGTTATTTGATCCTCCTTTCTCCGCTAAGTGTCAATGAAGAACCTATCATTATCCTCCCTTCAAACTAGTTAGGGTGGATATTTCTCCACTAAAACTAGCTGCGACCAGCTAGCGTGGATAGTTCCACCACCTAAAATGGGTTCTACACAAGGCTTTCCCCTCACACAGTAAGTTACTTGAGCTCCAAGTTTAATTCTCAAATCATCAACTCATGTATTCCTTGAGATCCCTTCTTTCTCTTTTTAATAATCATTCCCTCCTCTCAAAATACCATGGGTGGCTACAAATACCATGGGTCACTTTATTTTTACCATCCTCCTATTTAGTTATTTAATATTATCAAAAAAATTCCTTTTAATTATAATGTCATCGAGCAATTAAAACAGTTGACCACTTTTTTCTCTGACTATAGCCTACGTGAATCATAATAGGCTACTAAGTCAATCACTTTTACTATAATGGTTTGGAAAGAGACATTACAATCCTCCCTTCCCATAATTTCTTGTTCTCAAGCAACTGCAAGTTGGGATGTTGCAACACATGTTCTCAATCCCATGTGGCATATTCTATTGGTAGGCCTTTCCATTGATCTAGGAACTCCTTAATGTCCTTTCCCTGGTATCCAATATTCCTCGAGATTTAAAATCAATTTCCCTTCCTCATTTAATGGAGGTAATCCTATGCAAGTTATGACTTGCTACCCCAGCACCTTCCTGAGGCACAATATGTGAAACACATTATGGATCTTGCTCTCCTCAAGTAGTTCTAGCTCATATGCCACTTCTCCAATCTTCTATATGACTCTATAGGGTCCATAAAATCAAGGCTTCAACTTTTTATGCTCCACTCCTCTTTAGAAAGGATTGCCTATATGACTGCAAGTGTAGGTAAACTAAATCCCCCTCCTGGAAATTGTGCTCGATCATGTTGGAGTTTGTGTAAAACTTTTGTTGATTCCATCCATTTTGCAAATTTTCTTATATCAAAATCGTAGGCTTGTATCTTACTAACTCATTTTTGTTACCTCTCATTCATATCTTTCTACTCTTAAAATTACCTTACAATGTTGTGGTCAGTTTTGATCATGAACCATCCACCCACCAAATATTGTTTGAATTTGGTCAACACGTGCATGATGGAAAGCATTTCACTATCATATATGGAATAGAGTATCTCCAACTCCTTTAGCTTCCATCTCTCAAAATCTATTGGGTGCTCATCTTGCATGACCCTTATGCCTTCCCTTGATGCACCACACTCGAATACAAAGGGGTGAGAGAAGTTAGTAAGAGTTAGGATTGGGTAAGTGTTCATCGCTTCCTTCCACCTCAAAATTTTGTTGTGGCTCTTTAGTCCATCTAAAAGCTCCCTTTTTGTTAAATTTGTTAGAGCTTCCACCATCTGTGAATATCCTCTAACAAATGCCTATAATAGTTGCATATGCCCGTAAATCCCCATAGCTATGTGAGAGTCTTAGGTGTTGGTAAATTAAGTATAGCCTAAATATTTTCCTAGTGCACTTGTACTCCCCATGCACTCCTAATAAGTCCTAAATACATAATCTCCTTCATTCCAAATTCACATTTGGACTCTTAGCAAAAAGAGATTGTTTCTGTCGTATGTCCAACACTTCATCCAAGTTTCTAAGGTGTTCCTCCCAAGTCCTAATATATATGAGGAGATCATTGAAAAATACTAATATGAACTTCCAAAGATTCTTCCTGAAAATATGGTTCATGCATGACTAGAAGCTTATAGGTTCATTGGTTAAACCAAACGACATGACCAAGAATTCATAATGTCCATAATGATATTTGAAAGTGGTCTTATGCACATCTTGCTCATGTACCCTTATATGGTGATATCCTGATCATAAATCGAACTTTGAGAAATAAACTACCGTGTGTAGTTCATCTAATAGCTCATTGATATTGGGTATTGGGTATTTTTTCTTGATTGTCTTCTTGTTTAGGGCCCTGTAGTCGATACGCATCCTCAAGGACCCCTCCTTATTTTTTACCATCACAGCTGAAGAGGTGCACGTGCTCAAACTATGACATATATGCCCCAAATCCAATAGCTCCTTGATAATATTATTAATGTCTTCCTGATATATCTTAGGATTCCTATAAGGAGTTTTTATAATCAAATTCACCCCTTCCTCTAGTCTAAATCTCTTGCCATGAGGCGTTCCTGGTAGAATGTCTCCAAATACCTTTTGATGCTCCCCAATAATGCTTGGATATCCTCTGGGTAATTCTTGCTGCCATCTGGAGTTTTTTGTATTGTAACCATGCATTCTACTTTTCATGATATGTTTATATGTCGAAAAATAACCTCCAATTTGTTGGTCGAGACAACCCTTAGAGAACCATTGGTAATCCATTGCAATAATGTGTTATGTCCATTAGTTGTGACAAACTCCATATCCATGGTTAGATAATCCTTCCAATGTCTCCCTATGGAAATAAGCCACTAGACCCCCAACACCAGATTGGTGTCAGATAAATCAACCACATAGAAATTGTGAGTAATGGAATAATTCTACATCTTCAGATCCATCTATAGGATCCTCCTTGTACATGCCAGGAGCCAACCCCCTTCCACTTCAACATCAAATCCCTTGAACTCTTCTATAGTTAAACGCATTTTCGATACCTAGGCCGCATCTATGAAATTATGGGTGGAACCCCAATCAATAAGGATGATGACTCATTAGCCTTGCACAACCCTTCTAAATCTAAAAGTGTTATACTTGGGAATACAAGAAAGTTTGGCTATAGTAGCCCCCTTTGTCTTCCTCTGCAGTGGTTCCTCATCACTATGGTTATGCCCACTATTGAACATGGCCTTTGGTTCCTTCTCATCTTCGTTGTCTGATAACATCTCTATATAGTGGACCTTACCTTTACCCATGCATCTCTGTCTAGGTACCCATGGTTCCTTGCAGCTAAAGCAAAGATTATACCTCCTTAATTCATCCTAGGTGTCTTCCACTTAGCCCTTACCTTGCCATGGTTTCTTCTGTTTATCTTTATGGCGAGGATTGAATTTTATTGGAGCCCTTTTTGGAACTGCATCCTCTGTGTCTCTGGTTCTAGCTATCACATCCTACAGTTTGTTTGGGTTGAATTCTTTGACCAAACCACGTAATAGTTCATACAAACCTTCTAGGAAAAGCATTACCAACCTCCTCTCAAATATATTTGTAACCATCACTGCCAACTTCTAAAATTCTAAATTATAGGTGTTTGGTGTGCATGTTTTCTAAAGTTGTGCCAACTCCTTAAAATGTAGTTCGAGATATTTCTTGTCAAAGCGCTTGATCAACCTCTATGTGAATTCCAAGTAGGGAGTGATACTGGAGTGACCCAAAGTGGTCAAACCATGATACCACCATTCATGTGCCTCGCCCTCCAAATGTAAGGTAGTGTATTGTATAGCCTTTGATTCTTCCATTGGGTTAAGTTGGAAATAGGTATCCAACTTCTAGACCCAAGCATAGGTTTTGCAACTACATGTGCCATCAAAGGAAGGAATAGTTATTTTCCTCACCATTTTAGCAATCTCATAATTCTACGCCCCTTGATTGTAATCCCTAGGCTTGTTCTGATATTTGATAATGCATAGTCATGAAGAGACATAGTTGCACGGAAATCTTCCCCTAACAGCCGATATTCCCTTGGATATTCATAAAAAATCTCATCTAGTCTTGGTTGACCTTGATTGTCAGCTTCTTCTCCAAAGATTTCAATAAAAAAGGTCTAGGCTCGAATTTTCTTAAGCATGAAGGGATATCTGGAAATATTTTTAGGCTTTCCTTAATGTGTTTCCTCACTGCTTGATCCTCTTGGTTGTTTGTTTAAGCCTCTTATACCTATTCCATTGGAGTTGGGTTGGTTCCCTTGGATGCTCACTATTGTGTGAGTGATAACTTGCACTAAATATTTCCACCCTTTGGCCATTGTCTTTACCAACTCCTCTTGTCCTTGTACCAGATCATGTTGACCCCTAGCTAAATTTATCAAGGCATTCATGATGCTTCTCTATGGTTGATCTTCTCGTTTATCCATTCTTACTTCTTCTTCAGGTCCTGGATTAGGAGATTCCTTTCCTTTCTTCTTTCTCATGTATGTCACGAACTCCCTATCTTTTTGCATTCATAAATTGATATAAACCCTCAAGCTGGCATGAGCATAATCTTTTATACCACATCAATATCCCTTTTAATCAATTTATAATTTTCATACCAGAAATTTCTTCATAAATTTGCCAGAAATGATTTTTATGAAAATCTTATAGATTCCAACAATAAATTGGGAAGCCAAGAATTCACAATATTTATAGAAATTACAAAAGAAAAAACCTGGTCAATTTTTATTCAAAAGATTGAGGAATATTTGCATTAGTTTATTTTAGGCAAAACCTGGTAGATTGGCCAATGGTAAGTAATTTGGCCCACTATTGGAGAATATTTTGGCTTGAAACCCTGGTTGCATTTACACTGGGAACTCATTTGGCTCTCTCTCGGCTTTCTTAGATCGATGCTTGAATTCTTGGATCCAAATTTTGGTCTTCACTATTGATGTGCTCCTCTTTATAATTATAATATGATAAATGCAATCTAACCTCCTTATTTTGGCTACCTCAAACCCAACACAATTTGGCCCCCTTTGATGCAAATCATCCCTCCAAATGTGACCAAAATCTGACCTTTGTTCAAGATAAATTTAACCTACAAATAGTTATTGCAATTCAACCTACCTTTAGTGGTAATTCGACCCTCCAAATGATATTAGAATTTGACCTCCCTTCAGAAGTAATTTGACCCCTTCTTAGTAATGTGTGTTATTGTAAATATGCGACTCTAGACTCCTAGAAATTGTTGCTATTAGATCCTCCTTTCTCTGCTAAGTGCAAATGGAGAACGTGAAATGATCCTCTCTTCAGACTAGCTAGGGTGGATATTTAACCACTGAAACTAGTTGCCATCAACTAGGGTGGATAGTTCCACCACCGAATTTGGATTCTACATAAGGTTTTCCCTTCACACATTAAGCTACTCAAGGTCCAAGTTTAATTCTCAAATCATCAACTCATGTCTTCCTTAATATCCCTTCTTTCTTTTCTTCATCATCATTTCCCCCTCTCGAAATACCATGGATCACTTTATTTTTACCATCCTCTTATTTAATTATTTAATATTATTAAAATGTTGCATTTTAATTGCAGTGTCATCAAGCAATTAAACTATTTGATCCCTTTTGTCCCGCTATAGCCTATCGGAATCACAACAGGTTATTAAGTCAATCCATTCTTCTATTATGTTTTGGAAAGGGACATTACACTAATTGATCAAGGTTTCAATAAACATTTGATTGTTGACTACCATTTGAGTGTTTCTAAGTCTATATATGCACTTGTAGAAATTCTCACTCTAGATTAAACTGATTATGCAATGCACTAAAGCAAAATACTTAATCTACTTCTACAATCAAACTTGTGGAAGCTTAATCGATTTGAGCAAGATCAAACAGAACACATATAACATAGAGGAAGATTCAATCACACATGAAACACATAAGAATACTCCGGGGAAAGCCTCAGCTAAAAACCCCGCTATATGTATTACCATACAAGTGGAAATATCTCAGGATTACACAAAGATTTAGCCCACAAGCTATCCAGCTCTCAGTACAATCCCTCACTACTGCTCATAGACAGAATAGACAACACATATGCCTTCCTTCAGTCCTCCAAGACTCCTATTTCCTTGCACTGTTTATCTTGGGTGATCCAGTTGTAACCTGTGTGATTCTCACCTCACACACTGCTCTGACCTCTGTAGTAACTACGCAATCCTCAAGGAATGAATTCCTTCTGCATGCAAGAGATATTCACATGGGAATATTCTAGCAATTGATAGTACATTGTCCCTGCCTTTAATCTCGACTAGGTATTTGTCTGAACTGACATGCATGAGCTATTTATGAGAGAATATTCAGTTATCTGGAGAACACTAGTTGCATGCATGCATGCATTAACTGACTGAACTCACAATTAGTTCCACAAACTGTTTGGAATTAATTTAACTAGATTTAACTCAGTTAATTGAGCTAACTAATTACAACTCAATTACAACTCATCCTTATCTCCTTAATTAAGGGATAACTTCCTCAATCAAAGGGATAACTGTTGCATGTCTTCACAAAGACTTCATGTTTGATTTTCCCCAACTAATTAACTCAAGATGAATTAAGTAATTATTTTTCAAACAGCTAGTGAGACTAAAGTCGAATTTTAATTCAAGGAAAAATTAAAATTGGAATATATCCTGAAATGCTATCTATAGCAATGCTATTTTTAGCAATTATATTTTTAACATTTCTATTTTTAGCATTTCTTGTTGCTATTTTCAACAACACTTCCATAATTCCTTCACATGTTCAAAGTATTCTTTTTGTTGCCTAGCTCATTGTAACATTTCTTTTTGCCATCTATTGTCCATCTAAAATTATGTTCATCTTCAACTTTATGGTGATATTAATCAATTAAGACAAGTTCATATGCAACTTCAAGTTTTTGTTAGTTTTATCACTCTTCATAATCTACTACCTCTCTACAAACCATGATAGCATCAAGTAAATTCTTACAATATCAACATGCATTTCTATTTTCTTCTCATCAAAACTATGTGAATGATGTTTGGTCACCACAGATAATCAATTGAATACATGAAGTACATATGTTAATTCTAATACTCCCTGATTAATCTCATTGAAACTCCAATTTTTCTTTTGAAGCGTTGAAGTTGAGAATTTTTGCATTACAATACCAACATCAATGTGTAACATGTAGTTTGAGGGTGATAGACGTATTGATCTTGTTAGAGACTTTCCACAATCTTGCCACTATTTTACATCATGTAGTTGCCAAGCCATTTCTAAAATAAATTGTTGTTCTACTAGCTAATTTGAGGCTTTGTTGATTTTTCCACTAATAATTTCAAGCACAAATACTCCAAAACTATAGACTTCTGTTATCTTTGTAATTAGGCTATGCATGGCATATTCTACAATGAAATAACTAATTATTTGAGCAATGCATATATTAATATGAGTAATATTATCTGGGAAAATTTTAACTAGATCAATTATCTACAATATTAGGATTGAAATGTTCGTTGAGTATATTGTTAACTCTAGCATCCTTGTGCACAATATGTGGTTTAACCACCACATGTAGGTAGGCAAGGTAAAAAACAATCCCATTACAAATTTGGACCTTGTTGACCAAGATAGATTTATTGCAATTTGTGTGAGCCATGTAAACCTTGGAAATGTTATTGTTGTCCAAGTATCCATAGCCCAGAATTCATTGATTTTCTTCTACAAATCACACCCATGTAGCTTAACAATATTTTCATATTCAATATTAGAGATAAAATCTATCTTAGTTAAAATCTCATGAAAAACTTGGTTTGATTTAGCATAAATATTCTTTAGACCAATATGCCATCATCCAAAATTCCCTTGTATATAGAACCAAACCCCCTTGCCCCAATCTCATTGTCTAGAAGACAATCATTTAGTGCCAGTTTCAACTTCTTATAGGAGAAAACCTTGGCACCTCAAATGATGGAGAAATCTTTCCCATTTTTTTCAACTAGTTGTGTTGATTGTTTGGTTCCCATGTTAAATCCACTAAGGCAATTAAAAGCTTCAAATGTATTTATGCCCATATGTTTAGTAAATGATACATGATGTCATATTAAATCCATAAATTTCAACATACACATATTTGCAATATTTGAAGATAGATTTGCATCAATAGTGTCTATAATATATTTATCTAATGTGTTATAGATGCTCATGTCTCCATTGTGATTGCATATTAGTTATTCATCATCATTAACATCATTTCTTCCCATATCTTTTCCACCATATCTAAATGACCATAGTTAGACTTGCACATGCCAATATCAAGTTTATCTTCTAATTGAGTACAAATATTTATGTGCAATGATGTTATCTAATTTTGAAGCTTCCCTCTTGCATGGGACTCCAAGGAAGACTATCCATATATTGCAATACATCATTAACTAAAGCTACATTGATTTTATCTTTAACATAGGGAGAATGATTAGCATGAATAAGTTAATTTTTTATTTTCAATAATTACTCCATCTTAATCTTTTACTTTATTCTATTGGATAACAACATCTACTTCCAAGTTTTCAATTTTATAATCAAACTTAGAATCATCATTTATATCTAATTTAGCATGTATTTCAAAATCAATAGTTTTATGAACATTGTACATATAATATAACATGTGCTTGAGCTCACAGCATATGCATCACTAGAATTTGAATCATCTTAATTTAAATTTAGAACTTGTACATTATATGTGTTACAATACATTTTGTCACATCCGATCAAAAGGCCCAAAAACATGATCAGTTAACATCCATGAACACTTTGTCATAATCCCTTTGCAAAGCCCTAAGCATTATTTCTCCAAAAAGTTTGAGTTTTTGGGTCAATCAACTCAAAAAACATGTTTTTAGCCCCATCACACTTTGCATGCCTATCTGCATGCATTGGATGAAAGTTGCATAACTGAGCATCTACGGTGATCAACGTAGGTAGCTCTACTC
The DNA here is from genome assembly GCA_031772625.1 of Pinus tabuliformis. Classification (NCBI taxonomy): domain Eukaryota; kingdom Viridiplantae; phylum Streptophyta; class Pinopsida; order Pinales; family Pinaceae; genus Pinus; species Pinus tabuliformis. The sequence continues at coordinate 137,985,415 of CM062813.1, forward strand.
TGCAGGTGTGTTGATTCTAGAATTTCAGGAAAATTTAAAAATATTTTTGAATCTTCTTCTAGAAGCTTCTAAGGTGATTTTAACCATTTAACATGGATAGAGATATCAAATTCCTATGTGATCCAACTCTAACGGTCTTATCTCTTATCCCTTGAGCTTATCCTCCCTCATATGTGGATCTCGAGCCTAGATTGGTAAATACTAAACTACCACTTTCACCCTATAAATCTGTTGAGAAATCAATGCAAGTAGATTAGGGTTTGATTCCTCTTTCTTGATAATTACTTGTGAGTTATGTTGGCTTCTTTTACTTCTTTGTTATCTTACCTTTCATCAAGCAATTTCCATATTATATGTGTATTAAGATCAAAAAAACACAAGACATAAGATGTAGGCACTATGCCAGGGCAAAACCCCTCTCAAGGGGAAAACCCAATACAAAATTATCTTACTTCAATAGTATTCTTTAAGACTCTTCAACCCAGACATAGGCCAAACCTTCCCTCCACAGCAAGTCGGCACTTCCAGATCTTCGACCCCTTTGTAGCAACACTTCCACCCCAGCAAATTTGACTATGCAACAACTTACAGCATCATGCAGCAACAATGCTTGGAAGACTTTAATCTCCCAAACTAGGGCATGAAAGAGAGAGAGAGAGTAGCACCAGAAATTTGATTTATTCCTTATCCTTAGACTTGACCCAACTCGCACTTCCTTTAGACTTCCTTGACCCACTTCGTACTTTTCCAGCTTCACTAGAGATATTGAACTTGCTTGAGATGAGATGCTCCAAATGAATTCAATCTCCTTCTATTTATAGGCTCTAAGTGATGTCGAATTAGTGTCCCTTGGGGCGACTTTATCTCCTTTAGGCTGACTTCGTGTGGAGGTTACATAAATCATATTTGACTTAATAATAAACCTTTTTACATGATTCAAAATCCCAAGAAGGGTCTCTTTAAATGTACAGTGACTCTATTGACTCAATATTAATCATAGGAGTCCACAATGGGGACTTTGACTAATATAATGATGACCCAAGCATGAAACCCATGCTTTAACAAGTCATTGATACAGTAATAAAAAGAAATTCTTCATTCTTTTGATAAGTACATTTCATGATGACTCAAATACATTAATGAAGACCAAACCTACTTACATTTTCTGACACTCCCTCTTAACTACGGAGGTATTCATAATATACAAATATAATGGAAGATCTCAAACTATAAGAATAATCAAGAGTTTAGGCATCGCAATGCCATGGACTAGCTTCTTGACCAGAGAAATCTATCCATTGGTCTCTTAATAATTTAGGCACTGCAATGCCACGGACTAGATTCTTGACCGGGGAAATCTATCCAAGTGGAACTAAGGTGGACTCAAGATTTCAACCTTTCTAGGTACCATCAGGCTTACTTGCTAACCACCAACCCAAGGACCTAGGTGTGTATCTAAGCTCAGAGCTCTACGACCAACGCCACCCTCCCTACTTTGGGACCTACACATCAACACAGAGTATCGTCCAAATGTCCTCCTAGGCAATGCTTCACAAGAAAAGCCTCAAGGGATCTCTTCCAATCTCTTATCATCAATACAATCAACAATATCAACTAAACATACATGTTTCTTAGATATTCAAACTTATTATTAGTAAGATACTTTGTTAGTATGTCTGCTACATGTTCATCTTGTCGAGACATACTCCAACTTCACGATCCCATCCTAGACAAGTTCCTAATAAAGTGGAGCATATTGTTGATATGCTTTGTTCTAGCATGAAACATGGGATATCCAGACATTTTGATACAACTTTGCTTGCTACAATTAATCACAGTAGGACCCAGAGACTTCTCGAACAAATATGTCAGAAGCTTCCTTAACCAAACAACCTCCTTTCCTACTTCACATGCAGCCACATATTATGCCTCAACACTATCTAAAGTAACGGGATGTTACTTCCTACTCATCCATGAGATCATAGCAACTCCCACACTAAAACATCCTCTGGTAGTTCTCCTTCCATCGGTCTCACTGCCACCCCAATCAGAATTTGTGAAGCCAATAAACTTGACTTCTTTACTATCATACTTTAGGCAGTGATGTATAGTGCCACAAAGATACCTCAATATGTGTTTGGCAACTATCAAGGGATCATGATGAGGCTCTAACTGAAACTAACTAAGAATGTTTACTGCAAAACATATATCTAGCCTAGTATTTACCAGATACATTAGGGAGCCCAACAACTAACGATAGGAGGTAGGATCCACGAGACTAGAGTCGGAGCCCCTCAACTTCTTTAGATTGGTGATTATAGGAGTAGTCATCGGCTTGGAATCCATCATCCTGAATGTCTGCAACAACTTGATGATGTACTTTCCTTGCCCCAAATATATCTCCCCAGATCTCTGCCATACTTCTAGACCCAAGTAATAGTGCATCAGTCCTAGATGCTTCATCTCAAATTCAGTTGCCAACATCTTCTTGCATTCCTTAATTCTTTACTCCACACCTGTGATGAATAGATCATCCACGTGTAGTATAATAATGACGGGCTCATTATTCGTGACCTTGATGTAGAGATTTGGATCAATATAACTCCTTACAAACCCAATTCTAAGTAGACATGCATCCATTTTTGCATACCATGCCCTAGGTGCTTGCTTGAAACCATATAGGGCATTCTTGAGTCTACAAACATGAGAGTCCCTACAATTAACTTCAAAGCCTTTGGGTTGTTCAATATACACTTCCTCGTCAATGGTCTCATTAATAAATGCAACCTTCACATCCATTTGATGGATTTTCCAACCCATTGTAGCAGCCAATGAAACCAAAGATCTAATTGTAATGTACCTTGTTATGGGTATAAATGATTCTTCATAATCAATGCCTTCCTTTTGAGAGAAGTCGCTTGCAATGAATGCTTTGCACTTGTTTATACTTCATCAATAACATTTTGATTTTGTAGATCCACTTGGAGGTGACAACCAATTTGGCACTAGGTCTAGGAATGATTTCCCAAACCCCATTCTTCATAATGGATTTATATTCTTCCTGCGTCACTTTCTCCAAAACCTCTTGATGGGCAACTTCCTTGAATGTAGATAGTTTGGCTTCAATTACTTCATCATATATGCAACATAACCAGAATATATCTTCTGTCTTTTACTTTCCCTAAAGGTTCCTTTCGTAGCTTCATGACCTTCAACATCTTTTGTTGTATCTTTTAACCAATTTGGCCTTTTCCTTGTGGTTGGGATGACCACAGATTGAATAGGTTCACTTGGTCCTTCTTTTTCTTCTTCTTGATTTGTAGTAGGGTTTTCATGATGATCTTCTTCTTCTTCAAATATTGGAACTTCTTCGTCATCAGAATCAATAGGAATATCCTTTGATTTCTTGTAGGCTTGATTTTCATCGAATATGACATCCCTGCTTACTTCAATATGTCTTCCTTCCTTAATGTAGATTCTATATGCTTTTGAGGAGAGACTATATCCAATGAATATTCCCTTGATACTTGTAGAATCCAACTTCTTTTGCTTTTCCTTTGGAACATGGATGTATGTTGGACTTCCAAATATTCAGAGGTGATCCACACTTGGCTTCTTTCCTATGAATACTTCTTCAGGTGTTATATTATTAAGACTTCTATGAGGACTTCTATTTTGAATGTACACGGTTGTCATTGTTGCTTCTCCCCATAAGAATTTTGGTAGGTCTTGATCAAGGAGCATTGTTTGAATGCCTTCTTCAATTGACCTATTCTTCCTTTTGGCCACTCCATTTTCTTCGGGATAATAGGGAACAATGAGCTCCCTCTTAATTCCTTCTTCCTTACAATATGCAATCAATTCCTTAGAAGTGTATTCCTCACCATTATCGGACCTTAGAGTTTTTTTATCTTTCTTTCGGTTAGGGTTTCCACTTCGGGTCTAAACTCATTTAACTTTTCAAATACTTCATCTTTTTTTTTAAAAGGTACAGCCATATCTTTCTAGTATGGTCATCAATGAATGTTACATAGTAGAGATTACCTCCAAGTGGTTTGTCATGCATGGTCCCACACACATCAGAATGAATGAGGTCTAATATCTCTTTAGACCTAGTTTCACTATTTGGAAATGGTTTTCTTGTATTTTTTCCCATAGAGCATCCCTTGCACACACCTTCATGATCTAACTTCACACTAGGGATGTCATGAACCAATTAACTAAGAGTAGGGATGACCTTATAATATAGATGTCCGTACCTCCTATGCCATAGCTCAATGGGATTGATCTCTATGTGAACCAAAGCTTGATGAGGTGGTGTAATAACTCTATAAAGGCTTTCTTCACGAAGTCCAATAACCCTAGCTTTATAAATGCTAGATTATTTTCCCAAAACCAATCATTTTCCATCAACAAAATAAAATCTATCCCCTTTATCTTATAAACAAGAAATAGAAAGAAAATTATTTTTCAAACCTGGAACATATAGTATGTTGTTGAGGTGCAGGTTCGATCCATTTTCTAGCTTCAACGATGTTCATCCTAGGCCTCTAATAGCATATATTTTGTTGCCACCCAATTCCACTACATGAGAAGATGGCTCCTTTGCTAGTGTATGAAGTTTTTTACTTTCTCCTATCATGTGCCTTGATGCTCCACTATCAATGGTCCATGTGTTGTCATCACTAAGAAAACCTGTAAGAGCAACGAAGAACCCTTGACTTTTGACCTTGATGAATAAGTAGTAGATGACCCTTTTGATCCAGCTTTTAGCTGCGTTAATACCCATTCTCATGTAGTTTATCAAAGATGGAGAATCCAAGTTCATTCCTTTGAGCCAACAAAGTGATCTTCAACCTTTCCTGACCTTAGCTCTGATACCATGTTGAGAAATCAATGCAAGTAGATTAGTATTTGATTCCTCTTTCTTGATAATTACTTATGAGTTATGTTGGATTCTTTTACTTCTCTATTATCTTAGCTTTTATTAAGAAATTATCATATTATGTGTGTATGAATATCACTAAAACACAAGACACAAGATGTAGGCACTATGCTAGGGAAAAACCCCTCTTGAGGGGAAAACCTAATAAACAATTATCTTCCTTAGATAGTATTCTTTGAGACTCTTCAACCTAGACATAGACCAAACCTTCCCTCCACACCAAGTCAACCTTTCCAGATCTTCGACCCCTTTGCAACAACACTTCCACCCCAGCAACTTCGATTATGCAACAACTCATGGCATGAGGCAGCAACTGCCAGTAGCAACACTTGGAAGACTTCGATCTCCCAAACTAGGGCACAAAAGAGAGAGAGAGTAGCACCAAAACTCCGATTTCTTCCTTCTCCTTTGACATAACCCAACTCGCACTTCCTTTAGAACTCCTTGACCCACTTCGCACTTTCCCAACTTCACTAGAGATATCGAACTTGCTTGAGATGAGATGCTCCAAATGAATTCAATCTCCTTCTATTTATAGGCTCCAGGTGAGGTCGAATTGGTGTTCCTTGGGCCGACTTGATTTCCTTTAGGCTAACTTGGTGTGGAGGTTACATAAATCATATTTGATTCAATAGTGAACCTTTTTACATGATTCAAAAGCCCAAGTATTAAATTTTCTGATTGGTCAGCGTTGTATCAGTTACTTTAGCCCCATTTATCCTTTTCATTAACAATGCATCCAATTATTAGTAGTATAACCAATCATAAACGTAACTAAAGAATGAACAACATATGCAGTGATAGAGAAGACAATAGCACACAACCATAAGAGACAATAGATTGGTGCAAGACTAGGGGAAAACCCTAGAAGGGGGAAACCCATTCAAATCTTATTCTTCTTTAGTAGATCGTCATAAAAAGTTACAGCCATGAGTACAATGAGCCTAATGCATATAATCAGCAACAGGTAACAATAAACCAGATCCACAGATCTACAGGTCTGTTATAACAACAAAGATACTTAGATGTACCGATCTACAGCAGAGAAACCCAGATCCACAAATCGCTAATGTCGAGATGCCAAAACCCTAGATCTAAATTGGTTCGCTATCATCAACATTTTCTGTGTACGACTGAAAACTTCAGGGTCGCGCTCACGACAATAGTATGCGGGCGACTGTAACAACAAAGTCGCTCCCAGGAGGTCTCTATGTCTGCGACTCTCGATCTAAACAACAAATCCCCAAAGTCGTTCCCTTGTCGAGTTGTTTGAGTGACCGATCAAGCAAAAGTCACACTCATGCAATGGTATCAGAGTGATCGACAAAGAAAAGTCACTCCCTGGGCTACCTGTAGCCAGCAACCAAAGACCAAAACCTTCTTAAGGCAAATTCGCTCCCTCTTAACTGCCTTCCAGTGACCAGAGAGCTAAAGTATCTCTCTTACCCACTCTGTGCCAATTACTATGGACGAAAAACTTCAGATTTGTGCCAATGACCGAGACCCAAAACACCCTAACTTAGAGAGAACCTTCCACCTGTGATCTTGGACCCAATGAAGAATTCCACCGATGAACCTGTGTGATCCAAGACAAAGTAGAAGAATAAAAACATAACATGAGTGTGTGTCTAAATGAGTTTGAGATCGCTTCCTTTTATAGGTTGTCTTGAGGGTTTACTTAGGGTTAAGAATGACCTAAGCAGTTACCCAAGTGGTTAGGTCTGACCCATTCCATAATGAATGAATTAATTAAATAATTTAAAACTTACTTTCGCTCGACCAAATCAAGTGATATTTAGGTCCAATTTGATCCTCTCAAAAAGAGGAATTTAAGACAAGAATAATCTTGGTCATTCGAGCTATACAACGTGGAATTTTACTGTAATTGCAAAAATTAACACTCCCTCTCAACTAGGGAGAATTCCACTAGCCCATATACTTACATCATCTTGTCAAGTTTTTGTCATGCTTGATTATCTCTGCTCAACTCTAATGGTTGAAACTTTCTCTGATCTAAAAGAAGAAGAATTTGTTACCGGAGGGGAGCTTAGTCTACCACCCTCTATTCATCAGGCTGTTGTCTGGAATCTCTATTGTCAGGCTACTAATCGGAAAATCATCATCGGAGAGTACATCATCAGGGAGTACATCTCAACCTAGAACCATGTTGGGGAGAAATAAATTTCATCCAAACTGAGCAATAGGATAACTCTCCTCGCACAGGGGAGTAAACCCTTGACCCTGGATCACACAAGGGAGTACACGCTCGACCTTGGAATTTCAATGGGGAGCTTTACCCTCAACCCATAATTTCATCAGAGTGCTTTACCCTAAACTTGGCATTTTAAACGAGGATTTATACCCTCAACCCAAAATCTTATTTCCTACCAATATTCCCAGCAATTACCCTTTTTGGTCATGTGGTATAATACCTGCATCATAATCGTCTTGGGTTGTACACCCCAAGCACACCCTAAACTCATCATCCAAACGAGAAGTAAAAAATACTAACAAGCCCTGCTTTTGGGTATGATGCCAACTGGGGTATACTCTGCAAAGACCAGACATGGGAATAAAACCCTCAACCCTGTGGCTAACAAATAGGGAAACACCCTAGTGTCTAGAGATCCCTCAACCCCAGAAGCCCTATATCTCAATTCCTCACCCTAAGAGCTCAAGCAGGGTAGGAAGAGCATGCTCAGTGTCCTCGATCAGCGTTGCCCCTTGTCTGAAGGGGCTACATCCATCATTCCAAGTTATTCTTTGAAGAACAAGAACTTTCTCATCGGTAATGCCTTGGTGAGAATATTTGCAATCTAGTCATCTGTTGATATGTGATGGAGCTTGACAGATCCTTTTTGCACCATATCTCGAATGAAGTGATATCGAATTTCAATATGCTTGGACTTGTCATGGAACACAGGATTTTCTAACAAACAGATCCCACTCTTGTTGTCACAATATATTAGTATGGTGTCTAGGACCTACTCAAATAGTTCTCCAAAGAGCTTTCTTGACCAGACTGCCTCGCAACTATCCATGTTTGCGGAAATATATTCTGCTTTGGTTGTACTCAATGCTACAAACTTTTGTTTCCTGCTCATCTAGGATATCATGGCAGATCCAAGGCTAAAACAACATCCATATGTACTTTTCCTGTCGAAAGTATTTCCAACCCAATTAGCATCAGTGTATCCATAAAGCTAAACATTCCCTGTAGAATATCTCATGCCAAGTGTAATTGACCCATGCAAGTATCTCAATAGGTGTTTGGTAGTTATCCAATGTGAATGGTGGGGCTCAGTCATAAATTGACTCAGATTGTTTACTGCATAGCTATATTTGGACGGGTGTTCAGAAGCAACATCAAAGCCCCAATCAGTTGTCTATACTGAGATGGATTTTCTAAGTTTGGTACTGTTAACGCTTGAAATTTCACCTCAGGCTGAGAAAGGTAAACTTCAAGGCAACATCAAACCACTTAGCCTCGTAGCTAGCCCTACAGGGCAGGAGAGGGCTCTCTCCGGTCTATCTCAGTAAAGATCTTCAATGGGCGAGATGACCAATAGGAAAACACTGATTTTAGGCTAGTAAACTGATCAAGAGGTTTAAATTTGGGATTTTTAAAGTTTTGGTGGAAAATTGGGGAATGGCAATTTCGGGTGCGGGGATTGGACACAGTTTTCGCAGGGAGTTCTTTGGGGCGAGGTAGGAAACAGTATTGATGCCTTTAATAGAGATGGATGGATGAGAATGACTAGTGAGGAGTTAAGGAGAGCAAGCAATAACCTTGAATTCCCCTTAAACAGTTGAAAACATTGATATTAAGCAAACTTAAAAGCAGAGCATGACAGTGATGAATTCTACTTTAACACTTCATTTGCCTAATTTGCAGAAGGAAAAGTAAGGAAATGATTCACATAACACACTTACAAGTACAAAGAGAAACACACCATCAATACATGTGACCACAAGAATCCCAAAAAGGACTGCAAAACCCTGGTCTTCCTTTGCCAAAAATTGCAGAGATACAGTGAATAATACAATAAGAGCTTCTCCCTCAAGAGTCCAACCATGAAAATGAGCAAGAGTGTAAATAATATAGATCATCTAACATCTTTCCCTGCCTCTAGGGGTCGAGCTCACTATCCTAGGAGCTGCTTCAACCAATTCTAAACTAAGCACTGAAAACTAGGCAGTCAAAACAACTTGCCACTATAAGCTAGGAAACCAATTCATTCATTTAATTTTCACCTATCTCATGAATGAATCTTCTAGAAGAGATACATAAGTGTAAAAGTGTCATAAAATTACATCATTTACAACAAGGAGGATAAAAATCAACTCCAAAAAGTCAAACATAGTCAAAACTACGTTTTGCTGAGCTGTAGGCTGAAATCCTGAGCAATTTGCCTGATGGGTCGCGTGCCATTCCTTAACGGGTCGCGCGCCTTTGAGAGCACTTTTGGTGCACTTCCAGGTGTCCAAATGGGGCAAGAGTAGGCTTGTTGGAAAGGTATAGATGTCTACTTTCCAACCCAAGTGGAATTTCTGAATTTCGTGGTCATTTACCCCTCCAAAATTGCAATCTCCCAAGGCTGCTTTTTGTGTGTCAAAAATGTTGCAGAAAGTCATTTTTTGCTTGTTTTTTGACTTTCTGGAGGCCCAAAACTTCATAAAATCTCTTGGCAATGGGTGAGCATGTGTAACTTTTCATGAAAAATCCAGAAATGCTGAGTTTTCCTGGAACGGAGTAGCCAAATGAAAGGGTCGCGCGGGGGGTGAGACCCGTTGAGGGGACAAAACCTGTTTTTTGCCTGAAAAAACCCAAAATGCTCAAAATTTCTTGGAATTTGTGCTGGGGCTGAGCTATTTAGTGCCATGCTCCTTCAAGGAAGCCTCGGCCAAGATGTGGAGGGGGTCGGACCTTTTTCTTCGTTTTTGTGCTTTGGCCAACCGCCTTTGGAGAACTTTCATCTTCGCCTTGCACACGTGCATCCGTGCCCAATAATGATTCTTCATGTTTCTAAGAAATTTCTTATCTTGGTTGGCCTTGGCCAACAGCCCCTCCAAATGAGCATTGAGCTGGATAAGCATAGACTCTCGCTCAACGGGTACTAAATCACCGGGTCTTCTTCGATTCAAGTTGCGGTCACTACGAATCCTCCACAACTCATCAAGAGTTTGCTCATCCTCCAACTGCTTGTTGCGCTGCTCTAAATAGGTGATCCTCCACTGTGCCATCTCTAACTTCTTCTGCAACAAGCGGTTCTCGGCCTCCTTTTGTTGAATGACCTCATGAAGCTCCGTGGTAGGAGAGCGGGTATCAAGATCAATGATATCAATGTCGGGATCACCGGTCATTCCCTCCTCGATCATGGGTTGCTTGCCCCTTTGTGCTGCCTGTGCTGCTGAAGAAGGCGAGGCCCCTTCCACCTGATGTGGAGATAGCACTCGCTGAGCTGATGAAGAAGGCGAGACCCCTTCCACCTGCTGTGGAGAAAATACTCGCCGAGCTGCTGCAAATAAGGCCCTTTGGCCTCTCTGATAAGTGACCAATGGAGAAGAGCTGACATATCTAGTCACGGGGGTGTCATGCTGCTGTGATGGTCCTCCCTCCTCGTGAACAACCTCAAGATGTGGTGGTGGTGGTGCTGTGAAAAGCTCACGAGAGATAAACTCCTCCCATGGGATGCCCTACTAAGCCAACTGATGTATGACCACAAGCTGAATCAAACCATAATGATAGAGGCTCCTATACTACTGTGCTGGGCTCTTCCTCTGCATCAAGGGCACCATCCTCTCAATGTTCCGGCACAAGAAAACAGGGATGTTCATCATCCGTACCCGTGTGAAATGCATCAACAGGCAAATGTGGTACGAATATACCTGTGAAAATCTGCCCTCACAGGTGAAATAGAGCATGATAAGCCTCATCATGGGGGCATACTCACTCCTCAGAAATCTGAAGGGAAATACACCCGTCAAGTGTCTCATGAATGCAGGTCTAATGAAAGGCTCATACTGAACACTGTCCAACATCTTGCGCTTATTCCACACCTCTCCAACATTAGGTATCCCTGTGGCTTGAGAAATCATCTCGGGTGTCAATGTAAAATCCACCCCGGCAAGGTTCACATGTCCATCATGCAAATGCAAAACAAATAAGCGAGCCAACTCCCTGTGATGCTGAATCCGAGAGATCCTCTCGCAAAACTCATAGCAAGACATATAACGGAAGCATGATACTGCCATTGGACAAGCCTGCAAATCGGTCAAAGAGGTGGGCTCCTCTCTCCTATGATGACCGCCCTTTCCACCCTTGTGAGGCCTCCTCTGTACCTCAAACTCTAAAGCTGACGCATGGTCATCACTTTGCGCATAATTGGTTTCGGTTTCTGACATTGTTTTAGGAGCAAAGTGGCTGAAATATACTGTTGTTTCTGCTTTGTAAACTGCTGATTAGAATGTTGTTTCAAGGGGACAAGGAGCACGAGGGAAATGTTAGGGGAGGGATACTTTAAAGGGAAAACGGGAATAATAATAAAACAGGGAGTTTAGGGGAAGAATTATTGCATATACATCATTATACAATTTGATTTACAAGGATATTATGAGAGGTAGGGTTAGGGTGTAATTTTTTGATTTCTTGGGAAGAGGGGTAGGGTTTAAGGCTCTTCACATATTTGGAAGGGAAATTTACATAGAATGATAAGGAATATGAAATGGGAGATGGAAAAAAAAAAATGAGAACAATGGGATACCTCAAAACAGCATATAAAACCCTAGCAATTTGACAACTTCAAACCAAAAGCACAATGGAGACTTTCACTTGCAAATGGAGACTTTTACAAATACAATCATGACCTTCTTGAACTGCAGCAAGCAATAATTTTTTATGATGGAGGGCCTACCTTGCAAAATTTGGCAATTTGTGGTTCCTTGGCAAGTTTGCTGGCGGTTTTGGCAGAGAGAGTGCTGATGGGTCGCGCGCCTCACCCAACGGGTCGCGCGCCTTCAACGGGTCACGCACGTTATAACTTAACACTGGCACAGTGCGCCTGACGGGTCACGCGCCTCCAACGGGTCGCGCGCCTGGTTCAACGGGTCGCGCGCCTTCCCAACTCACACAATTCGCTCAAACTCTCTTGGAAACAATTGCTCTATCACTTGAATGCACAATGAGGCTTGATGGAGGGAGATTAGGGCTTTTATAGCCTTGTTTGAATTAATTTCATGTCATAACCCACTTTATAATGTTTTTTCATGACACTTTATAAACTTGACTTTTTTGGTTTCCTTTTGTCCTGAAATTGATTGATTTGATGCTTTTCTTTGATAATTTTTGCAGGGATAGCATCTGAGGGATCTTGACAAGGGAGCCAGGGTTACATGCTGTCCTTTGAATCATTTTGAATTTTTACAATTTTTACAAAATTTTGAGAAATGACCTTGGCTTTAAAAACAGGGTTTTTAAATCCAAGGTGAAAATTAACTGTACAAGATGAAATTTTTCGAAGAAACACTTTGAAAATCATCCCTCTGGCTTGCTGGGCACTTATTGACCTTCAGAGACATGACCTTGAAGACAAATTTGACCTCAACCCTAGACCTAAAAATTTTGACCTAAAGACAAAGACAAGTAACCTTGAATAGTTTAATGACTGAAACAACTTGATCCAGCGGTGCCAAGAGGGGGACAAAGACACCAGCTCCTCCATCATGGTTAAGGCATGCCTAACGGAATGCAAAGAATGACACTGATGAGACACCTATTTATGCAAATGCAAAGAGATTTGATCGCTGATGGAGGGCTACTAGACCAACTCTAACAGGTACAACAACATCTCCACATAATTTCTTGAAATTTATTTCCATAGGAATGACCATGGATTTACATTCATTCATTCCAAATCTTTCCAGTAACTTTACAATGTATTTCCCTTGCAAGAGGAAAATTTCACTAGACTTTTGCCATGCTTCAAGGCCCAAAAAGTAGTGCATAAGACCAAGGTCTTTCATTTCAAACTCAAAGGCTAGCTTCCTCTTACATTCGATCATCATAGGCTCACTACCTTTCAAGAATAGATCGTCAACATACAAAACCAAAATCAATGGCATCCCTTGGATTACCTCGAACTAAAGGTTGGAATCAACATTGCTTTAGTAAGTAGCTGTCAATACGCACATACCAACCTCAGAGCTTGCTTCAAACCATAAAATGCCTTATTCAACTTACACACATGTGTTTTCTGGTCTTCCAATTCAAATCCTCATGGTTGTTCCATATATACCTCTTCTTATAACATGCCATGGAGGAAGGTGGTCTTTACATCCATCTGATGAAGAGTCCATCCCTGACTTGCAAAAAGGGAAACTATAGAGCGGATGGTTCTATATTGAGCTACTAGAGCAAATATGTCATCATAATTTGCTCCCTCTTTCTGAGAGAGGCCATGAGCCATGAACCTTGCTTTATATTTCTCGATATTACAGTCACTTCCATGCTTGATTTTAAACAACCATTTGAAGTCACAACAGACTTCCCTTTCGGTCTAGGTACAATATCCTAGACATCATTTTTCATGATAGATTCATATTCTTTAGCCATAGCATCCTTCCAAACTTGTTCTTTTGTTTCTTCTTCAAATGAGAACGCGTTGGCATGAATCATAGTACTCATTGCAACAACATATCCCTGATACCTGTAAGGTTATTTCCTTTCTCTGAATGATCCGCGGACAGGGACATTTCTTTCAGTATCCTGTAAAGTGTCACAGGGCCATGGTGATCTCTTCTTAGAGGGAGGATCACTTGAAGGAGGATCTAACGGATCCATAGGCTCTATGGGATCATCAACCATGTCTGGTTCAGGTGCAGCCGGACCATCCAAAATATCCCAGTCGTCATTCTTTTCCTTAGGAGGAGGAAGTGGAGGAAGATCTCTTTCTTTTCCAAGAGCTGCATATTCATCAAATGTTACATCCATGCTAATTTCGATCTTTCTCTGACCAGGAATATAAATTCTATAATCTTTATAATTATCATAATAACCCACAAACGTACCTTTTCTGCCAGTAGCCTCCAGTTTGTTTCATTTGTCTTTCAACACGTAAAAATATATTGGGCATCCAAATAAATTAAAATGGTTGATATCAGGTTTGATCCCTGTGAATACTTCTTCAGGAATATTTTTTTCCAATGCTTGATGAGGCACCCTGTTCTGAACATATACTGCAGTAGATGTAGCTTCGTCCCAAAGGAACTTTGGCATATTTTGATCATGGAGCATAGCACGAGCAACTTCTAATATAGATATGTTCTCTCTTTCGGCGAGGTCATTCTATTCAAGAGTACATGGCACAATCGTTTCCTTTTTTATTTCATCTTTCTTACAAAATGCTATGAATTCTTTTTACATGTATTCTCCTCCATTGTCAGACTTGAAGAATTTGATTCTCTTACCTGGTTTATTTTCAATCAATGCTTTAAATTCCTTGAAAGTTTTGAAGGCTTCATCCTTGTGCTTAAGATAATATATCCATGTCTTTCTTGAGGAGTTGTCAATGAAGGTAATGTAGTATATATGACCACCAACTAAATGCACTGGCATCAGACCATGTATATCATAACGAATGAGATGAATAAGGTTATAACTTTTGTTCTTACTAGAGGGAAATGGTCCCCTTGTTTTATTTCCACTTCCACAACCTAAGAAGACTCCGTCATGTTGAGCTTGAACATCGGGTATACCAGAGACAAATTTCTTCAATTTCAGAAGTGCATCATAGTGAAGATGAGCCAATCTGCGGTGCCAGAATTCGCTTAAGTAATTTGTATTATGATCCAATGCAAAGAGAGGTCTTCCTGTGACCCTATATAGACCTTCAAATCTCGATCCTAGAGCGAAGGCATCTTTCATAGATGAATAAGCAGGCCAAGATAAAACTTTACCTTTAATGAAGGCAAACCTCATCCCTTTGTCCTCCATTGCAGATGCTGATACTAGATTCTTCATTAATCCTAGTACATACATGACATCATGCAATAGAACGAATTCTCCAGAATTTAGATGAAACTTGACGGACCCAAATCCTTTCACTAGATGAGTGTAATTGTCTCCAAGAATTATCCTTAGCTTAGACTCCCTCTCTACCAGGTTAGAGAGGACTTATTTATAACCAGATAAATGATGAGTGGCCCCACTATCAAATAGCCAACTATCCCACAAATCCGATGGGGAAGAACTAGTAAGAGAAGAAATGAGGATGTATTCAGATTTTTTTACAACATTATTTTCATACCTTGGAGCCTTTGATTTCTTTTGAGGATGATGATTCTCTTCACGGTCACTTGAGGAGTCTCTTCTCTTCTTTCATATCTTCAATATTGGTTCTTCTTTTGATAGTCCTTTCTTCTTTTTTTCTTGAAGTTACCTCTAGAGTTGTAACGATGTCTTTTGTTCCTTTCGGGGCAATCACGAGCATAATGACTTGTCTTGTGACAATTGAAGCATTCCATGTGAGATAGTGATTTGTCATATCCTCCTTTTGAATTTTGATGAGGAGGCTTCCTTGATGGACCTCATTTTTCCTTCTTCCTTTTGCCATGAGTGATGTCTGCTACGGGTTCTCCTTCTTCATGCTTTTGAATTCTTCCTCTTGCTATCAACCTGGATTCTTCTTGAGTGAGTTTTCCCACGGTCTCATCATATGTCGGAAGTACATTGTTGTTTCTAATCGTAGTAATGAAGGTTTTTTGTATAGAGGAGAGACCTCTAAGAGTCACTATTACCAATTCCTTGTCAGGTATATTTTCTCCAACTCTCTGCAATTGATCTCTAAGACGAAATATCCTCATAATGTAAGATTGAACAATTTCTCCTTTGTTCATATTAACTTCCTTAAGTTGATATTTGAAGGTAATGATCTCATTTAGGTTATTGAATTCATACAGATCACTGATGTCGAGATGCCAAAACCCCAAATCTGAACCGGGTCGCTATCATCAACATTGTCTGTGTGCGATTGAAAAATTCAGGGTTGCACTCATGAAGACAATATGTGGGTGATTGTAACAGCAAAGTTGCTCCTAGGAGGTCTATGTGACTGTGACTCTTGATCTGAACAACAAATCCCCAAAGTCGCTTCCTTACCGGGTTGTTCGAGAGACCGATCAAGGCAAATTCTCACTCATGTAGTGCTATCCGAGCGACCGACAAAGCAAAGTCACTCCCTAAGCTACCTGAAGCCGGCAATCAGAGACCAGAACCTTATAAAGGCAAAGTTTCCCCCTCTGAACTGCCTTCCAGTGACCGAAGAGCCAAAGTCGCTCTCTTACCAACTTTATGCCAGCAACTATGGACGGAAAAACTTCAGATGTTTGACAACGACCAAGATCTAAAATACCCTAACTCAAAGCGAACCTTTTGCCTGTGATCTCGGACCCAATGAGGACTTCCACCGATGAAACTGTGTGAGCCAAGACAAAGTAGAAGAATAAAAACATAACTTGAGTGTGTGTTTAAATGAGCTTGAGGTAGCTTACTTTTATAAGTTGCCTTGAGGGTTTACTTGGGGTTAAGAATGACCCAAGCAGATACCCAAGTGGTTAGGGCCGACCCATTCCATAATAAATGAATTAATTAAATAATTTAAAACTTAACTTCCTCTTGACCAAATCAAGTGATATTTAGGTCCATTTTCATCCTCTCGAAAAGAGGAATTTAATACAAGCACCATCTTGGTCATCTGTGTTTTCCAATGTGGAATTTTACCGCAGTTGCAAAAATTAACAAAGGGTCTCTTTAAATGTACAATGACTCTATTGACTCAATATTAATCCTAGGAGTCCATAATGGGGACTTTGACTAATATAATAATAACCCAAGCATGAAACCCATGCTTTAATAAGTCATTGATACAATAATAAAAACTATTTTCTTCATTCTTTTGATAAGTACCTTTCATGATGACTCAAATACATTAATGAAGACCGAACCTAGTTACATTTTCCAACAAAATTTACTGCCTCACTTAGAGTTTGAGTTGGCTTTTGGAGATTACTAGTGCCCTCATGCTGCTATTTTGAGCTAAAGGAATCCATCCATTTATTCATTAGGGTTGAGTGTGAAGGTTTTCTTTGTAGCAAGGGAGGACAAGACAATTGGGGAGACATCTACAAAGTCGGCTTCTATATATGGTCGTAACTCTCTCCTTTATTTATTAATACAAAAAGTGTTTTATTTTCCTATACTTGTGTCATGTTTATGCTTATCTATTTCAATACCATGTTGACTCATTCATTTGAGATATTAGATTCTGCAATGTGGATATTGCAATTCCCTTGCTTGTTTTAGTCTTTTTTGTAGCTTCCATTATAGCGTGTGGAGCTAGAGTTGGGGTTTACAAGCAAGGAGAAGAGGAGGACTTACTACATATTCATGTAGGTCTCTTTTCCATATTTCAATCTCTCTAAGGAAAACATAGATCTTTTTGTTATCTGCTATTCTAAATCAGACCACTAGATCAAGGGAGTTCATTTTTGTCCGCAGAAGTAAATTTTCTATATAAAAAATTGGCGATCATACTGGGGACGAGATTTCCCTTAGTGGTTTACCTGGCCTTAGCATCTGTTCACCTTTCAAAGCGACCTTAATTGACTTATTCAAACAGTAATTGACCTTAAGAAAACATATTTTGGGCTTGGTAAAGTTTATTGTGTCTTGACCAAATTAGCCCCAACACACTCTTTATTCAATAACGGAGAACTGAAACCCGGTCTCTCTTCCCTGAAAGTGCGTTGATGCACTCTAGTACCCACATTGCACCTGCGTTGATCTTGTAGAATGCAAAAAAATTGTATTTCTTTGCCTTGCTCTTTGATCTGCTTTGGTCCAAAAAGTTTTCTTGAGCCTTTGAATTTGTCTGTGTCTCTAAAAATGCATGATAGTGTTTGCATTGATTTAATTAGCCTTTGATTAGAATTTATTTGATTTTTTCTTCATTATTATCAATTAGGTTTATTATAAACATTTGTCTTGATTATCGATTGGCTTGAATAAATTTATATTATAGTGATATTTTGTATGATTTATTTTATCAATGATCTAGCTGCATTTTAGTTTTCATTGCATTTGAAAATTAAAAGGAAAGAAAAGAAAAAAATCATTATTTGCATTACATATAGGGTTTTGAATTTGAATTGAAACAATTGCATTACAAGATCTATTTAGGAAGCTTTGTTTGTTGCATCATTGATTGTTGTATTTTTATTTGTATCTTCCCTCTCGTAGATAGATCTTCATTGAAAATAAAAGAGTCCTTGTTATCATACTAGATTGCATCGTAGGGAATTCAGGTTAACTTGTATCGTGAGCCTTGAAACTGAAATATAATTGAAGATCAACTTCTAAAATTTACTCAATCAATCTAAGGAGTATTTGGAACATTAACAACACACATAGAGGTCTAGGCTAGAGACCTGTTCTGACGTATTTAAACATAGGAGTTGTCATTTCTTGTTTGCGTTAACGGGGGTAGTCGGTATTCCACATACGTAAGTATATCAGATTGTTCTCCACATACATTAGGGTATATTGGCTTACGCTCCACGTATGAAAGGTATATCAGAATACTTTCTACCATATAGGACACATTAGACGACACTACCACAAACTGTGATTCCACATACCTCCGAGTATAATTTGGACGTCCCCTAGAGGTTGTTATCCCGCCATAGGTAACCGAGTCAGCCACTTTGTTTACTGTGATACATCAAACACAACATTCGGTGAGATTGCCTACACATACTGGAAACGATATTCCACAATTCTTAGAAACTTGGTAATCCTTTTCTCCCTAGTTACCCGTTTGTTTTATTTTGTGTTTTTTAAGTTTTAAAAATTATTAACTCATCATGGAAGAACACCCTCAAAAACCTCGTTGTTCGCATAGAATGCAAAGATAGCCTCTTCTACCTCCTGAAGCAACATCTGGTCATCGAAAGAATAAAAAGATGCAAACTATTGAAACTGGTACTTCAAAAGATTCCCCTTCTGGAACTACATCTGAAATCAATCAACTAGAATCATCACTTCCCATAAGTACTGATCCTGAAATCACATCTTTACAAACTGGTGAGTCCAACGCAGTTGAAATTGAAAACCTTGAAACTTCACTACCTGAGGTCAATGAACTTGAGTTTCTGGATTCAAAAAAATTACAACCTGAAGTTATCCAACCTGAGGAGCCTCAGTTAACTGCACCTTTTACTTTAAGGCCTTATCTTTCTCTTCCTCTGCCTTCAACCCAACCACAACATGTATATTACGAACCCGACGGAGAAGAACTTCCACCCGATATCTTGAGTATCGAGGAAATTATTGAAGAGTTTTGATCGTCATCTCTTATTCATCTAAGAGTGACTCCTCTTTATCAAGCTCATCCTTCTCATATTCCTCATACTCAAATACAAGATCCCCTTTCAAATCACCTTTAATTTCCCCTCGGAAAACTTCTTTGGGAAGCTTAACCATGACTGAGTCAATGACGGTTTCTCAACATGTATCTATTATCATGAGTGAGTCGACTAAAGTTTCAACTACCTCCATGTTTGTGACTTCACCAGAAACCCATTTTTATGGTGGTTGTTGGTGCCACCTGGCTACCAATCATTATCTGGAACCTTTTATAGTGCATCGACTAGTCCAGAATTTTTTGTGACGATGGGATAGTTGCAGCGCAAATATGAAATTCCAAAGTGCCCAAATCGGGATTTCTAACACATGGGAATATGCATAATGGTCATTCCATTTCCAAAAACATGTTATAATAAGGATTCTGATCCATATTGATCGAGGTGTGTCCATTTTAAATTTTCATCAAAGTAAGTGATTTTCTTCAAAACCCTTACTCTATTTTTATGGGTTCTAGAATAATATATTTTACAGGAAAAGATGATGGTCCTACTATTGAAGAATTCCTAGAAAGACAAAAGTCATTATGGCCGACACTTTGGAAAATTTTCGTAGGGGATAATTTTAAAGATGAGGCGGCCACATGGTGGGAATCACTTAACAGAAAGAAATTGTTCAACCTGCTCGATGAAGAATTTGAAAAACTCCATTTGGACAAATGATCTCGTGCTACACAATAGAGGAATGAAACGCGGAAGGGGTTATTTTCTGATGATATCTCCTTATTACATGTTGATGAATATATTCAGAAGGAGAAGATCATTGTGTCTATAAATCCTAGTTGCAAGCAAAATTTTATAAATGTTAATTTGGCAAAAAGATTGCAAGTACCAGCCAAACAAATGGAGCACACACAAATTAATAATGAGCAGGTGAAAGTTTATACAGATTTGAAGATTTCTATGGATAAGTATGTATTGCATTCTGATTTGTATGCTTCAAATATGGATAATGTGGATGTTGTTTTGGGATACCCTTGGATGGAATCTGTTGGTACTATCAAGATTAATGTGCAGAAGAAATTCCTGAATCTCTGGTATAAAAAGAAGAAAATTACATTACAGGATATTTCCATTAATAAATAGATAGAGTCCAAGGAGGTTGAAGCAAAAAAATGTTATCGGCACTGATACATCAGATGAGGAGTTCACGGTTGAAGTAATATTGGAAGATAAGCAACAATTGTAGGTGCCACAACATGTACCAAATGCCAATTAGGCTCAGTTAGGTGGTGCTTAAAAGGAAGATACACCATTGGTTAAAACTTCAACATCTCACCACCCACATCACCCAGCAAGAAAACAACCAACAAGATGGAAATGCATTAGCAATAAGGACAACAACCCCTACACGACAGATAGAGAGGTGCGCCGATCCACCCACAGCACATCAACACAGAGGAACCGCTAGGATAAACTCCCATCTCAAGCGAACGAGGCACTGGTTATATCGAGTAATCACCTGTCTCTGGGATGGCTAGATGCACGTGCATGGTACCAGTGGACTACTCTTTTGAGTAAATCTTATTATTTCCATTCTTCTTATGTTTTGGGGATGAAACATGTTTAAGGGGTGTGGAATGTAGTATACCTAGGAGGGATATTATGGGGTACAAAGGGATGTACCCAAGGTAATAATGAGATGTACAAATAATAAATAAATGGGCCATAGTTAATAAATAAAGTGGTTAACCCACATCATATAAGGGACCACGAGTAGTTAGTAATAATGTGATAAGCCCATTGTGTTAGATATATGGTATTGAGAGACCCATGGTAATGACCTAGGGTATTGTATGTATGAAGCCTATATAGAGGCTAGAGACTCCCCATGGAGAGATGTGAAGGATTGTTGTATTGGCAAGCATATGGCTTGTGGAGTGTTCTCCTTCTTTAAGGAGTGATTTTATCGTGTTGCCCTACCTCAACAGTTTTGATATTAATAGAGAGAAGCATTTCTATATTTAGATCTTGTTATTTTTGGGCATATTTCTATTCACATATATTTGCAGGTCAGATCCATTACATTTAACCCAACTAACGAATGACCCTAATTGGCATTCTCCTTGATGGTCAACCATTCCTACCAAATTGTCGAGTGATATTCCAAAATTCAATGGAAATCCTAGAGAAGACTCGTCTACTTATGTTATGACATATCATTTATGGCGCCCATCTAACTCCTTAAATGATGATTCAATTCGTTTTCTATAGGACTCTTATTGGTACGACAGCTAAGTGGTGTGTTGAATTGCCATGAGCTTCATTTAACAATTTCAATGCCTTACCAACTACATTTTTGACCCATTTTCAATTACCCATCCGATATGAAACTAGAATTGAGCTTTTGACCTCTTTGAAATAGTCTAACTCCACTCATATATTTTATCATATTCATGAATCGAAACATCCTAGTCAAAAATTTTATCCCTAATTAATTATTGGTTGAATGTTTTATCACATCCTTGTTACAATCCATAACAGAGGACATTACTAAAGGCGGAGTTATTACTGAAGAGCAAGACATTGCTCATGCCCAATACCTTGATTTGATTTATACTCAAACTAGCATGCTCTACGACAAGATACCCAATGCTCTGTGACCTCAACATATTGTTCCACCACCTCCCGCTAAAGAATCACATGTTGCTAATGGTGTGATTGGTTCTGCTAGTCAACATTTAGTGAGTAAAATATTCGGTTCATCCCCTATTGCGACTACTCAAAACCCATCCTCTGCTACACCTGCAACTACTTCCGAGATTAATGTCATTCAATCCATGAAAGGAAAATCTTAGCAACCCGAAAGTAAGAATAAAGGTAAAGGAAAGAATAAGAAAGATAATTATTCGCAAGAAAAACAAAATAATCAATATCTTGAGGAAAAACAAAAGCCTCGTTATCCTTCCCCTATTTGTAATAAGGAACATTTTAGTCAACCACATTAGGTAGAAGTTAATCAATTCTTGAAGTCGTCATCTAATGCGCTTGTTGTGTTAACCAATCCCTTTCCCAACCAAGAGACCAATATGGTTGCACAAGATCCAGCTTCCTCTTCCTAGGTTACGATGTTATCTTCCACCAAACAGAGAGATGAGATCATGGTGGCTATGAGAAAAAAAGACTACGGTAACTCAAATCCCTCGATTGGTAAGACTACTGATCAAACTGCTAGTTCCTCTCAACCTCCTTCGGATCCTTCCCCAAATGTGATATCGAGTAAATTAACCATTAAACCTCCTAAAGGTGTTATTCACAAATCCACATTCAATCCTCGTGCAATAGGTGCACAAAATTATAACATAGTTGAGGACTTCGTCCAAGCTCCCTCGACGATGTCAACTCTCAAGGTGTTGCAGAATTACCCTGCCCAAAAGAGGTCATTACTTGCAGCAATTAGAGGGATAGATCCGTCGAATTCTAATTTTGTGGTCTTTAAGCATGATAGAATCTGATGGATCTATCATGAGGACAAGCGAAAGGCTCGTTATCCTTCCCTTCTTTGTAATAAGGAACATTTTACTCGACCACATCAGGAAGAAGTTAATCAATTCTTAAAGTTGTCATCTAATGCGTTTGTTGTGTTAACTGATCCCTTTCCCAACCAAGAGAAAAATATGGTTGCACAAGATCCAGCTTCCTCTTCCCAGGTTATGATATTATCTTCCACCAAACAGAGAGATGAGATCATGGTGGCTATGAGAAATAAAGACTACGTTAACTTGAATCCCTCGATTAGTAAGACTACTGATCAAACTGCTAGTTCCTCTCAACCTCCTTCGGATCCTTCCCCAAATGTGATATCGACTAGATTAACCATTAAACCTCCTAAAGGTGTTATTCACAAATCCACATTCAATCCTTGTGCAATAGGTGCAAAAAATTATAACATATTTCAGGACTTCGCCCAAGCTCCCTCGACGATGTCAACTCTCAAGGTATTGCACAATTTCCCTGCCCAAAAGAGGTCATTACTTGTGGCAATTTAGAGGGATATATTCGTCAGATTCTTGGCGGCCACGTGATGGGAACCACTTAACAAAAAGAAGTTTTTCAACCTGCTCGATGAAGAATTTGAAAAACTCCTTTTAGACAAATGGTCTCATGCTACACAACAGGAGAATGAAACACGAAAAGGGTTATTTTCTAATGATACCTCCTTATTACAGGTTCATGGATGTATTCAGAAGGAGAAGATCATTGTGTCTATAAATCCTAGTTTCAAGCAAAATTTTATAAATGTTAATTTGGCAAAAAGATTGCAAGTACCAACCAAACAAATGGAGCACACACAGATTAATAATGAGCAGGTGCAATTTTATAAAAATTTGAATATTTCTATGGATAAGTATGTATTGCATTATGATTTGTATGCTTCAGATATGTATAAAGTGGATATTGTTTTAGGATACCCTTGGATGGAATCTGTTGGTACTATCAATATTAATGTGCAGAAGAAATTCTTGAAGCTCTGGTATAAAAAGAAGAAAATTACATTACAGGATATTTCCATCAATAAACAGATAGAGTCCAAGGAGGTTGAAGCAGAAAATGTTACATGCACTAATACATCAGATGAGGAGTTTGTGGTTGAAGTAATACTGGACGATAAGCAACAATTGCAAGCGCCACAACATGTACCAGATACCAATTAGGCTCCAGTAGGTGATGCATTAAAGAAAGATACACCATTGGTTAAAACTTCAGCATATCACCACCCACATCACCCAGCAAGAAAACAACCAACAAGATGGCAATGCATTAGCAACAAGGACAAAAACCCCTGAACAACAGATAGAGAGGTGCGATGATCCACCTATAGCATATCAACATAGAGGAACCGCTAGGATCAACTCCCATCTCAAGCGAGTGAGGCACTAGCTAGATCGAGTAATCACTTGTCTGTGGGACGGCTAGATGCACGTGCATGGTACCAACAGACTACTCTTTTGAGTAGATATATTATTTCCGTTCTTCTTATGTTTCAGGGACGAAACATGTTTAAGGGTGGTGGAATGTAGGATACCTAAGGGGGATATTATGGGGTACAAAGGGAGGTACCCAAGGTAATAATGAAATGTAAGGATAATAAATAAATGGGCCATAGTTAATAAATAAAGTGGTTAACCTGCATCATGTAAGGCACCACAAGTAGTTCTCAATAATGTGATAAGCCCACTGTATTAGATATATGGTATTGAGAGACCCATGGTAATGACCCGGGGTATTGTATGTATGAAGCCTATATAGAAGCTAGAGACTCCCCATGGAGAGATGTGAAGGATTACTGTATTGACAAGCATATGGCTTGTGGAGTGTTCTCCTTATTTAAGGAGTGATTGTATGGTGTTTCCCTAACTCAAGGGTTTTGATATTAATAAAGATAAGCATTTCTATGTTTAGATCTTGTTATTTCTGGGCATATTTCTATTCTCATATATTTGCAGGTCAGATCCATTAATTTAACCCGACTAACAAATGACCCTATTTGTCATTCTCCTTGATGGTCAACCATTCCTACCAAATTGTCGAGTGATATTCCAAAATTCAATGGAAATCCCGGAGAAGACTCGTCTACTTATGTTATGACATATCATTTATGGTGCCCATCTAACTCCTTAAATGATGATTCAATTCGTTTTCTAGAGGACTCTTACTGGTACGACAGATAAGTGGTATGTTGAATTGCCATGAGCTTCATTTAACAATTTCAATACCTTACCAACTACATTTTTTACCCATTTTCAATTACCCATCCGATATGAAACTAGAACTGAGCTTTTGACCTCTTTGAAATAGTCTAACTCCACTCATATCTTTTATCATATTCATGAATGGAGGCGTCAACATCTTGGTCAAAAAAATTATTCCTAATTAATTATTGGCTGAATGGTTTATCAAATCCTTGTTAGCGTCCATAATTGAGGACGTTACTAAAGGCAAAGTTATTACTGAAGAGTAAGTCATTGGTCGTGCCCAATACCTTGATTTGATTTATACTCAATCTAGCATGCTCTATGACAAGATACCCAATGCTCTGTGACCTCACCATATTGTTCCACCACCTCCCACTAAAGAATCTCATGTTGCTAATGGTGTGAATGGTTCTGCTAGTCAACATTTAGTGAGTAAACTATCTGGTTCATCCCTTATTGTGGCTACTCAAAACCCATCCTCTGCTACACCTGCAACTACTTCCGAGATTAATGTCATTCAATCCATGAAAGGAAAATCTGAGCAACCTGAAAGTAAGAATGAAGGTAAAGGAACATTTTACTCGACCACATGAGGCAGAAGTTAATCAATTCCTGAAGTCATCATCTAATGCGCTTGTTGTGTTAACCGGTCCCTTTCCCAACCAGGAGACCAATATAGTTGCACGAGATACAGCTTCCTCTTCCCAAATTATGATGTTATCTTCCACCAAACAGAGAGATGAGATCATGGTGTCTATGAGAAATGAAGACTTTGGTAACTCGAATCCCTCGATTGGTAAGACTACTGATCAAACTGCTAGTTCCTCTCAACCTCCTCTGGATCCTTCCCCAAAGGTGATATCAACTAAATTAACCATTAAATCTCCTAAAGGTGTTATTCACAAATCCACTTTCAATCCTTGTGCAATAGGTCCACAAAATTATAACATAGTTGAGGACTTCATCCAAGATCCCTCGACAATGTCAACTCTCAAGGTATTGCAGAATTTCCCTGCTCAATTGAATGACAAAACATTTTTGGGGTGCTGTAAGAACCCCCCTCTTTTGTAGTAATCCATGTTGCGAGACATGGATCATCAACCAGCAGGAGAAATTCAAGAATGACTGAGATCTTGAAGAATGTCCCTCGAAGCACTTTCTCAAATCCTTGCAGTAGCTGAGGTATCTTCCTCTCAGGAAGAGTTCATCCTAACCGCGTTCAGGAAGTTATCTATTTCTCCATAGCCAGAAAAGGATTTGGAAGCTTCCCTTGATTTCTTTTGCCTATCTACCAAGGGGATTAATGAATCATATACCAAATCTAATGGGGAGCATCTAGCTGAACCTAAGATCGAAGAACTTTCACCATGTCCAGCAAAAAGCCTTGTATACATTCCAGAGACCAATTATTCAAGTTTGCCTGGCACAATCGAGGAGGAATTTCAAAGTGATCTAAATGAAGAAATGAGCCAATAGCACCAAGATTATATCGAGCATTGGTTCCAGGTTACAATTCAGTCAAAGTACCACTCTCATCTTCAAATACTCTTTGCATCATATCTTTTGAATTTGCTGATTGTTCATGCTCATGTACCATCTAGAGTTTATATGTTAAATCTGGGCATGATTATATCTTTGTACCTGATCCACACATGGCTTCATTGGAAGTTCTCTTTCACTTGAAGGAGGGAATATTTTCTCCAATATAGTAGTAAAGTTAGTATTGTAAATAAATAAATGAGAATAGTAAAGAGAAAAATAAGTCCTTTTGTGAAAGCCAGCTTGTCTGACACACCTCGACAGAGACTTTTCTTGAAAACCAGGTAACTGGCGGGAAAAGTTCCCAATAAAGTCTGTAAATTTATATGAGTTCTTCAAATCATGTATCTTACAAGTCATTATGTTTGTACTCAAGTTGTTTGATGTGGGATTCCTTAAGGCCCACCTGCCAACGAGCCTTGTCCCATCAACATCAGCACATCATCTGGGACCAAGGTTAGGGTTAGATAAGGTACCTGGGAGCCTGCATGCCTTAATGGCAGGTATCCTTGTCCTCTACTAAGGAAATACATCAATGTTTCTTGGTGGATGAATTCTGCAGTCCATTCAACTTCGACAAATTCATTCATGGCTAGTAGAATGTACCTGGTGCCTTGATTCCCATTAACATCAAAGGTGGGATATCTCGCATTGGTTAACGATCTCCTCAATGGTCGGTAATCTAATGATTCTTGCTTATGTTTGACATCGACACCATTTATTCACATAAGCAAGATTGCACATGGTTGTGTAACGGTTGAAGACTATATGGTTTTGTGATCTCAGTACAGATTTGCAGCAGTGTGGACATTTGTAGCAGCATTTCCTTTTCCTGTAGCAGTCATCTTGTTTCAATAAAGGTTGCCATATAGCAGCTTGATCATCATTTGCAGCAGTCATATTCCTTCTTTGTTTGGGGACATACAACTCCTAAGGCATGGGGAGAAGGGGACCTTCATTTTTCAACCTCCTTTACTGTCTCCAGTTCAGGCTTCTTCAGCAGATCCATATACACATCAACAATAGTCATTCCAACTCCAACTTTTAGTCGTGTTCCGTTTCATCTTTCACTTCATCTTGCAGCACCAGGAACATCAATGATAAAGGTAAAACTTGAGGTAAATTTGGCTTATGATCCTCTAATTCATTAGAAGGTTAAAGAAACTTAATGGATCACCACTTCTCATTCCATGCATTTCATCTTTTAGAAACCATCATCCTTTTATTATCCTTCCATTCACTCTGCATATACGCTGATTACAAGACCATGTTAAAAGCAAAAACCTTATGGTGAATTGATAAAGTAGCTTCTATGATGTCTTCTCCTTCCATGATGAAAAACATTAGGATGAAGCCATTACTGCCATGAAATGATAAAAGAAACCACCTATAGACATTGGTCTTACGAAGGCAGAGTATCAATCGCCCATTCACCATCTCCATCACTCATCTCTCCTTCACTCGTCCCTTTCTTGTCCTCAATTTGTATTGCTCACTAAATTAATGTGACCTATTAAGTATAAAGAGTGTTGCACCACAAGAACCAACACCTCCAAACATTCAAGTAGGTGTTGCTCCACAAGAACTAGCACCTTCAAATATCCATGTAATGTTGTCCCACAAGAACCTATCAAAAAGCAAGAGATTTTTTTGCATGAGGACATGCAAACCCTCAGGAATGGGGGGATGTTGGGCCTCGAATATGCCCATTTTTCCATCATACAAGACCACCATTTATAACCTAAATTTTGACACCAACATACTCATTTCACGTCATAATTCCATCATTTATCGCCAAATCACATCCTATGCCTCGTGGTTGATTATCATTAGTTTTATTAGATTTTCTATGATTAAAGATGATTATGCCATGATTTACTAATGATGGTTTCGCTAAGCTCATTTTCACAGGGTTCCATCGTCGAGTTTCTTCATAAGCCAGTAGAGTACGAAAATGACCAATTTGGGGCTTTGACACTTTTAGTATGCTTCCGGAGAAAACGAGAGAGGTTATTGTCAAAAATAATGTTGTAATACCTTTCCATAACCTGGATTGCACCCAGGTCACTCATGTGGGTCTCTAGAAGGAAATTCACAAATTTGCCCAAATCTGCAATAATTTTCAAACTGCCCACTTCCACCTCGATTTCCGTGCAGTTGAAGGTGAATGAAGAAAATATGGCACATGGGTTTTGGTCCCAGTATATCCAATTTACTAACCCTAAAATAGTTTTCTAAAATTCCTTACGGTTTGGAAGATATGCAGAGTTCTCTAAGGCCAATTTATATAAAATAGCCAGATTTGTACTTAACAGTGAAATTCGGATCTGCCTATTTTTATGCCACAGTTACGGTTTGATAAGTTCTTGTCCTATGTTGGGATTAGTTGAGGATTTGTTATGCTTAATAGAACAACTCGTTCCAACAATCTAATTTGGAAGATCAATTTAGTCGAGCTATTAGAATTTGCTATGTATGGTTCAGGTTGTTTTAACCAAGTCGATGCCTATAAAAGGCTTCTCTATAATAATCAGGGAGGTAGCGAACAGAAGATATATTGTCATTTTGTATCTTTCATCTCTAGACTTATTATTTCTAATTGAAAGGCTTTTATGATGGTGTTGTGGTAAAAACACAACCCCCCCCCCCACATTATTGATATGTTCACTTCAAATAATGGGGACCCTTTTTATAAAAAAATTGGCTAAGCACCTTTTTAGGATTTTGTTTTGATTATCCTACGCTTTTGTTAATTTTTCTTTTTCTTTAGATTCTCGTTTTGATTGCCTTGTTAAGATCGATTTTTTATAAGCTTCTTATTGACGCTTGTTTCGTCTCGTTTGGTCAACTAGTTTGAAAATGGTACTCCTTTGAAGTCCCATCATCTATCTAGTCTGGGTTAAAATTTTTATTTTTTATTCTTTTTATTTATTTTCGGAGTGGCTGTAGTTTAGAAAATTTCATAACTAAACTAAATATCATTAAAATAAAACCAAAACAAAAAACTAATATTTAATATTAAATTTTAAATTAATTAAATTAATTATTATATAAAATATAATTAATTTAATTTAATTCAAATTTAATACAAATATATATATATATATATATATATAAAATAAAAAATAAAAATAAAATAAAATAAATAAAAGAAGGAATTTTATTATATCACATCGGAGATTTCCCATCGCATCGCAAGTTCCTAATGAAACAATTCTAAAGAAAAAATCCTGATCCAAGGTTTTCTCCGATCAGATAAGTCAAACATTAACTTTTGTTTTGAACTCCTTATAACTCCCGTGACCTCGTGCTAACTTCACATTCCTACATCTCAAAATTTCTCGCATCGCATTTTTGATATGAGGGCATTCCAAAGAAAATCCGATGAGTTACTTATTGTGATATGCGATGATCCCTTATGACTCCCTCTTAGCTCTTTTAACAAACGTTTTTTTTGTTTTTCAGTTAGTTGGTAAAGTTATATAATTTGATATTATTAAAAAATATATATATATATATATATATATATATATTATATTTAAATTATATTATAATTATAATTCATATTATAATTTAAATTATAATATAAATATATTTTAATTAGTTTTTAAATTTTATATAATTTTGTTCATAATTAATGTGTAAATAATTTAAATTAATATCATAATTAACAATTAAATTAGGATTAATTAGAATTCTAATTTAAGATTAGATTTTTAATAAAAAATTATGATATTTAGTTCACAACAGAATTTCCAGATTTAGGTCAGATTTGACTCATCAACTTTGGAAGCTCATAGAATGAGTTTTACTTGGCCAAATGAGGCCTAGAACAGCTCACTGGAAAGATAAAATCAAGGAGAATATTTCTGAGGAGGTTTCACTAATAGATTTGGTCATTAATTGGATCAAAAATCATGCAGAAAATCAAGCTCCGAATTTTTAAAAAACAAAATCAATTTTCTGAGTTATTTTTTGCATTTTCATTTATCCTAAGCCTCTTCAAATTGCAGATTCGCTCATCAATAATATCCTTGGCCAATCAAACCATCCCAGGTATCAATAAAGAGCTTATATTTCATTTTCAATTGTTTATTTAAATAGAATTTGATTGGATTTGTTTTAATGCCAGAAATGGTATTTTGATTTTATTGTTACATTTTAATTCATTTTGATTTCTTTTTGCAGGAAAACAGTAGAAGATATATGGAGAAAAAGATCTCAATCAATGAGAATGCTCCAGCAATTAAAGATGGAAATTTGGAGCAAATAAAATTGGATTGAACAGATTTCTCTTCAACAAACTTTCATCTCAAGAATTCCTTTGCAAAAATTATAAATAGCAGATTGCAGAATGGAATAGGGGTTGCTCTCCTCTGCAATTCTGGAATTCTAAAAGCACTTTTGTAATAGGGATTTAGAGTTGTAGGTGGGAGGAGTGGAATCTCAGATCTGGAGATTATTGAGGTTTTTCTTTTACATCCTGAGTTATGTATAATGAACAGAGTTTGCACTATTGTAGCTTTGCTTTTGAAAGCAGAAGCCCAGGCATTGTAAAAGACTATTACAGACCGAAGCTGGAGAAATGGATTTAATAAACTGGTATTTCGAATACTATTGTTTTAAATGCTGGTTTCATTTTATGATAACAGGAATGGTGTCAATTTACTTACATATTTGTGCACTTTTGTCGGTATGGGTAATTTGCTTCTATTTTATATTGTTATTTATCTATGCTCTTATGGGCCGAACTCTGATTTCTGAGTAACTGTTTACTCACAAATCTGTCTTTTAATATTGGATGAATAGATAGTGATATGTTGTGAACTTCTTCCGCATATTATTGTTTAATTATTCAAATATTGATTAAATGATCAATACCATTTTGTGAACTACTTCCTGAGTGTTGTTGATTGATTATTTCAGTTAAAGGGTCTCAATAGGATGTGTTTGGTATCCATAATGTCAATTAATTGAACTACTTCATTAACTTGATATTCATTATAAACGACACATTTCAATCCCAATATTATAAATACCTGCTCTTGGTTAGGTTAGATCTATATCTGCCTAATTAAGATAGAATTAAGATAGTTCCTTTTGCTTGCATCTTAGCATAAGTTTGCATTTAGATTAATTCTTGCATTCTTTTAAGTCCTCTTTCCAAAGAGGCAAACTTTAGTAGTGGATTGGCTGAGCCCTAAATCAGCTTAAGGATCACTTTCTTGCCTGATCAGCAAGAAGGACGATCTGATGTCTCTTTTCCATTGGTGAATGAAAGTCATATTTTAAAGCCATTGGAGATTGAGAGAAGGTAACTGGACCTAGTTGAACCAGTCGGAACCACCATTCCAAACGGAAAAGGAGTTGCTAAACAAGGTCCGGACCGGGTGGTCTCCCCCATGTTGGTGCAGCGATTTTCGAGGCTTCAACAGATGGCTATGTATTGAGTTCAAATCAATTGGCTGGATAGTTCGTTGTGAATTCATGAGTTAGCTGTGATTGAAGCTTTTCGTTTCTTGTAAGTAAATAAGCTCCCCAGGTGTGGTCGGGCCCACCCATATGGGATGAGCTTTGTATCATTTTGTAGGAATGTAATTGTGTGATAGTCACAACTGCTTTTCGTTTATCTTTGATTTATCACTTGTTTATATGTTTCGTGGAGATTTCCATTGAATTCAAATGATTTTAGTGTGTTGATAATGTTATGCGTTTCCAAATCCTTTACTCCATCAATTTGAATATATGGTTCTCGTGTGATTGGTGCTCCTATTTCTAAGGCAAAGTCATACTCTATTCACTAAAGCCTGATGTCGAAGTTATATAAAACTTGTTTTAATCATATTATAAATTGAATGCTTGTGGTAGGCTGATCTATTTGATGAAAACATAGAGCAACCCTCGAATAGAAGTCAAGATAATTCATTGAGTAATCTGGATTAATCTGGTGTGAGTTTAATTATGCATGAAGTGGATTTCATTTGATTTCGAATAAATCGCATTTGATTATTTCTTTCAGTGATCAAATTGGTTGGTTTCCTGTCGAACTATTTTCATAGATGTGTGTGCCATAAACATATTTCTTTCCAGATTGAGTGATTAATTTAACTTAACATCGTTTGGTTTTGTCTTGTTTCTCAAATATATTCTCAGTTCCTTCATAAAATCACATATCGATTTTGGTAAACGATTTAGTTTTAGTTTCCAGTGTGATTTCCCTTACTTCGTTTTGAGTGTTGAGCTTCTAGCCTAAGATAGTTTCCATCAAAGGTGTGCTTGATTTGATTTTGAAGTTAGGTTGCAGAGTGTTGGTTTGCTGAGATTGTGGATAAGTTTACTTGAGTTTAATTGGAAGATTTATGCAACTGTAGGATAGTTTCCTGAGTACAGTTTTGTGTGCTTTATACCAATTTATAGTTGTTTTATTTTTTGTCATTCTTAAAAATAAAGTTAAGGCTTGAAGTTTGTTCTTAAGGTTATGATAGATTAGGACTATGTATTAGTGTGAGAGATCAAGTTGCCTGGTTAAGGGTGTGAAACAGAATAGAGGTTTAAGTTTATCAATTTGCAAACTAGCTTTCATTGGTTTGACAGGGAGAGTTGGTAGTTCATTGAGTTTTGTTTTCCTTTCATGATGATTGAAAGCTAGAAGAGTGCATTTTGTTAAGTGAGAGTTTGATAGCAAATTTGAAGTCATTTTAATTACAGGTACAAGATTCAGATCTGTACTTAGTTAAACAAGCAAGAGGATAGAATAGGTTTTTAGTGAGAGATTCTTCCAAGTTGTGTCCAAGAGTGAAGATTATCATAGATTTTAAGTTACCTTTGGAAAGTTTAGTTTCAAGTTTGCTTGCCTTCTGAACATGCTTGAAGTAGATTAGAATTTGCATCTTTTCATTCAAGAGTAGCATAGGTAACAGAATTAGGGTTCCTTAGGGTTTTCATGAGATCTTAGTTATTTGATAAAGTGTTTTAATTGGAAGTTTTTGCTTAGCATATATCTTGTGATTCAGATTGGGATTTCATTTAAGTATAGATTCATTAAGAGTTTCAAGTTAGAATTTGATTATTGATTCTATTGGCTAGGGTTTGATGAATTGTGTGCTAGATTCAGCTAACTCATTTCATAAAGGAAACCATTAAAGCTCTCACCTACAAACTGAATTAAGAAGTGAAGTGCAGCTCGTGTTTACGAGCCCGGATTGACATATAGATGCAAGAGAATTAATACACCCATTAAATCTCTCAACATCTTGGCGCTGTTGCCGGGAGTTATAATTTTTTATTCAGTAATTATTATCAGAGTTTCAGGATCTTGCAGGACTATCAGAGGGCGGAGAGTGTACGGTAAGACGTGAGTGAAGAACCACGCATCCACTTTTGTGGGGTTGCTCCAAAGTCCGACCAATTACTGCTTGTTCTTGAGTTTTTATTTCCCTTTATTTTATGCATATAAGTAAAGGTAGACCTAGGAATAGTAAAGGTAGATTCATTTCCAGTGCTATATTTCTTGAAATTAGTCGTTTTTAATTCAAGCTTTTAATGACAAAACATTTTGGGGGTGCTATAAGAACCCCCCTCTTTTGTACTAATCCATGTTACGAGACATGGATCATCAACCAGCAGGAGAAATTCAAGAATGATAGAGATCTTAAAGAATGTCCCTCGAAGCACTTTCTCAAATCTTAGCAGTAGCTGGGGTATCTTCCTCTCAGGAAGAGTTCATCCTGATCGCATTCAAGAATTTATCTATTTCTCCACAGCTAGAAAAGGATTTGGAAGCCTCCCTTGACTCCTCTTGCCTATCTACCAAGTGGATTGATGAATCATATACCAAATCTAATGGGGAGCATCCAGCTGAATCTAAGATTGAAGAACTTTCACCATGTCTAGCATTCTTTGAGCTCTATAGCATTGGATCAAGGAAAGCAAAGGAAAAACAAAGAAGGCAAAGGGAAGAAAAAATCATGCAAGGAAGAGCAAGATCAAGCGGCTACAACAAGATTACTTACAGGTATTGATTTGCATGTGTTATTTCCTTGCTAGAATTGGCATGCATGGCACATGCATGTGTGTATTTGGTTCTTTTCTGTCATTGGCATGGGTTTTGCCAGGTGTGGCAGTGATTTTCAGCCTTGCCTTCCCATTTCTAGATAACCATGGTGTGATGGGTTCTCTCTTATTTGGTTAAGTTGATTATCAGATGGTTTATAAACTAAGTGAAGTGGTCTCTGAAGAAGAACACAAGGCCTAGGAATCCCTAGACCGAAGAAGGTGGGATTGCGGTAAAGTCATATTGTGTAACTCGATGGGCCTAGGAATCCTCGATCAGTGAATGGAGGATATATGGTAAAGCCTAGAGGTATGTTCCCTCGATCAGGGCTACGAGTCCTCGACCATTGAATGGCGGGATATACAGTAAAGCGTAGAGGTGTGTGTCCTCGATCAGGGTACGAGTCCTCGACCGATGAATGGTGAGATATACAGTAAAGCCTGGGGGATGGAGTCTCGAATAAGCCTAGGAATCCTCGACCAGTGAATGGCGGGATATAAGGTAAATCATAGAGACTAGAAGATAGGAAAATTCCTCACAGTGTAGGTGGAGAGATCTGAAGGAATCCATGCTTGTTTAGGGCCTAGTGATCCAATGGGGATTGCGGTAAAGCCAAAGGAAAACTGGAATGGTTTTGCTGTGAGTCCCACATTCATGCTTGGAATATGGAAAGGAGGTGATTGGCTAAGATGAAGATTTGGTTCAACCCAATATATGATTGGGTTGTACGTGGAAGCCTCTGGCTTGGTTGGCTTTTACATATGATAATAAGAGTTACTTCCCTCTTGTGCTCTATGTGTAAATGTACTTGTTAATATGTAGTTTTCATGGTTGTACTAACCTTATTATTTTGTTCATTACATTATGGTTTTAAGAATGGTTTATAACATAATTTGGTTGTGGCTCTCATCATGTTTTGATTAGTAAATGAATGAATGATGAATGTATCACCAAATGTATGTTATTCCAGATATTATGAGAAGGCACTAGATCTTCTTGGTGATTTTCAAATAAGTATTAGACCCCTATGTTCAGATGTGTATTTATGACCTATAGATTTCATGCTCATGATATGTTTGACGGAATGTCTATGATGGATAGGCCTTAGTAGTGTTGATTTTTGTAGCTTGGGAGGTACTCCAAGCCTTAAGGATCGAGGGTTTGGAGGAGGAACCTCCATAAGTAGCTTTGTGGGCTTGAAACCCAAGCTTGGGGTTTTGCACCCAAAGTCGTTGGGCCAAAACTATGACGATATTTCGGCATGTGATGGATGGAGATGATAAAGGATGTTGAGGCGAATCCAATGCAATGAAAATCATCGAATTTTGAGGTCTACAAGTGAAGATATTATTTTTTATGTGTTATGGTGGGCAAGCACGAACATAAAGGCAAGTCGGCCTTGTGTTAGAGATGTCCTTTGGAGGGTTGTTCAATCCCCACATGAAACATATAAATAGAGGCCTTGTGAGACCTCATTGTCTGACATCCAAATGATTATCCACAAAGAAATAGCTCTGAAATTGACAACGCCTAAGGAAGCAAGGACGAAGAGGCAAGGAAGCCAAGAAAGAGAAGAAATATATTTGAGTTGTGCGGGTTCCTTGGGAGAAGACAACGCAGGTCTGAGGCATTCTTATGGAGGTTAGGAGGGTAGGTTGACGTGATTTTCTCTTGTTTTCTAAGTACGAGTTTCCTTGAAAGTTCAGTCGGTAGAACATAGGTATGTTGAGGGTGTTTTCTGTACTAGATAAGGTGTCATATATCTCTGTAAAGGGAAGTATGATGTTGGTTGTTGTTGCAGTATGTAGGAGGGTTGATTGAGTGGGCCTAAAGGCCTGTTACACTAAAAAATGTGGGCCAGAAGGAGGGGAGGTTGGAGCTATACATTTTCTTTGGGTAAATGCTGCAGGAATTAGGACTCCCATTTAGAACCTTGTGAGGAGAGATTGTCTTTGCTTGATTCTACTTGGAAGTGGGTGAGCTTTGTCAAAGTAGAGGAAGACCCTTGATGGACCCTGGGAGGAACTTGCACAACACCAAGGCCAGGTTGTAAGAGTTTCTTTGTTTCGTTATTAATACAAACTGGTTTATTTTTCTCAATAGCTTGTGTTAATGAGTTATTTCATGTGTTCCTTGGTCTGCATGTTGAATATATGTTTTATTATATGAAATGCAAGTGCTTGGTAATTGTTTGATTGTTTGTGGTTGCAGGAATTGACTTGAAGGAGGAGCTCATCCGGATCGGCAAGGCCGGACTACAACAACAGCGTTTTGGAATAAGGTAAGCCTAAACACTTGTAGTTTTCATGTTTTAAAAGGTATATTTAGAGAAAGATCACTCCATTTTGTCTTGTTTGTCGCTAGAGAGTTTAGACTCCTAGGGAGGTCAGTTGTGTCCGCACAAACGACTTTTTCCGCCACGACAAATTTCTCATATCATAATGCATGTTTAGAGAAGGATAGCTCCAGTTTGTTTTGTTTGTCATTAGAATGTTTTAGACTTCTAGGAAGGTCGGTTGTGTCCGCACTTTTGACTGATTCCGTACGACAAATTGGCGACTCCACTGGGGAATCCATTAATGTGAAAGTCTTTTCCTTTGTGTGAACTTTGCTCTGAGAAAATCATTTTTATTTTCTGGTTTTTGACTGTGAGAATTAGTATTTGGGTGGCTTAGCTTTAGATTTAGTTAGATTTGGTTTTTCTTAACTTTTCCAGAAGGACGCACCCTCTGAGTACTGCACAGTGCGTCTTTGGACGCGTTGTTGCCGTTTGCACAGAGCGGGCCCGCGCCTGTTCTAACGGGTTGCCTGCGTCTTCCTGTAAAAATTTAGGAAAACTCCATTTTTGCTTTAATTGCTTTTAGATTTTGGTTTTTCTTAGTGTTTTCTGCCCAGATCCTTTAGTACCCTGTCAAAAATTTTCACCTGAACTTGTTTCATTAGCATTCCTGCTTTTAGCTTTCATCAATTGGGTGTTTTGAGTCTCTTTTTGAGAAATTCTTAATTTGATTTCCTTTGGTCATTACTTGGAGGTTTCTCTCAGTCTTTTCACAATTTTGCATCTTTTTGCTTTTGTTTTTGCAAAAAAATTTCCCCCTCATTCGCCGGGGGGGGCTAAATTGTGTATGAGTGTTAATCGCCTTTGAGTGTTTTTATGTTTTGATCTTTGGAACTCTCACCCAATTTTCTCGACTTGCACTTGATTGGTTCTTAGATCACATTAGAATCATCTTGTGTTTGAGGATTCTCTTGCATAGATCACATTTGCATAATTAGAATTCTCACTTTCAGAATATGAATGAAAAATGTGCATAGATTACATTTGCATACTTTTCAAGTGAATTGTGCTTAGATTACCATTGCATAGTTTACATTCTGAAAAATCAATCGTAGATTTAGATCAGCTTTCTTTGATTTGAATTTACACAAAAATAAAAATAAAAAAATTGGTTTGGAATTGATTTGCATTAGTTTTTCTTGATGAAATTAGTGCATTAGAGAATTTGTTAAATTTTCTCTTAGTGATCAATTTTTTGCATTGTTGGAAGTGAATGGAAACTCTCTCCTTACTTTAGTTAGGATTCATCGAATTGAAAAGATTACATTATCATATTCGATTGCATTCAGTTGAGTCGGGTCATAACACCATTGGTTTCATCTCCATTTACCCATTTGAGTAATAACAGCCTTAATAACACAGCGCTTAATTAAAATTCATCTAGTAATTTTTACATTTCTAGGGCTCTAAAACACCAACATAGCTTAGGCTAGGGTCTTGGAGTAGGTGAGTACTTAACTCTCCAAGACTACAAAACCAAACAGATAGTTTATCTTGAGTAGAATAAATCCAATTGTTTCAATTGCACTCTGGGAAAGCTCCTCTTAAAGGAGAAGCACGAGCTCGTGTCCGAACCAGTGAGGGGATCATTCCCCCCTCGTTGGGAACGACGCCAGACAGTACGTATTACAAATGGTAAACCTCGGATTAACCATTGTCGAGGAGCCAGGGGTCACTTATCGGTAAACCTTGGATTACTGTCAAGGAGCCGGTAAGGGGATTGAGCTTGTTACTCTGCCCTTGCGTGCTGTCGGAGTTTAGACTGTTCCCCCAGGTGTAATTGTTGTGATTGGTAACTTTAGTGACCATAATCTTTAGGGTTCTACCGAGGTGACGGTGGAGGGAAGGTCCCACTGTACCTGGAGCAGACGTCGGTTATACTCACTTGGATTTTCCGGGGGGTTCACTTCACTTCGAGACGGTTAAAGTGGAGGAACTTGTGCCGGTCTATTCATTAAGCAGGTTGCCGGGGTAACTGTTCCACCCACCACTTCTGTACTGAATTCGGCGATGTTGGTCTTCATCACCAACTAGTGTTTTCGGTCCGGAAGGCTACTGTTTGTGTATGGTTTGACTCCTAGATTTGATAACGCATGTTAATTTGTTTGTTTTTACTTTTAGAGA
The DNA here is from genome assembly GCA_031772625.1 of Pinus tabuliformis. Taxonomy (NCBI): domain Eukaryota; kingdom Viridiplantae; phylum Streptophyta; class Pinopsida; order Pinales; family Pinaceae; genus Pinus; species Pinus tabuliformis. The sequence goes on from CM062813.1 coordinate 138,024,585, forward strand.
CCATAGGTGTGAATTGTGAATTTTAGTTGTTAAGTGTGAATTGTGAATTGTTAATTTTAGTTTTAAATTGTTAATAAAATTCACTGAATTTGAATATAATGGCAAATGCTCCGGAATTTATCAACCTAGGAACCCCTCCTAACGAGAATCCTAGTACTTTTCCTTACTTTGGAAATGTTGGTCCTCCTTATATGGCTACTTTGTCATTACCTGGATTTACAATAGGTTTACCGATATGGTTATTTTCAACTTCGTTGGCCCAAAGTACTCCAATTGTTCCACCTCAACCGGATGCTTCACCTCAACAGAGTTCACCATCTCAACATGACCAACCTTATGTTGACCCTTTACCTTCTTCGCCTAATTTTTCTTCCTCCATTTCTTCCTCTTCGCCTGGTAAAAGCCTTGATGCTAGTAACCAGGAGGCTAAGAAGAAGAAGAAAGGGAAGAAGAAGAAGAAGAAGAAGAAGCAAGATAAGAAAGAAGTCAACCAACCAACCATGGCTGTAAGTGTTAGTTGTGTTGAGGAAAATTCCGACATGCATCGTAAACCCAAATACCCTTGCAGGCTTTGTAAGGGTGACCACTTCCTTGTCAATTGTCCTGGTATTCCAAAGGTCTTGGAAGTATGGTCAGAAAAACCTCATCAACTTTCCATTGATCCATCAACCAGTGATAGTCAGGTTCCTGGGAAAAAGGGTAAAGTTAGGTTTCCTTGTAAGTTATGCAAAGGGAGTCATCAAACTCACATTTGCCCTCACATGGATGAAGCCTCAACATTGTTGGAAAACCTTACTGTTCCACAGCAAGAATTTCCAACTGGTTACCGTAAACTTTCTCCCAACCTACCGTCAACTGACGGAGTGATTGATCTAAATTCAAGTACAGTCGATCACACTCTCCCATTGGAGAGTGAAACTCATGTCACTCAGGTTGATGATCCATTAGTTGATCAAGTGGTCGATTCAATTTCACATTCGGTCGATCACACTCTCCTTTTCGAGAGTGAACTTCATACCGCTCAGGTTCTTCTTGTTACATCAGATTCTTCTATGCCGGGGGGCATTTCACCTGTTTCTACAGAACCCCCTCCAAGTACTGAGGTCTTTTCCTTTGATTGGAATAGACTGACAGAACCTCGTCTTCCTTCCTCCATCCCTTTCCAAATCATTGTCAAGGCTGGTGGTAGGGACATACATCGTACTCAGGTAGATGAAGGTGCTTCTGTTAGTATTTTATCCTCAGCTGTTTGGAAAGCTTTGGGTTCCCCTCAGCTTGCGCCTATTACGCAGAATCTGAAAGCTTTTAACAGAACAATTAGTGAACCTTTAGGGATCCTTCCTAAGTTTTCTATTACCTTGGAAGGTAAAACTGTTTGTGTTGATCTTATGGTAGTTCGAGGTCCCTTGGATTTCAATTTACTCCTTGGGCGAGACTATGTTTATGCAATGAAAGCTGTCGTATCGACACTCTTTCGCGTGATGTCTTTCCCTCACAATGGCAGTATTGTGGCTGTAGACCAGCTTTCGTTCCCTAGTCTTTTTTCAACTACCAATAATATGACACCCCTAAATGTTCCTGATTCTAAAGTGGTATCTACCCTGCCACGGGTTAATTATGTGGCAACCGGTCCCATGATTTCAGTTACCGATGTAAGTGAGCCTCTCACTGTTTGCTCATCTTCCTTTGATTTAGCTCCGGTAATTGACATGGAAAACTCTATGGGATTACTTGAACACGATGTTCTTATCCCTTTTGAGTCCCTTGACATGTGTTCCTGTGTCAAGCTCGTTAAAAAATGAAACAAATCCTCCTCTACTTGAGTCGAGAGATTGACTAGATCTCATAAATGTTAAGTTGTATATTTAGGTTAGTTATTTCAGTTTTTGCATAGTTTTCTTACAGTTTTAGGTCAAGTCTTTCAATGATCTCGTAACTCAGCCTTCATTTCATCCAACTGGTTGAATGCAATGAAGCTGGGGGGGGCATGCGCTCTAACAGTTATGCTTAGGGGGCATCAAGCACAGTTTTCTCTCTGTTTCAAGCTTGTGTAAAAATGAAACTACTCTGAAGCATAGTTTTTCTCTGTTTCAAGCTTTTGTAAAAATGAAACCTATCTCGAGTCAATTTCAGTTATTTTCAGGACTCGTTAAACTCATGAAAATACCGAGATTATTTTGCTATCTTTCATTCTCGTAAAACAAATGAAAACGCCGAGTTCTTTCCGTCTTTTCCTGCTCGTAAATTAAATAGAAAGTCGGTCATATGAGTACATTTTTATCCCTTTTTCGAACTCATTAAAATTTACGAAAAAGTGAAAACCATGAGTACATTTTTATCCCTTTTTTCGAACTCGTTAAAATTTACGAAAAAGTGAAACCTTGGAGTTCTCTTTTAAGCCCTTTTCAGACTCTCAAAATATGAAAAGATTGTCGAGCGTTTCTTTTACACTCGTTAAAACGGAATTAAAAGACGGTCCCCTTTTAGCTCTTTTCTGACCGCAAAATCAGGAAAAGATTGTCGGGTTTTTGTCGTTTCAAACTCGATAAGGAAATAAAACGACGTGTCCTTGATCGCTTTTTACTTTTCAGGTCAACGACACTATTATGAAAGTACTCCTTGGTCGCAAGATCAAGCGGTTCCCCCAGGTATTATTTTATACTTTTTCGGGCTTGAGGGACACAAATGTACGAAAAAGTTCAACGTGGAGTCTCCTTTAGTTTTTTCAGACTCTCTAAAATTGAAAAACGCCGAGTTTCTCCTATACTGGGCTCGTTAAACTTTTACAGTAGAGGACCTGTTCAATTACAAACAGGAACGAACCACTCCTTCCTAGGGTTCGAATTTAAACTAGGTTGGACTCGTCCGAAGGATGAGCTTATAATCAAGCATATGTTATCCTCCTCAAGCTTGTTAAAAATAAAGAGGTACTTGCCAGAAATGGTGGGGGAAAAGAGAGAAGAATGAACCTGTTTGTTACCTTTTGTCTCAAAAGAAACTTTATTACCACTCTTGAACACGACACTTTTTCATTCACCTGGGTTGGGAAATCTTTTACCTCACAGTTGATCAAACCACTTTGAAAGTCTTTAACCGGGTTCCGGGGATTAACTTTGAGTTATTCGTCACCAAGCCATCTGTCGTGTCGTTATGTGTTCAAGAGGTCTGCAAGCAAAACTTTCATCTGCAAAATACTTGTCATCCATTTGACCATCCCTGAGTCAGTCCTTACAGCAACATTTCTTCAACTTGAACAATGATTTCGTGTTGCAGGCTTGCCTGCAATGGGTCGCTTTCTATCGACATCGACACATTATCTAGAAAGATGACTTAGGAATCGACAGTACCTTGAAGTCTGCATGCATCAATGGCAGGTTTCTCGCCTTTGACGTCAGTTTACATCATTGACTTTCGATCAAAGGATTCCGTGAAGTGTTCGACATCAAAACATCTATTCACATTTCACGGGTTGTGCTTGGTACTTTGAGAACCATTGACATTACTGGTGGTCTCTCTCACGCTTGTTAACAGTTTACATCATCGACTGGTAATCAAGTGGTTTCTAACATGTTCGACATCAAATCATTTAATCACATGGCTAGAATCGTACCAATTCGGGAAGTAGAAGTGAAGACCCTGGATCTAGTTTCTACCATCCAGGCTGCAAGGAGTTTTGTATTCATTATCTATGTAGACTAATCATAAACAGATGGCTGCGTCCATACTGTGTCTACAAAAGTTTATAAAAATGATGTACTGCAAGATCATTCCTGTATCAGAGTAGTTAGTCCATTAGTTAAAGTTTTGAATCTGAGTATGGGAATGCCTACCTCAGTGATGATATAATCTTATACATGTATTTTGTGTTGAAAATTGCAGGTTCCAACCAGGTCATCCACAAGACAATCCTTGAAATGATAAAGCACTTCACCCTTCCTAGAATTACAAAACCCTAATCTATTCCAGGCTTCGCACTTTAGGGGGCAATCTGTTACACTAAAAAATGTCACCATGACTATTTACAGTTAGTATGGCTCAATCAACAGTCATGCTACCCTCTTAGGCAAGTCTTATGCCTCTGCTCTCCATGTCAAACTCCAAAAGAGAGAAAGTCTTGTATAAATGTATTTATCTCTGGGGACGCAGGTTCTCTCAAACTTACCTGCGGGGACGCTCCCAATGTTCACAAAAGCTGCGTCCGAAGACGCTCTGTGTGTAAAGGGACAGGTGCCTCCCCCTGTAAAAGTTAGAATGCGCAAGTTTCATCTTTAAAAAGTTACTTGTGGTCATTTCTAGAGCATTCTAGAAGGTTGTTCGACGTGTATTGGACGCCTCCAGATGGTTCATGCACTCCTATCAAAGAGGAACTTATCCCATCAATAAGGGAGTGATCCCATCCAAAGAGGGGACTATCCCATTGATGGTGGACCTGATTAACCTCCTCTTGAGTACTATAAATACAGGCATTGGGCCAGAAGGAGGGGAGGTTGGAGCTATACATTTTCTTTGGGTAAATGCTGCAGGAATTAGGACTCCCATTTAGAACCTTGTGAGGAGAGATTGTCTTTGCTTGATTCTACTTGGAAGTGGGTGAGCTTTGTCAAAGTAGAGGAAGACCCTTGATGGACCCTGGGAGGAACTTGCACAACACCAAGGCCAGGTTGTAAGAGTTTCTTTGTTTCGTTATTAATACAAACTGGTTTATTTTTCTCAATAGCTTGTGTTAATGAGTTATTTCATGTGTTCCTTGGTCTGCATGTTGAATATATGTTTTATTATATGAAATGCAAGTGCTTGGTAATTGTTTGATTGTTTGTGGTTGCAGGAATTGACTTGAAGGAGGAGCTCATCCGGATCGGCAAGGTCGGACTACAACAACAGCGTTTTGGAATAAGGTAAGCCTAAACACTTGTAGTTTTCATGTTTTAAAAGGTATATTTAGAGAAAGATCACTCCATTTTGTCTTGTTTGTCGCTAGAGAGTTTAGACTCCTAGGGAGGTCAGTTGTGTCCGCACAAACGACTTTTTCCGCCACGACAAGGCCTAAGAAGGACCTCCTAACCTAACCATAGATACCTAGAGAAGGCTGCAACCATAACAAGGGTATTCTCCATGTGATTGAGGGCTAGTTTGGTTGCTGGAATAATTGGCTTGTTGTAGGGTGTTGTAGGGTGTTGTAGGATGTCTTGTGAAGCTTTTCTAATGCCTATAATAGTGCATAAGAAGCCTAGTTTAGACAAAAAAAGGGAGCAACTCCTTGGGAGAGGACTAAACCATGTTTGGGTAGTGGTTTGGGGTTTTTGTTGTGTGCCCTAACCAGTCCTGTGAATGCACAGTGTTGGGTGCAGGAATTACACTTAAGTAAACTCCTCAATACTTAAATTGTCAACCCGGGGGATTCGTCAACTTAGAGATGAAGCACAGGCAATGCCAGATATGGTATGAATATTTCTAATATCAACCCCTACTTTCTTTAAAGGAAAATTGCAGAATCAAACTATAGAGGAAAAAGGCAACTCGAACCATCAAAATAATCCAAGGCTGGAACGAGAAGAAACGTACTTGAAAAAGAGATTCATAAATAAAAGTAGGCAATTACTCTAGCTGACTATTGATTAACTATTGAGAATGGTTTTCTTTAGCAAAGACACCTTAGCAGTCTTCAACAGATGGGCCCCTTCAAACCTGCTTATGTAAAGATGTCCTTCTCGCGGGAATCAATCTTGCACTAGTGCAATCTACTTGCACTAGTGCAGGAACATAAATTTATGCAGAAGGTGTAAAGTAATGTCTTGTACTAAAAGTGCTTTTCTTCGTGCAAGGGCTTTGAACTTTGTCAAGTCCAAAGCACTTATATCTAGTACCAAGAAACTGGTTCTTGTACCTGATCAGAGCTTCTTACACTTTAATTTTTTAATTCTTGAAATCAATGCTTAATTACTGCAAGTGTTATGAAACCAGATTGCATATCAAAAATATGGATATCTGCAGAAGTGAAGAAACAATATTTTTTTTTTAATCTATCCTGCTGTGAAATGTTAATGAAAGCAAGAAAGCTGTTAGAAGTAAACTAAAGAGGCTTACTGCATCACACTATCTAGCACTGGTGCAGGAACAGTTCTCCTGCTCCGACTAGGCGGAAACCAACCCAAACATGCAGAAAGTGAATAACACACCAACATGCACTAGTGAAAGTAATTTCTCTTTCTTGAACCAGGTGGGGAGAACCAAACCAATCATGTAGAAAGTGAATAGCACACCAACGTGCACTGGTGTAGGTAATTTCTCCTGCTCGAACCAGGCGGGAAAAACCAACTCAAAATCAGATGTAGAAAGGGAAATTTAACTACTTCAAGCTGCAGATCTGCTTTCACTCAAACATAAAGTTAAATGTTGTAAAGTAAATCACACTTGGCAGTTCAAAAACATAAATTACAAGATCATAAAAGAGGGAAAATGTGTTGGTTTGGCTGGACCCTAGCCAACCAGCGCATTTCCCTTTCAAATAGAAACACTACTCAGTACTGAATTGTTCATCAACTATTAAACATAAAGAATAAAATTCATGAAGCTTAAAGCGGAGCTCTTCTTATTAAATCATCAAAGCAAGTACATGCGTGATTACATATCCAGCCCAGATTTGGGCGATAACAAAAGACAGGCATGTTACCGCCTTCCTGGTTCTATTCTCTGTTGTATACAATTCTATCAACCCTCTAGCATCTCGTCCTATTTACATTTCTTCTTACATAGATCCAAAATGATCGTTTAAATCGTTACATAGCTGATTGCAGAATAAGCAAAATACATAACTGATTACAAAATAATCTTTCATTACACCAAATTACATAACCGATTGAAAAATAAGCTCTCGGCCTCCACAATTAGACATTTTAACAGAACAGGTTGTGGCTATCTCCATCTGTTCATTCCACCTAAGTCCGATCTCAGCTACTCCAGATTGACTTGCTGTTATAACTGGGACTCGGCTGCCTTCAAATATGTTTTGATGTTCATGGCTAAGGCGGTACAAAATTGGGCTGCAATCTAAGAGATCCGGATTTGCTGCCAAGATTCGTGGCACTGGCACTGGTGCAAGATCTGGTCTGCACTTAAAATTAGTGGTCAAGGTGAGCATTTAACTATTAAATAACATAGGAGGTAACGATAAGTTACAAAAGTAATTCTAAGTAGGAAATCACATAATAAATAGTTAATAAATGCTAAGTTAAATTAAAAAAGTAAAATATGAAGTTAATGCAGAATGTGTCATCGTTCTCGCACTAGTGCAAGATGAGGGCGCATAATATAATTAAAACAGGGGTAAATAGTTATGATTTGTGAACGGAAAAATGGTCAAAAAGGATGCAAATTAGGGAACTAATACACAGATCCCAAGGCAAGGAGGTAGCTACAATATATTGTAGATGTCTTCTTGACTGATGGAGGTGGATGGTGTCCTGGGAGAGAACTAATTGGAGAAGTTTGTTAGCATCCATGTGGATGGGTTTCCCAGGTGTTGGATTCCCTAACTAGGAGCAGATGCTACAACAGACTTGGTCACTCGTGGACTGTTGGAGGGAAGAGTGAGAGTGGACCTAGTGTGGATAGTGATTGGGCATTTATGGTCTATTGGAGGACAGCGTGATAGTGCCCAAGTTGGAGCCTAGTGTGCAACACTTTGATGGACAAAAGTAGTTTCTAGAGTGGCAGTTGTTGAGCTCAAGGGTTGACGAACCAGAGGAGCAGTTGAGCAGCCCTAGACTTGTGTGTGAAGAAGGACTTCTACAAAAAATGATGGGAAATCCTCCTAGCCTGTGTTCATTGTGGGAGATGGACATCTTACAGTGACAGGTGGCAGCCCTATGTTAGTCTTCATTGGAGGAGCAAGGGAAGATTATAGTCGGCTGAAATCCCTAAGTAGCTGAGGAGAAGTAGTGGGCAGATTGAGAGTTTTTCACAAGTGGAGTTGTGAACAAATCGACAGGAGTCTCGATGTGTTGTTCCCTTGATGGAATAGGGCACAACTAGAGAGAAGATTGATTGTTGAGGTTCAATGGCCAGATGGAATTGGAGCATTGCTAGGGGCAGGAGTTGTAGATCGGAAGCTGCAGGACCGGGCAGGTAGAGGGTATGATTAAGAGGAGCTGAGAGTGACCGCTACATCAGCCAAATGGTCAGTGTATCTTGTATGCGCGGATTGGTTATCGATGGACTGACACCAAGCCCTAGTTTTATGTCTTGTATTAGTGGATGTATGAGGTCCATTATCCCTGGTACGGGAGCCCTAGAATTTTATGTTATATGTTGATTAATATAACGAAGTTGGGTTGAAAATTGTAAAAAGTTGTCCATATTTTGTGCACTAGTAGATTTACTTTTGTTTATATTCCGTTGTGCAAAGTAGTATCGTTGTGATTCTTGGTTTGGTAGCGTAAGAGATTCTAATATTCTATCATAGACCCAAGATCATGGAAAATCAACATTGTATTAGAGCGTATCTGAGCTACTTTGAGGGATAGTGAATCAGAGAGTGCACAACGAAGCAACTGAAAAGGAGTTGTGGATGTCTAGAACATGGAGCAGAGGGTTCAGCTGCAGACATGGAGATGTGGTCTTGACTAGTTTGATAGCGAGATTGGCTGGGAGTTCTGGGGGATTGGTGATGAGCCTAGTGAACAACAATTTGTTGTAGGGAAAATTGTTGATCATGGACTTTCGTTGATTTGTCATTTATGGCTGGGACAACTCAAGGGTTTCTTTGGATTGGACGAGCTTAGGTTGATCAAGAAGGCTTCATGTGATGGACTACATATTGGCAGGCTAGAGTCTTCATCGGATCGTGATGTTACATATCTGAGATTGAAGGGATTTACATAAGTGGAATTTGATTTAGGAGGATGAGTGTTTGCAAGATTGAGCCAATAGAGATTGTGTCGGATTAGAGGGAGTCTAGCCTTAGAGGGAGTAGCCCTATGGAGGTTTGGGATCTTCAGGTTCATATTTGATGAGGCAGAGGCACTACCAAGATTGTCAAGTTCATTCTACAGGGTATGCTGCAGTGATGGATGCCAGATGGGCTAGTGTCGTCAGAGATGATTATGGTTACTTCCTGGTCTTGGAAGTACCTCCCTCACTAAGAGGGAGTGTTGATTTTTGTAGCTCGGGAGGTACTCCAAGCCTTAAGGATCGAGGGTTTGGA